>CM023490.1:16927626-17345591 GCA_013339685.2 Hyalomma asiaticum
TGGCGGCTATGACGTCATCATTGCTAGCTGCACTGTCGGAGCTCGGCTGCCGTGGTGACGTCGCGGAAGTTGGGGGTCCCATTCAGGTCACCTTTGCTGTTGTCGAATGCCGCGATGTACGGCGTCTAGCGCTCGATTGCGCATGCGAACTTCAATATTCATTTAAATTACCTTCGGAGCAGTGTTCGCCATTGAGATTTGGTAGATGACGTGTATGTCCACGAAAATCAATCCCGCAGGCTACCTTAGAAGCGAAATTTTGGTGTCAGTGCCCCTTTAAGAGAAGGGGGCTGCAGAGCTCCCCAGGAAAAGCACCAAGTGACTGCACTGAAACTTCCACAGCTTTCGCAAGAACAAGATCGGCAGTACCGGTATCAGAGACATCATTGAGGAGCTGACTGTGTCATCAGAAACGAGACACGCCTACAAAACAGCCTGACACTGAGCAGTTTGAGTCAGGTGAAGACTAGTATTCTGGGAACGAGCAAGCAACACTTCTAAGACTGCAAGATTGCCATGAAGGGCATAGGTATTCCAACAATGAGTGTACCAAGTGCAACATTCTTACGATCCAGAGGGAGAAGTTGACCCCCAGATCAACTACAACAGCTGCACTTTTTTTTTTTCCATGAGAATTTGTAAATGTTTGACCTTCTGTTAAATAAATTTAGTCAATATTAGATTCAATATTTGCCTTTTGTTTTCTTGATTCAATCAGAGACTATTTCGATAGTCGTGCGCCCTTAGCCAACATCTTTTTTTTCTAGCCACAACCACGTCACTGACCTGTTGTGGGGGCTGCGGGGGCGGAGGCAGCTGCTGCTTGAGGAAGAGTGCCTGCTGGGCGGCGATCTGGTTCTGCAGATTGAGGATGCGTTGCTTGGTCTGCGTCAGCTGCACGTTCACCTGCAATGGGTTGGAGGGCCCCTTGTGCACAATCTGCTGCTGTTGCTGCAGGGTGTGCAGAACCTTGATCTGCTGCAGCAGCTGGTACAGCAGCTGCAGGGTCTGGGGAGCCAGCGGCTGGTTCAGAATCTGCAACCAAGAGAGGGGACGTCAGCACGGCAACAAATGCCGATGTTTTCTTGCACCTGACAACGATCTTCGCTGCACCAAGATGATAGTTTTGTTTCCATCGTTATGTCGAGGTTCAGCTATACCCGCTGTCCTTCATCTCGTACATTTCACATGAAGATCGTTAATAATAATTAACGGGGTGTCACATGCCAAAACGACAGTACCATTACAGTCAAGCCCCCTTATATTGAACTAAGCGAAAAGTGGCCATTACGTCAGCAGTTCATTCTGCATGGACCTGCTCTTCGAAGCATTTTATTACTAAGCACAAACAACCCCTGTGGTCAAAAGTTGGGCCTTTCAGCTTTGTGAAACGACGTCCCCTGAAACTAAACTGGAACTGCAACCAATTGTATTTGTCGCTTCCGGGAGAACGCAAAGTAGCGCAAAAAAGAACGTGATACACAAGCTGGACACCTCACCTGCGGGTTGAGGTGTCCAGCTTGCACCGCCATCTGTATCTGTTGCACCAGGAGACGCAGCTGTGTTGCAGACGGCACGTTTGGCTGGCCCAGGCGAGCGCCGATGCCTGCTGGACCACCTGCTGGACCACCACCCTGTGCAGCGCACGCAGAGAAGCACCTTCAGTAAAGGCAGCCCACCCTGTCCTAAGTGGAGCAACAGCTGTGCACCTCAATTGCATGGGTGTTACACAAAAGAAAATGGCGATGCACCCAATGACTTGAGGCTTATGATAATTCAAATGGGTGTTCCAATAATCAAAGAACTATCTGAAACGATATTCGGTGACGTTAACGATTCGGTGACTACAGCAGAATCTTGATACGAATTCGTACGTAAAATATTCGTATCATCCCGAATTCGTATGAGCCAAAACAAGTTAAAGCTGATCATGAAGATGAACAAGAACTTTATTTAGGTCAACTACTTCTTGCTGAAATAGTCCATGATGTTCTTTTGAACTTTCTTTAACTTCGCTGTCTCTCAAGAAAGCCACCTGAAAGAAACCGTGCTGCGGTTTCTTTACTGGCACTGCCGGCGCTGACAGTAGATCACACACTCTGGCATCTTCACCATCACTGTCTCACCCGGTATCCTCGCCGCTCGCGCGAAGCGGTCATTTCGCACATTCGTATCATCCGCAATGGCTGGGGAAACTGTTCGTATAACACTGAATGACGGCGCATTTTAGACAACGTAGTCCGTCCAAAACAACATTAAAATTCGTATCATCGCGAAATTCGCATCAACCGTAATAGTATCGAGATTCTAGTGTACTTGCACACACCTAACAACAGAGATTGGTGAAGGATATCCCTGCGGACAGGCTGCTACTCACCGTAAAATGTTGCTGCTGTTGCTGCTGCTGGAGAATCTTTTGCACGAGGGCTGGGCTGAGGCTGCTAATACTGTTTGCTACCGTCAGACTAGAATTCTGCCCACCCATCCCCGTGCTGTTAAGTAGACTAGCTGGAGCATTGGAGCCCGGGTTGGAGCCCTGCAACACGACAGGGAACATCAGTCAGCCACTGTGCCATCCGATTGGACAAATGCAAACACGTGTTCACAGTACCAGAAGAAATGTTCTCCCCCTGCTACAAACAGCTAGTCACTTGCAGTCGACCCTCGCTGTCTAATTGAATTCTGCCAACAAAATTATCCGACGCACCAAACTAGTGAAGGGAGAAGTGCCACTTTCGCTGGTTTCACTCACACACGTTACCAATGCACGCATGCTCATCCATATCTGAAGACATGTTCAATCATTCCTCCCCCGTACTTTCAATAACTGTGCATGTCCGTATACACGTGTCAATGAAACCATGCAGACCTCAGAAGCACAAAGAAAAAAAAAAAAGGTACGACACACACTGGCTTCGTACGGTACGTTTTTCGAATGTTTCATAATGTGGACCACGCGTGGAACAAAGGCTCGTCCACAAGCCAAAATGTTAGTACAATTTACTGTGAAAAAAACAACATACAGTGGTACATCCAATTATCCGGACGGCTAATTGTTAGGGAGTCTACGATACGTCAAGCCAGAAAACAACTCGTTCCATAATCAGGACAGTCTTAGTCTACCGATGTGCGTAGGACCTGACAGTAAAGTTTTTTGAAGCTGAGCAAAGGAGAGCAAAGGACCTGCCATTTTCTGGAAGTGTTGAATCTTTCTCAAGTAGAATCGCTGAATACTTACAAAAAGCAAAATTTCAATAAATCCACGGGCTTGTGAAAATTTGATGACGTAAAACCTTGAATACAAACTTTTCTATTTTAGGAGGGTTTTCAAAATTTTCAAGGACCTACACGAACCCTCTCCTGGACAGATCAGGCTAACGACATCCACCTCCAGCACAACAAGGTCTACAAGGAAAACAAAAGGCACCCAAGGAGCACGGTTCGCACCTTCACCTGTGGGGGCTTGAAGCCCTGCCCGCCACCGTAACCAGCATTGAACACAGGTAGCCCTTGGAAGCCGCCGGCGTGGAATCCCGCAAAGGGCGCCTCCCCCAGCGGACCGTGGGGGTCTTCGTCGGGGCGCATCTTGGGACGGACCGGGAAGCTGCACTCCGAGCCGTCCAGGAGACCCGAGTCCTGATTGCCATTTCCCCTAGTGGCCAGGGCCCTCAATTCAACTACAAGGACACCCGCGGGGGGAAAAAAAAGAGAAAGGAAACAAGCATGTCAAGTTGTGGACTCAATGGGAATAGCATTAATGAATTCTCTACATAGCTGAGAACGTCATCACCATCATCGGCCTGTTTAGGTCCACTGCAGGACGAAGGCCTCTCCCAAAGATTTCCAATCCACCCTATCCTGAGCGAGCTGGTTCCACTTTACGCCCACAAACTTTTTAATTTCATCGCTCCATCTAACCTTTTGCCTACCACTGTTGCGTTTTCCCTCTCTTGGTATCCATTCCGTCGCACTTACTGTCCATCTCTTATCTTTCCTCCTCATGACATGTCCTGCCCAGGTCCACTTCTTTCTTTTAATTGATGTAATAATATCGGCTACTCCTGTATGTTCTCCGATCCATTCCGCTCATTTTTATCTCTTAGCGTTACTATAATTTTTCTTTCCATTGCACGTTGCGTGCTCCTTAGCTGAGAACACTGAACACTTATTGCACAGTCAGGCATATTAACTTTCTCGCAAATGACCTAAGCAGCCACAAAATTTAACAAACGTTTTTAAGGTGCTCCATGTCGGCATACGGGCACTGAAGACGAGTTTGCAAAGTACCAAAAAAAATACAATTTTTCTCTGCGGCATTCCCCTTAATTGCTGCAAGTAGCCCCGAATCTAGTCAGCATTCCCAATTGGGAGCAAAGCTGGCAGTCCTGCCCGAGATTAGAAAAAGCCAGGTACGCACTTAGTGTATCCTCGAGGTTCATGTTGTTGATACGCAGAGCGTTCTCCACGTCTTCCTTCTTGAATCCCATCTCGGTGAGGATGCGGAACTGCTTGCTGGCATAAATGAGGTCCTTGGTTAGAGGTTTGCCACCCTGTCGAGGGAGGCAACACCAAAGATAAGCGACACTCGCAAAGAAGTACACAGGCAGCCAAGTGATGGGCGCAATAACAATAAAAAAGCCCTGGCATGCCCCGAAGATTAACATTAGAGCACAGACTCCCACCATCCAAAATGTGACACACCCCTCGGAACGGGCTGTACAGTCAAACCCCTTTACAATACACGAAATGTTCACCAATGCTAGAGTTTTACCAGGAGAATTCTTCAAATTGGTCCATTACCAGTCAAGGCAAAAATGTGTCAAGTGATGTGAAATCAGGATTCCGAGAGGTGAGGGTCGCTACCAGTAAGATGTTATGAACACATGCTGATGCTGTCATAGTGTGTAGCCATGCGGTTCTGCGCAGACATGATCATGAGCTCTGGAGCTCACTATGGCCAGACTTAGTGAGAATCCCTATCACGGTGTTTTTGAGTGGCCGGAGGCCAGGGAGGACCACCCACCTGTTTCGAAGGTCCACCCCAGGTGGAGGTGTCGATTTGCCCGTCAGCCCACGAGGGCGGCCCCTTGGGCTTGGGGGCCCAGTAGCCCTGGTCGGGAGGGGGAGCACCGCCCCAGGTGTTCTTGTGCTGCTGCTGCTCTTCCCAGCTGGGATCACCCCAGTTTGCACCGCCCCCGCCACGGGGGCCCTTGTTGCCGCCTCCCCAGACTCCTTCCTTTGGCATCCGAAGCATGCCCGGCGGAGCACCGCCTCCACCGCTGATGGACTTCACCGAAGGCATGTCCTTCCAATGAGACACCTGAACAAAAGCACCAGAGGGGTTATATAGCTCGCTGCTTATAGGTGGCCAGTCTGGACACTCTGCAAGGCACAGAAACAAACTGCAAAGCCTCTCCTCTAGTCTCGTGTGTGCTTACTACTTCGACATGACATATTCAAATACTGTTTCAAAGACTTACCGTATTTACTCGCGTAATGAACCCACCTTATTTTCTGAAATGTTCACACCAAGTTTGGGGGAGGGCCCATTACGCAGGAGAAAGAAAATTGAGGTAGTTATAAGAGCTGAAATTTCGCATGACGGCATTCAGAAACTGGCTTTTAATAACCAACCTTTTTAAATGTAAGAGCCCGTACGCAATGTATGTAAAAAAAAAAAATTTTATTGATGCCACCGACCGGCCACTTTTTGGCGTTCCTACTCGCAACTATCGCCGCTATCGCCGTCACTCTCCTCTTCACTAATGTCGCTTGCTGCTGCCGCATCGTCGTCGTCGGACCACAGCACATAGTCTTCTGTGCCGTCCAGGCTGTTGGAAATGCCAGTCTTCTTGAAGCTGCGGACGATCATATTGCTCGGAATCTGCCTCCACGCCTCCAGAATCCAGCTGCAGAGCATCTCGATGGACGGCCTCCTTATTTTACCTGCAGGAGTCTGGTCGTGGTTGCCCTCGGCCATGCACTCCGTGTACAGCCGACGCACGTTGTCCTTGAAGGAGTACCGACACCAATTGTCGAAGCTGAGTTTACTCCACCATACAACTCTCCTATATACGTAGACAGCTCTGAGCATATTTTAATTTTATAATATTTATAATATAGATATTTTAATTTGACGTCAAAGTCAATATTCGCATGGCGTGCCTACAGACATCGACACTAGTGTGACGTCAGGCTACAGTACAAATTTTGGAGACTCCACGCAACAGCATGGCAAGTTATGACGTCAGGTACAAAAGCATGCAAAATGGCCGCTCGCGCGTCACTCTTGGTAGTCTGCTCTCGCCGTTCAGTCGCCATAGTTCAGAGTTCCCGTGAGAGCGAGCGAGTGAAGTTGAACTACCCTCTATCATCGTGTGTGCCCACATATAATCGGAAGGCAAGGTCGCTATGGTGCCGGCATTTTGCCCCTGAAACGCGGCAGAGGTCTCGGAGGCCACCTTAGCTTATCGCGGGCTCCGGAGCCACGCCGACACCCACAGAGTGTGCCGTACGTTGCATCTTGCACTGTGCCGAAGTATATGCTGTTGTCCTGGAGCCGCTATACAAAATTTTGTACATCGTTGACCCTGCACTTGCTACAGGCCTTGTGCGAGAGACCACTGGGTGAAAACGTCACAATTTTTTGCGGGAGCACGTCACGAGGAGCTCATTACTGGGCACATACTGTCGTGACGTCAGGCTACAGTAGAAACCGAAACCTGCTTTTAAAGGCATGCTGTAAATAAATTTTTACGGCGCGCTCACGATTACCAGTAAGTTTTCTGGGCTCTGGAAGCCTTGGCCTTTCATGCAAAAAAAAAAAAATGCCAACTGAAAATTTTCGTGGCAGTACTCCTTTAAAAGGTTTATTGATAGAAACATCAAGGGGCTGCAGCAAGGACGTCAGGCCAATGGGGATCACGGTGATGTCTGGGCGCGTTTCCTTCATGTGGCACCGGACGCCCCTCTCGAGATGGCCGCAGAGGCTGTCGACGACGACGAGCAACGACGGCAGAAGAAGAGCACCCAGCCGTCGTCCCTTGACTGTCTTCAACCAGTCCACCATCAGCTCCGCCGACATCCAGCCCTTTTCCTGAGCACGGACGTGGATACCGGCAGGAAGGCTGTTCTTGAAAAGAGTCTTCCTCTTGAAGACGACGAACGGTGACAGCTTCCTGCCGTCAGCTGTTATCGCCAGCATCACGGTACACCGCTGCTTTTCGGCTGCAGTTGTCCACACATGTACACTTTTAGAGCCTTTAAATTCAACTGTGCTGTTTCGTGGCACGTCGAAGTTAACTTTTAGAACCTTTAAATTCCACTGTGCTGTTTCGCGGCATGTCGAAGTTAAGTGCAGTATGATCGGTGTTCCCAACCTGGGAAAGTAGGAACTGGCATAACAATGTGCGCCTCCTAAGGCACAGCCCATTTCGACGCATAAATCTTGCTGTCCAACCGCTGCTGGCCTTGAATTCAGTGGCAGGAATACCATGATTCCTAGCCGTAGCCCGCACGCGGGTTTGTATCATCTCGTAGGATACTGCGCATCCCTCATGAAGAAGCCTCTTAACATATTCGAGCACTTCGCTCTCCACAAGAAGGAACTTCCCTTGTTTTGGCCCGCGAAATGCGAGACGATCCTTTTTCTTAGCCCGAAGGTCTTCCTCTTGCTTCCTCCAGTATTGTACACACACCGGGTCGACGCTGAAGTGTCGTCCAGCAGCATGGTTTCCATGCTCCAGTGCATGTTCCACCACCTTGAGCTTAAAACTGGCCGTGTAGCTAGCCTACCAGCCCATCGTACCCTACGCAGCTCTCCTCGTAGCTCACCTCGTGCTAACCGAAGCTCATCTCGTGAACGAAGCTCACCTCGTGAAACACGACAACAAAGCAACAGCGACGGATGACGGCACACGAACCTTCAAAGTCCCAGCAGTCTCGCGTTGCGAGTGCACGGTGTGGCCGCTGCGCTTTGTTTGTCGTTTTGTTTGCACGCCGCTGCGTTTGCATGGCGCTATAAGCAAGAAGGTTTCTTCTACTTAGGGCAGATGGCTCTCTCCGCAAAAACACTCGACGTTTAAATTTTGACCCGCGCTGTTCGTGCTCGCCCTGCCAGCAATTGTTCAGCATGGTTGCGAACTCGCCTTTTAACTTTTATCGAGTTGTTTTCAAATATAATAGAGTGACTTGACGTTGTTTCTATCGTCAAAGACACTAGCAATCACGCCAAAATCAAATGAAGTTATAAATACAATAAAAAAGATTTTTATTTCGAGGACCAAAGTGGAGGGTGGGCTCATTATGAGAGTGGGTTCATTCCGCGAGTAAGTACAGTATTCTTGCTCTAGCCTGCAGTTGCATAGTTACTAAAAAGGAGTGCGGACATCACCGTGGGTTTGGGCTGAGCAAGCCACGAGGCCTTGTTGGCAGTTGCCTTGGCAATCTAAGGCACCCCTATGCAAGTGCCTTCCTACAGCAAAAGCACGAACCACAGCGTGACAAGTGCACAATACTGCCCTCTAATAATCCACATTACTGCACTGTCTGCCGCAACACCTGCTCTCGGGACGGCGGGGCAAGCAAGCAGGCTTCCCTGCCACGGGCAAAAATAGGAGAGCTCACCACCATGCAGTCACTGCAGGTGGCTCACGGCAACAAGCCACTAATGGAAAAGGTCACTCATCACAGCACTGCACACTCTCACAACTCATGACCAACGTGAGTGATCGCGAGAGTAAGCTATCTCAGCTTGCGTTTGCCTTTGACAGGTGTGGCCCCCCAGCGAGGTATAGCCATGGGCACAGCTCTTTGGCACCGTGCTCGGAAAGGAACAGACGCAAGGCAAGTGCCCAGGTGAGAAGGTGGTTCATGCAATGCTCAGGAGGAGCCAACGAAACGGTTATCCAACCGCATGCTTCGCCTACACCACCTGAAAAACAACCGCGTTTCCCATGTCGTGCACAAATGTTGCACGGGCAAGGCGAAGCACCACTATCGAGATGTTCCGAGACTAGATGTCACCCTGCTCAATGAATACCTCTAGTCACAAATGGGCACCAGAATGTGCTTACATGCGAGGATGGCAGAAATGTTCGATTGGCGATGCCCCCGATTGGCATGATGCCTCAATCCCCACAAGCTTAAATTATGGAGCATCTTGTGCTCTTTTCAAATACTCGGCAAAATCCAGTAGTCAATAATTCAAGAGCACACAATACCAGGTCAATTTTATGCACAAAACACTGCGCAGTTCAGTAACAACATCTAACACAGCTTCACATAATAGGTGGGACAAAAACCATTCGGTACTCGTTAGGCCCTCCAAAAAAATAATGGTTTAGAGTATCAAATTAATATATACAGTAAAACCTCGTTATAATGAAGTTGAAGGGGGAGTGGTAATTACTTTGTTATAACCATTAGTTTGTTATAACCAATATCAATTTCATCTATAGGAAATTCAAGTGGAATTACGATTGCTTCGTTATACCCGGGTTCGTTATAACGAGGTTCTACTGTAATTCACATGTCCAATACAATTTCACCATATTACTGGATATAAAGGAGCTATTTTTCTGTCAGATGGTGGTTGTTATAACAAGGTTTAATTTTAATACTTAACCGAGAATACTACAATATTTTCTACGCATTCTGGCGATGTACTAGAACAGCCTTTGAGAACAACACTAGAACAACACTAGAACAGCCTTTGAGAAAGTTCCCGACTTGAGATCCATGGACCTTTTTCTATGCCAGAGCAGAGCTCTGGGTCAAAAAGTATTTCACACGCTTACTGCAAGTCATTACATCATGTACAATTGAGATCATCAAGTCACCATTAAGTCATCAAGTCACCATTACATCATGTACAATTGAGAAACATAATTATGATGCTAGTTAACATCGCACATTCTATGAATAAAAGTAAAAAAATAATGGTTTCACTCCAACGAGAGGTACGAGTAAAAGCACCCACCGCAGAACCCACCTTGCCCTGTCGCGTAGGGTTGCCCCAGACAGAAGTGCCATCATCGTAGTTTGACACGGGCCTACGCGACGGCGGGGGCGAAGGCTCTTCCCAGCCAGATGACTCTCGCTTGCCGTTGGGTCCACCAACGGGCGACCAGGTGCCCACATTGGAAGGAGGGCCGGCCCCTTTTGGCCCCCCGCCCCACGCAGAACAGCCGGGGCCATCGTCCATGCCTCCGTGCGAGGGCCGGCCGCCCCCACCGCCCCAGAGACGGCCCTGCGGGTCACGTTCCTCCGGCGGTCCCCCCCAGTTCGAGCCCGGTGGCGGGCCAGGGGGCCCGCCACCGCCCCAGTGCTTCTCTCCTCCGCCACCGCCTCCACGGTGGTGGTCGGCACCCCACGCGGGTGGGCCCTCGGGTTGCGGACGGGGGCCGCCCTGCTGGGAGGGGGTCGGCACACCGGTCCACACGTTCGAGGGCGGGGGCTCGTCGTCCTCGCCCCAGGTACCTCCAATGTGGCTGGTTGGGGTGTGGCTGCCCCAAGGCTGCAGCTGAGTGCACTGGCTCGCACCCTGTGGGGACAGAGAGACCAGGGTCTGGGCATTTGGGTCGCATGGCTATCGCAAAGCACTGGAATTGGAGGGGGTGTGGCAGGGAGGTCTAGCCTGGCGATTCTAACCGGGCCCAGTGGTCATGTGCTCATGCATGAATGCAAAAGACAAGGTGGCCGACTGCTCACCTGTGCTGCTTGAGGTGGGTTGGGCTGCTTGCTGCCACCAGCTCTGGCACTCCGCAAATTGTTCTCCCAGATTTCGGTGCCGTTGTTCACTGTGGCCCTCCAAGGTGGTCCCGTTGGTGGGTCTTTGGCCCCTGGCGACATCGGAACGTCCCAGGGCGTGTCTTGGTTGACAGGCTGAAACCAATGAGGAGGAGTTACAAAGCTTCCAGAGAATAGCACTCTGAAGGCAGTCTCATACCTTCCCTACATTGAATTAGAATGTCAGTGATCGTGTCGTAAAACTGCAAGAGGCACAGTATAGCACCAACACCGATGAGTTCCACTAGCAACAAAGTAATGTAGCGACACAGACATCTGCCCATCATGTATCTGGACGCATGCCTAGATTGAGCTACAGTGCAATCTTAGTGGCGAAATCGTGATCGATTTGCATTTCACAATGGAATTCTAGAATAATCCTGGATGGACTAAATCATGTAGAATGTGCCACAGCACATAAGCAAGCACTCTGCCAGCAGTTGCAAAGCGCAGCTGACGTGGGCACCTCACAGCGTGCAGTCTCTTGTTCAACGTTAACTTCATCACAATGGCAATCTTTTTTTATGCAGCCAATGTAGCCAAGGTGGGTGGGAACAGAAACGTGGAACTTTGAGCTTTCCAATGATCCCAAGACAAAGCCACTCACTGGCGGGGAAGACGAGATGCCTCGAAAAACTTTTTTCGCCTTCTATTCCAAAAATTCCCCAGCCAACACAAGTTCCGAAGACTGGAGATACTGGAGCAGCTGATGCCAATAAAACTGGTAATGAGATCTTCCAGCATTTTGCCTAACCACAATACATTTGAATGTTTTGCCAGCATCAACAGCGTTTACATCAAAATAAAATAATGAATGTATTGTGAATTACACCATGGCCTTACACCGGAAACCAATTAAAATGTACAACCTGCCACAATACTAATTAGCTGCGTGTGTCTGGTCAGACTGCATCACCAGATGTCACAACCAGCATAGCCAATGAAGCACACTTCCTCAGTAACCCGTTCTACGTAACTGTAGAGAAGTCTATCCTCTAGTCCGACAGTATGCATTACTCACCGTTTGGCCCCAACCCTCGCTGAAAGCCGCCATTCGTCGCAGTTCTGATACGGGCTCCTCCAAGACGTTTCGTGTGGCCACCGTCGTATTCTTGGAGTCTGATGATTCGGTGGCCTTGCCAACGACGGTCGCACCGCCCGGACCCCAGCTGCCAGCTGTTGCCCCCGCCGTCGGCTTGGTTGGAGAGCTTGCTCCGCCGGCGTCCGCGCCGGCATTTGGCCCGCCGGCAGCGTACTCCGGACCACGCGTGCCACTGGCACCGCCCCACTTGGGCACCCCCAGAGCCCCAGCCACCCTGGGGCCCGGGGGGTGGCGCGCCCCAGCCCGTGGCCGGTGCTGCAGAGCCGTTGTTGAGCGAGGTTTCGCCTCCGCCTAGCAGGCCCAGGCGCGGAGGCCGACAGTTGCGAGACGGTTGTGGCGGCTGCGACGAGGATTGTGACGCTGCCTCCTCAGATCCACCAACAGCGCCCAGTAACTGGTCTGCACCTTCAGAGGTGCTGTCGTTGGAGGGCTGCGAAGGAGAGAAGGAAAAAAAAGCAGGAATGAGCGGCGTGTTGGTTCGAGATTGCTGGTAACCTATTACTCTTGGCCCAGAACAGCAGAGTTGGACAAAACAAGTAACACGAAAAGTACAAGCACTATGCCTTGCTTGAGTTATCATACAGCACCAGCTTTTGAGGGGAAGAGTCAACATTCGAGTCAACTTACAATTGTATAAACACAGAGAGTTGCACACTACACTGAATGCGGATCCTGCATGTACATGACCACATGGCATCATAACCAAAAGTGTTCCGAAAGTGTCTGCTCACTGCTGTGAGTAGGAGCCCCCTTTACTGGCGTTTTGGTGCGAGTTGGGTAGGTTTAGGCTACTATGAAAGCTTCACATGAACAGGGCTGTGCTAGAAAAGGGAGAAAGCCGTTCTGGTGGCATGCAACTCCTGCTGTACGCTTTCTCAGAGATACTCTTACAGGCTCCATACCAATGTTCATAGTTTGCCGCGTCTTCAGATGAATGTGCTTCACAGCACCACCAGCTAGATTTCACAAGGACAACCTTGCCAACAACTAACTGGGTGGACAGCACCGTTCATGCAACTCTGCCAAGAGTGCCTCTGAACCTAATCTGTGTGACGACCAGTCTCTCGGAGTGACACCCAAAACCCTAGTTGCTAAAATTTATTAAAATTGTGCCTCAACAGTAGACAGGACAGTAGTACATCCTCGCGGGGAAGTAGAGTTGTGCACTGCGTCCCCATGCACCATTTGTGCATCCAACTGAAGCCCTCCCCAAACGCAATGGCCCCAAATGTTGGTATCGGCCACAATTTGACTGGCACGGCAGTTCCGCGAAGTACTACAACGCTTTGCGCAGTAAGTGGCACGTCGGGTTCTATATAAGCGAAGAGTCCCTGTCGACGGCTTTACAATGCCCGACGGCACATCGTCATGAACACAACATCTGGTGCACTGCAAGATGCTGGATCAAACAGTTAGGCGACACTCATTGCTTTGATCCATGCAGCTCAGATCTCGTTCACTTTGCGAACAGGTACACCAGATTGAGTCTTTCCACCTACTTTTCCGGAACTGCCAATTTCCCTGACAAGTCCAGGTTTTCCAGGGTTGCCCTGGCGGTGGACAGCCTGTAAATGGGTACATACCTTGTTAACTAAACAACAGTGCATATTAATTATCCTATGCATATGATGCACATCCCTCGGGGTATACCACTAGCAATAGAGAGCAACTCGTGCAGCTTGCTACAACACTGCGTTTAGGGCGCAAAACCAAAAGCTGGTGCAGCAGAATACAGTCTATCCTCGTTACAATCGACCCGCATACAACTTTCGGATATAACGAGCAATTTCCTTTATCAAGGCACATTACCCATGCAACAAAGTTCGCTTTTAATGGACCGCACAGCAAAAGACTTTCGGCTACAGTAGGATGATATTTATCAGATTTTTTTTTTCCAAACTGGACGTATGAAATGTACTTTTGCCATGTGGACGTGGTCCGACAACAGCTTTCATCACCGCACCAATGCTTTTATAAAAGCATGGCAGTAGCTGTGCCAAAGCAAGTTTGGATTTTGGCTGGCAAAATTGGAGGCCTCTGGCCAAGCCAACCCGAAGGCAAGTGCCGGTCATATTTTGTCAAACTTCCATATTAATCTGTTGTGCCAGGCCGCCATAATTGCTTCAAAAAGAAGCAAATTTCCCTGAGCACCAAGACTAAACTCTGGATGCAAATGCGCACAGTGAAAAACAAGTGGACGCCACAAAAATAAGGGGCTATTCACGGAGACAGAGTTAAGCTGTGAACAATAAAGATACCGTAGGCAAGCAAGTGTTGGGAGAAATTAATCGTAAGCGCTTGAGCTAAATGTAAATAAAACGCTTTTGCAACAGCGTTATTAGGCCTCGCGACTGAAGTTTCAGAAGCGAGGCGACCCAATGCTCCAAGTCCATGTCCCAGAGTTTCACTGGCAAATTAGAATAAGTTACTGTGGGAGGTGCATTGGTATGAAGTTAGAGCTAATTAAGATTAGCAGTGGCCTTTAGGCACCCACTATAATGGCACTCACTCACTGAAGTAGAACATGCACTCCAGTTGTGAACTACCGCTGCTGACAGCTTGACGCGTTCATAATCATGCGGTGAAATCTACATCCATCGGATAGTTACGGAACTAGCCTGCCCACACTGTCCGACTGAACTCCGCAAGGTTGGCTACATGCAGACACACACAACAGCACCGGATTATCAGGGTCTGTTGCAACAACTGTAGACTGTGTGTTACAGTTCCCTGCAGACCACTAAATTACAAAAGAGAAAAAAAAAAGGAAAGAAAGAAAAAAGCATGGAGTTTCCTTTTTCTTCCCCCAACAAAACTTCGCTGATGGTTATTAAGTCTATGTACAGGTACAGTCCACCTTGTCTAACACACTTTCGTGCTGAAATGTCCACTCTGTTCAGCATCCCCTGCTGTCAGGGCCTAGCCCCAGGACCACATGCCAGGCTTTTCCAGGAACAATAAGGTCACAGCTCATCATACCTAACCAAAGTGGACGAGTTGCGCAAACTGGAATAAAAGTGCCCAGCCTAGTCCATTCTTAGCAAGCCTAGCTAGCATGCATACTGGAATCAATGTCCCTGCCGCTGTAAGTAGCCACTCGTACCGTCAAATCTTTCAGAATGCATCTCTGCTTTCAACACCATTTCCAGCCGAGCACTGCCGTTCCAAGCAGAGTACTGCCGCAGGAGCTTGCAAGTCATCTGTTCAGACTAACCCCAATTTGTTGATGCGCAAATCTGCAAGTCACCTATTCAGGACTAATCCAGATTTGCTTATGTGCAAATTTGCAAGTCACCTATTCGGACTAATCCCAATTTGTTGATGTGCGATGCTACACATGGGCTGAAACTTCACAGTTTCTGGGGCTTCAGGGTACAGATGGCGCAACTCTGCCTCCGGAAGAAAGCACACGCGCGAGGTTTCAGTGCTCTCTGCAGTCTCCAAGCTAGAGGAGGAGGACCACACTCACCCAGGAGTTTGAGGAGTTTGCTGCCGAGGTGCCCCTATTGTGTCGAGGGCCCGGCTGACTATTGCTGGACCCTGTGGAAGCACACTGGCCCCCCAGGCTGCTTGAGCGGTGTATCACAGATGCTTCATCCCCACTCCATACCATGTCATCCCCACCTGAGAGAAAAAAAACAACGGCCACAAAGACTGTTTAGGCCATCATCATGGGCAAGTCCTTAAAAACTTGCCCAAATGGGCAGAGGACCGTAGTGCTATGGCTGTTTGGATGGTGCTTATGAAGTAGTATTTTACAGCTTAACACTAGTAGGTAACCCCTGCCTCTACAGTATTGCCCTACTTGGGCACTGTTGGTACTTATAATAAATAAAAACACAAACAAACCAGCTAGCAGAAAAAAACTAATCTCAGATATTCGAGGTATACTGTGCCTAAGCAAACACGTGCAAAAAGAAGACAGAGACAAGTGCAATGGCCGTGTTTGCTTCAGCGCAGTATACCCCGAGCATGTATCACCAAATGCTTTACTAAATGTGAGGTGCAAAAAAAACTCGCTTTGCTTTGGTTAAGAGTAGAACAGGTAAATTAAGGCATAAAACTCCGCAAAGTGAGCACTTTATCTTGCTAGCCATAAAGCGTACCGCTTATGAAAACTGCCTTTATCAATAAATTATTTTTCACTACGAACAAGTTGATAAACAGGTTAGTTTGAAAAACCAATTTAAAAAAACGAAAGGAAAACAAACACAATAACAAGAGCCAGCAACCATGAATCGGTGCGATGGAAAGTTAACATGCACTAGCGAAGCAGTTGAGACAAAACTGCGGCGCCATTAACCAGTTACATTCTTCGTGACCAGATTTACAGCAAAGCACTTTTAAACACAAGCTACGGTACTCTTCCTAGGCACGTAGAAAAAAAAAACAGGAAAAGCCTCGGAGAGTGGATGCCAGGATTAACGAGCCACAAAGGAAAGGAGGAACCAGAAGGGAGGGTACGCACCCATGCCCCTCTCGCAGGGGTTCCGGCAGGAAGTCTGCCCCAAGGCTGTGCCGGACGTCCATGCCGCCGACACATTCCCAGCCTCTCGGGACTCCGAGCCTGGCCGCGTGTCCCAGGTCTGCCGCACACACAAGAGTGCACCCGCATCAATATTGTTTCAAATAAAAAACATCTTGCGCCACTGCAGTTAGTGTGCCCATAAATACGTGATCTGCACAATCGACACATACTGACCAACAGTGAAAGCAGGCTACACAATTTGAAGGGAAAAAAAAACAAGATAGAGAGAGAGAGAAAAGGGGCTAAAAGCTCATACGATGTTTTTTTGTTTGTAACCACTCTAGTGCACTTGTTGCTGTTTGTGCTGTTACCACAAATTACAGTGTATACCAATGCAACTGAAACTTTGCTGTTCTAAAAGTGGCGCTTGACAAGAATTTTTGACCGGTGTTTTTTTGCTCCAATATGTAGCTGGGGGCCTGTTAGTCATAGCACGGTACATTGACTGTCCCAGTCTTAATTAGAGACTAGTTTCAATTTCGGTTTGTGAGAACTCCAAAAACAACAAGCCGCTGGGTTCAGCTAGTGCCACCCAACATTCGCAACAGGGGCTACATGAAAACATACAAACTGCAACACACTTCCGCACAGCCTGCAACGCCTGCTCATATCCATTCACCTGCCACACATGCTGTGCATTGCCATTGTCAGGCAGCAATGACTTCACTGAGGCCCGGTATCACCAGGAGTCTTCTAATGCAAGCAAGGTAAAACGGCAATGATGGCCATAACTCCTTCACTGCTGACCACACTGCTCTGACCTCAGTGGCCATGGCGACATCGGGGATGTCAGGGGACCCCTTCAAACACTTACTACTGTCTACGTTACAAGATGCAGCATACAGCGCCTCATTGCACGTACAGGGTCGTCCACTCTTAGGGTGAACACGACGCAACGTGGCTCCCTTTTTGGAACGCCAGTGCTTGCGACGTGGGCACACATCGAAGCTAATAATGTGCAGGTGCACAGAGTGATCCAAGCCCCTCTACGCCTGCACTAGATTAGCGTCGATGCGCAGTCCCATCGCGAGCGCTGGCGTTCTAAAGAAGGCAGCCACGCTGCGCCGTGTTCACCCTAAGAGTGGACGACCCTGTACAAACTTCAATATTCATTTAAGGGGAGATGCTACTCGCAAAGTGCAACCTGTTTTAAGAAGCCCAAAATTTTTTTTTACTTTCACAACAACAAATATTGTCATTAGTCTTAGACTAGAAGTTTGTTAAAATTACCCTTACGAGAACACTATGGCTGCAAAGAATTGGGAAGTGTACACTGTCTAGTGTCCCCTGGCCAACACAGCATGACCGCTTGACATTGGAATTCACATCAGGAGCTCACAAAATGCTCCAGTCACCCCCTAATTATTCAGTTAATTAGACAAAATTTCAGTACCATTTTTACTTAAGCATATACACTAAGGCCCCCTGAGTGCCGTAAAGCTGTTCGTTCATATTTTTTATGTCGGAATGAATACAGAAAAAATTTTTGAAATGTCCTCGACATATTTTCTTACGAACAACTTTTGCAGAAATACAATTATAAAAGTTTGTATGACGTGCAGGTAGAAATTAATAGCTTTACGGAGCTCACTAATGTTTCAGGATCTAAGTGAAAAAAACAATGAATTTAGCTTCATTAGTTATGAAATGGTGTTGGGATGACTGACAGCAGCTGCTCAGAAAATGGAAGCTGAGAAAAAGGGCCTATCCTCAGGTTCAATCTCTCGTTTTTACGGTGATTCCAAGATGGCGGCACTTTCAGAAGCCCGATTTTCTTGTTGTTTTGGATGACAACACATCGATAAAGTGGCATTTTCCCTACTAGTACCGCATATTTCATTATAATATTCCACCACATGGTAAAAGAAGGTCCGAGGATCATGAAAAAAAATAAATTGAAAAATGAAAGATTTTGACCAAATTGAGCATTCCCATTGCCACGTCCCCCCTTAACAAGCATCTTCTCGCAGGGTGGTGCGTTGAGCAATGTGCAATTCACCATAGTGTCCCTATAAATAAAGTAAGTTCCTTTGGTTTTTCACCCTGTCATGTAATGAATTTGTGACTTCTTGCAATCCAGCAGTCCGTAAGGATTCATTAAACAATTGCAGGCTTCTATCTTCTGAAACCACGTCACAGTTAAGAGAACAGCATGCTAATTTTGACCTCGCAGAGTTAATTAACGAGCCCCTCAGTCCAAGCATATGGGTACTCTTGCATTTCAGCTGCCATCGAAATGCAGCCTTGCACCGAGCACAACACCACAGCGAAAGCCAGCACCGCCAATCAATGATAAAAATGTGCCTTCATGACCGAGCAAGGGAGCCCAATTCTGATGTGACGTCTTATACATTGTCGAATGCGACATGCGTGACAGTGGAACCGTGGAATACATGCACCGATTGCTCGGAGACACTGAGTTCCCAAGACTTTACTCAACCACAGGAGCAATGAAAACAGAATAATGAATCCTCTAAAGGGGCAAAAACAATGGCACCGGATGAATATCACATCACTGCGGGTTGGTGCAAACGTTGAATATCTTTGGACGCAATTAGGCATCACAGTCAAAGACACAAAGCCCGATTTTTCTTTCTCTTTTCTTTTTCACTCTATCTTGTACTTCTTTCTAGTCGTCTTTCTCTCCCCAAACTCCCTCCCCACGCAGAGTAGCATGTCAGCGATATTTCAACGCCGGCTAAATTCTCTGCCTTTCAATAAAGAGCTCTCTCTCACTCTCTCTCTCTCTCTCACCGGATGAACTATGCAAACTGTTCCTGTCACCCCCCCCCCCCCCCCGTGTTACAATATGGCTGTCCGGAACAAAATGAAAACCCTCACTAACAGCTCCGTAAAATGTACTTAATCATAGCAATATTGGAAAACATAGGTAAGATCTGTTTCATAACTATCTAATGAGTTACTTCAATGCGTCACTATGAACTTGGAAGACAAACAGGATCGATAAGCTTTAAAAAGACCTATATACATTTTCAAAAACTGATATATTTCCTGTACACGACCTGTACAAATCTTTCTTTCCTGCCCTCCTACTTCTAGGGCCTTTAACCCTCAATCCCCCTCCTTGTGCAGAGTAGCACACAGGCACCCATTTCTACACCAGCACATTTCTCAGTTTTTCAATGAAGAGCTTGCTCTCTCTCTCTCACTATGAACTGGATTCTTTTTTACAAATGCAACAAGCAACAGGTTCTCTTATCATGCAGAGTGATCTGCTGAATATTTTTCAAAGTGTTTGCTATTATATGAGCTCGTTGCCAACCTTTTACTATTCAATGTATTCAAGCTTCCAGATAATATGTAACAGTTACTCTCACTAATCAAATTCCAACACTTCTAAACGCATGTGTGAACCCGATTATTTTTGAGAACTTCAATCTACTGAAAAGACTGACTGCTGCTATAGCACCATCGTCACACTACTTTAGCTAAGACAGCTTGATCAGCACACACCAATTAGGAAGTGTGCACTGTCAAAATGCACAGAATCTGCCTATAGTTTCTGGGTGCTGCAACACAAGCGTGGATGATGCACCCCGAGGGGCAAATGCAAAAACGAACATTATTTCTGACTGACACAGCAGTCACCCTGGCTAACTTCATTTGAATTTATTTTGCAATGAAAATTTTGCCATTTTAACAGGCCTAATCACTGGTTTAGGGTCAGTCAGTGTTCTCACCCACAAATCAGAGGAACGACTTCCACCAGCTACTTAAAGCCCATTTTCGCTTGCAGTGACGCCATATTAAAACTAGACATAACGCACCCTTTTCAATGTGTTCACCTCAGAAACTTTGTTGATAGCACATCTGTTCATGTGCTACCACAAACACATCATACATACCCCAGTGGTCAAACTCGCAGAGCCTTCTGCTACCACGTGCTTCATAATATTATCGTGGTGACAATTATGGTTAAATCTGTACCTGCCTTTTTAATGTAATAGAAAAGTGTGTATGCACATTTCCCATTTCTTAAGAGCGGTGACATGCACATTGAAAGCTGCATTTATTACACTACCTGGACAGTTCTTGCAAATGTTGGCAAGCTTGAAACATTTCATATTACAGCGAAATGAAATCCAATCTGGCATCACTGACACGATTACAATCTCGGCAGCGGAGCTAAGGTGCTACGGTGCTTTACCTCTCGCTACACACCGCGATTACAGAAATGGAACGGAGTCGACGTTTCAAATATGGCACAAGGAAGCTGACTCAAAGAAACAAGTACTTTAAATTATTCTTTCAGGCGCTCTAGCACTGCTTCATCTGCAGGATCTTGCATGGAAATTGTAAACTTAAGGAAACAAGTACTGTTGAAGCAATTTTTTCTCAGGTGCGCTAGCCCTTGCACACACACAGGATCTTGGTAGTGCCTTATTGTAGAACACCAACTGTGCCACTCACGGGGAATTCAAAGTCCCCCAAGAAGAAGAAAGGAAAATAAACTTACCCCAGAGTTCCCTTGGCCAAGAAACAGGTCGCTTCTTTTGTCGTCACCTTGCATCTCACTGTGGGCTCTGAGAACAAACACAGAGACCAAACAAACTTAACATGCTTTTCAGATACTTCAATGCACACATTCAAAACGCACATGCACAGCTGATTGGATACACTTACACATTCTTTTTCTGAAGGGCGGATGCCTCTCAAGTCAGGCTATTACCATATACACAATATAGGCATCTGTGCTTGCTGACTGCAATCGTGTCCATGTTTATTAAAGTGTAGAGCTACCGCTTCCAATATAAAACAATTAATGGAGCCTTGAAACATTTCTTTAACAAAGTATGAAGACCGCGTTAATCAGTGGTGACTCCTGGGAGCATGTTACCGTGCTGCATGCACTAGGGAAACATAGCTGGAATTCGCAGGCTCTCCTTTCAACAATTGGTCTCACAAACAGCACCGAATGTCGCTTAGCTACTTTTGTTGTTCCGAAAGAACGACATATCCACTTTATTTGCTCAAAAGGAACAAAATAAGGCATTACAAAGGCCATTTCCACAATTATGGAATCACCAATACTGGGTTCTACTTGAAGCGACAGTGTTAATGTTCCTCGCTATATCACCAGTTGAAAGATGAGCAGGAGGTTTCCGGTCTTATATGAAACCAGGTTTGGCGAACATGTTAACAGGTGCGTGCAAAACCGACGGTTGCTGCTTTAAGACAGTGCTAAAAAAAAAATTTGCCGCATTACCCCTTTTAAACAAAGTCGACTACACCGAGGCACAACGTGGTGAGCAACGTTCGACCGCACGTCCACTCAATTCAACTGCCGACCGCTGATGCCGCTAACTGCGCAACACAGACATCGCCACGCGCACATCGTAAACCTGCCCCAGAAAGTTTGTTGCCTCACTGTACGTGTGTTATTCAATACACATTACGCTGAAGAAATGAGACGATTGCACGCACAGCTCGTAGCACCTCATGAGCGAGCCAATCAATTCAATGACGCAACCCGCCCGGCCGCAAGCTGGCTTCACGGCTACTCCTTCCAGAACCATCTCCACAAATATGACGCAGCAGAAACGCTACAGAAAAAAGGAACACGAATTCACCTTGACCGCAGCACCAAGGTGATGCAAAAAAAAAATTAGAAAAAAAAAAGCAGCGGCGCCCGCCGAATCTATAATACAGAGCAAGTCCCAGCCTGCGTCGCAGCGACACAATTTCAACAACAGGTGGTGACACCTGACGGCAACACAACAAACAACGCCGCGACCAACCACAAGGAGAAAAAAAAAATCGAGCAGCGGGCCACGCCATCTGGCGCTGGACAAACGATACTAGCACCGAAGGAAAACTCCCGAAACCGACACCGCCACCACGCGCCGCCACTGGCAAAACACACACGCACAAGGTTGAAGCGGCCCGTACACAAACACACGCACGCACGCACACTCGAACCCAAAACACTGCTGCGGCCGCTAAAGAGAAAAACAATACCGATCTCGCGAGCTTGCTCCTCGCGCGGCACCAAGGCACCCGGCGGGGGTTGTCTCTCACAGCTGAACGGCTGGTTCCTCTACTGACACACAGCTCTCGACAAACAGGCGCACAAGAGAAAAAAATAATCGATACCGCTACGTCACGGACCGATCAATCGCTCCGGCCGTCGACGCAGAAAGCCGATTCAAAAGGCTCCGAGCAGCAGCCGCCGCCGTCCTTGCTTAGCCAGCCTAACCATACTACAATCACGAACAGGGCGCACATACACACGATAGCCGGCGCGCGGCGATCACCAAACTGCGGCGGCACCGTACCAACGCGGTGCCAAGATTCCGCACATCGAAGGTGCATAGAATACGGGCATAGAGAGCAGGCAAAGCCGATGTTTCGCTGCTGCGCCGTGGCGGGTTATTTTTTTCTGCGTGTCCGTGCGCGCATCGATGTTTTGTTGGCGCCGTCAAATCGAGGCTTCGGACCTACCACGCACGTCTACGGTGCCCTGCCAAATGTGGGAAACAACGCCCGCGCTGGAGAAAAAAAAGAAAAACGGTAACGGTACACCAGGGGCCCAAGAGAAAAAAAAATGAAGCCGCGATTTTGTGTCGCACACTATCGGCGACAAGACGGAGAGTAGGTCAAAAATAGCATCAGCTGTTGCAGCAGGCCTAGCGATGGCGGTACACACAAACCGTTCGCCGCAAAACGCTCGCTCCGCGAGCGCGCCATCCCCGAAGCGCACGGGCCGCCGGCGTCCCAAAACGACGGGCACGGCGACGCAAAAACACCGAGCGCGACCGCGCTAACGCGTCCACGCGTGCGACGTCGACGATTCAAGGGCAACTAGGCCTAACCGGTCAGCTTCACAATAAGCCGCTCTGGCTGCAGGGGAACTCGCAACACTCGGGGGCCAGCCATTCCGCTGTCGCGCAGGGGCATCCGTGGGGGCCACGCAGGTTCCCGTGGGGCGCAACAAACACCGAACGGTACTCACTTGTACTCAATTTTGCTCGTCCAACTTCAACAACGGTCCAACATCCATCTGAGCATTTCGTTTTTTGGACACGATCACAAGGAACCATCGGGTATGCGAGCAGCAGCCATGTTGGCTGCCTTGACTGCGGTGGCAAGGAGGGTGGTGGTGGCGCGCGCGCCGCCGCCGCCGGAACAGCCATCCTCCTCTCACACCCCCCTCCCGCGCGCGAAATGGACTCGCCCTCAAATCGCAGCAGACGGGACCGGCGCAGAAGCAGACGACGAGGCCCCCCGACTTAATAAAACGAAACTGGCCGCCCCCCGTTCGGATCTGTTCATTCCGCGGTTTTGTTTCGCTGTTCGAACACTAGCGGTATTCGTACTGATTAAAACACGAAAGCTTCATCGATAGGGCATCGACGTTTTATTAAAGCGAAGCGGAAGAGGGGGGGGGGGGGGTTACGGCGTTCCCGTCGCAGAAACAACGCAAAAAGCAAGAGCGAAAACGAGGTCGCCTCTCTACACAACCACCTCCTCCCTGTCCGCTCGGCTCTCGGGCGTGTTTTTGATGACATTTTGTGCTTCGCCGCATCGGAGCGGTTCGGGGCACGTGACGGTGTGCACCTTCTCTGGCTGCCCGGTTTTCGGCATGGCTACACTTCTTGTCTCGGCCGGTGGTTAAAAAGGCGCAGCTCCCATACCCTTGCAAGAGGGCCCGCCGTAGGCGCCGCCGACACAACAGTCTCCGCTCGCCGCCGCGATGTAGCGCGCGAGGCTGGCACAAATTCTGACATTCCTCGCCATCTCACATACGCTCTCGCGGAAACTTCTCTTCGTTTTCTTTTTTCTTCGCAGTCTGCGCTGGCGGCGCGCACGTAATCACGCCGCAAGTGCAATTAGGCGCGCGTCGCGCGTGAATGAACGCGACGCAAGCAGAAAGCGCCCCTTGTTTGTCCGCTGCCCGTTAAATAGACGAGGGGTCCTTTACGCTACCTTGGTGAACCGGCGGCCGAACGCGTTGGAACGAATTCGAAACAATGACAACGCGCTCGAAGAGAGCGTGTCGTCTGCAGCTGAGAGAGCAGACGATATCTTATCTATCGAGAGCATGTAGATTAGGAAGAGCGAAAGCTGCGTACGTGCGCGCGTGCGCAGATTCTCGGAGCTTTGTGTGAGCTCCTTGATTGTTCTCGATCTCTTTATGGTACTCCACAGCACCGAGAGTTATTCAAGGGGAGGATTACGCAACGCTATAATACCGCAAGGTGCGTCGCACCGTGCCCACGTGCGAGGCTAGAGGATGCGAGATTGATCGACCGGACTCTGGAGCGCGCGTCGTCTGCTAGAAAAAAAATTCGTCTGTTGCACCTGATTATCACCGTCCACCTTGCACATCTTTTACTGTCACCTTAGGCCTTTTCTGAGTGTCTGTTCGTGTCTACAACAAAAGGTATATAGTAAAGAAAAAAAGGAAGAAAAAGGCTTAGATTATAGAAACAAGTGGCTGCGGACAGCGCGATAAAGAGGGTAATCGGAGAGATATGTCAGTAAACAAAGAGCCGAGAGTAGTAGATAGAGTTCTCAGAAAAGTACCGGAAAAGATTGCGATACCCATGAAGCTGATAACTCGACCTTGCTCTTTCGTAAACAGATGACAAGTGCTATCGATCTGCCCTCCTGGCTGGAACTTTCTTCATAATCGCGTAATTTCTTGACGAAGACAGCACACGCGCCGCATTCCTCGATTACGCGATTAAATTTTGATCGCGCCATGTGATAAGCATGCGCAATTGCGTAACTATACTGGACTAGGTTTTATACTTCCTCCCAAAATAAACCGCACAATGGCCATGACCCTTTCTGCAAGTTTTGCCCTACATCGTTAGTTTAATATCAAATTATCAAACGTAATTGCATGACTTATACAGACATGTAGTCCATGCTTGTAAATTTAAAAACAAAAGAAGATCAAACTTATGTAAGAGCAACTTTGGTATACAAGAATGAACAACACGAACCCTAACATTTATTGTAGCAAATGAAATTGATATTCGACCCGCGCAGTAGCTGAGCGATTGAGGCGAAATATTAAAAAAAAAACACTCATATCGGACACCTGGTCTTGGCAACTGTAATACCTTATCCATTACTAAAGTGTCATTTGTTTCGCTGCGTTCACTCGTCATCGTCGTGATTTGCACGAACTGCCAATTTGAAACGGGAGCGGGAAAAGAAATTAACCAGTAAGGAACAACACCTCCACGGCTGAGCCGGTTATATGGATCTTTTTTGCGAGCGTTTGTTTACTGACTAGGCCAATATTTGTCCTTCGATAGCGCAACAATGCAAGGACAGTGTAAGCGGGTCGGAAACGCGTCGAACCCTTTCCCAGAGTGATCTGCCGCCGTCCGCGCAAGCTGCTTCAAGCGAATCGTAAATGAATTGAGAGTCGGTGGAAGCAGACGAACTTTCCATTAGCGTTCAGAAGTAACCAGCAGCATACGACGCGTCGATAAAGAAAGATATGGCGTTTCTCCAGGACAGCGTAGCATGTCAGTAAGCAGACGATATGCGTAGATTAACGAGTTTAGAGATTTGCGGTTCACATATGCATGTCCAGGCACGCATGTGGCCTCCGCGAGAGGGTCAGTGTGCTTACGATGGCAATCGGCAGAGAGTAGGGGTCCCTTCTTGGCGTTCAATAAATATACATAAAGCATATCACATCAGTTAAGCGTGACCTTAGAGATAACCAGGAGATAATGGATATCTCGGAGGCCACGAGACTGTTTCTGTAAATCAACGCGAGACGACACAACAGTCGCACCATTCACACGACCAAATATTTTTTTTATTGTTGAAGTTTATTCTCAAGTTTAGTGCGTTATTTAAGATATCTTGGGTTATTTAGGCGACGAGCAAGTATTGTGAGGAAAATATTGAACCTCACACAACATAATTATCCGTAGCCTCAATGATTTGCAACAAATTCAGGCGGACGTTTGGGGCACTACAGTTTCAGAGGCCGAGGGCTGTCTTCTTGAGTCAAAGCTAGATGGCGCCACAACCGTGTCTCGTCAAAAACGGCGCGAGCTTTGTTCAGAGGACTAGCGCGCTGAAAATTTTCAAAACATTCGTGCTAGTGCTGTTCGTCCGTAGATGAATATAACTTCGGATTCCCGTGGGCGACAAAGAGGAGTTTAAAGAGCAGCAGTCACAAAACCCGGAACACGCGTAAAGAGCAGGTCACTTAGCGAAGGGCGACAATGGGCCGAAATCGTGTGTAACACACACAGTATAATCATATGCATATAGGCTAGTCTCCAGCCGTAACGTCAGAATAAATACTAAGTAATAAGTTTGTCACTGACTTTCGGGTCGTATATTTATCCCGATAGCCAGGAAGAGTGTATATATATAACTTCTTTTTTAAATTCATCTCGCGCGCTAAACTGGAATGCCAAGCAAAACAAAGACCCTGCGTCCCCTCCCCATCCCCGCTTTTTTTTTTTTTCTCCTGCGCACACAGCATAACGAGTTGAAGCCCCCTGCGTTTCTAGCGTTTCCGACAGCACTTCTTCAATCGGAGACCCGCGTGGCGGAAGAGTAAAACGACATCGATGAGGCCATGGCCTCCGAGAGCCTGCTGGCGTCTCGCCGGCCACGATGCGGCGGAACCTGCCCGCTAATTCTCTTACTGAAATCTCGACGACAGGACACTTACCGATACCTTGCACGAGCCGCGCCGAGCGACCGAGCTCCACGACCTCGTCTCCCAGCTCCCACAGTAGGGTCGAAAGAGCGTCCCCTGCGTGACAAAAAGAAAACAAAAAAAAAAGCGTCAGCAGCCTGGCAACCGAAGGGAAGGAGAAAAAAAATGGCCGTAGCTGGCGGTACCAGCAAGGCTGCTGCCCGTCCCGAAATCTCTACGATAGAGCTTACAGGTCCACTTACCTACGCACGGTACGAGAGGCACCCACCGCAGCGTCAAAACTGCGACCACTGCGTGAGAAAGGAAAGGAGAAGACAATGTAACCATTCCGACCAATGATCGTGAGTCGATGATGACCAAAACACATGACGCGGCTGTGAAACAGAGCAATGGAACAGGAGAAAGCGCGACAGCCACTACGCGATGCAACCGCCCTGCCACTCCGCACTGCGCGGTACTCGCTCTGTCCGCTGTGGGCGCTACAGGCCCCTTCGGCCAATCAGGAGGGCAAACGCGTGTTAAACGTATCCCTCCGCGCCGTGACATCTGCCAACGGTACGTACGCTGCAGCGGCAGGAGCAGCCTTGGGAAGAGCGAAAGGAGGAGGGTGTGGGGCCTTTATTGGCAGGAGTGGCTCGCAGCTGCGTGTCCGAACAATGACATTTCGTCTCAACCAGGAAGAACTGGGCGCTCGATGCCTGGTGAATCAAACCTCCACTCCATGTACCTTCTGGAGGGCGTTGTTCTTACTCTCTCACAATGGCGGTGCGGCCGTCTCCTTGTGCAGGTTCCGCACCGCCAAGTGGCCATTGCCGTGTTGATTTATTGTTTTTCACTCACCGCAAGCAATGCACTACTTTTTGGTCGCGGAAGTACACAGCGCAAACACTAGCTTTGCCAGTGTTGCACATGATGTGGCAACTGCACCGACTGCACGTCGGGATCTTCTGCGCCGGCGGAGAACGGCGCACGTGGCTAGCTCTGCCTGCATTGTAGTGTCCCACCGAAGGGTGACTAATCCGTTCACCGGCCAGGCCATCGCTGATGGAGCTCGACACTGCAGGCGCTGCAGGTGCCCGTGAGCAAAGGGCCCCCGGGTGACGTACCCGACTCGTTTGGACAAGCCGCGTCCGCGATAGGTTGGCGCCGCCAAATGACGCTGCTCTCCCGCGGTGTTTGTGCGTGTGCGAACGCCCCTTCTATAACGGACCCTCATGCTATGACTGGACCCATCTACATCATGTTCCTAAACAAGAGACTCGAGCCGCCGAGCCCACTCTCGGCGCTTTTTGCATTGCTTTTCCTTCGACATTCTTGCTGTAATTATGTCCTGAGACCCGGTACCTGCGGGTCGTTTTCGCCGCTCACCACAACGCTACCCGCTGGCCGGCTCTTGTAGCAGGCCAGTCGTAATACAGCCCATACCTGAGAATCACAAGACATCAATAAAGTCTATTCTCCCTCTCCCGTCTCCGGCGTTTGTGTAAGGTCGCAACGGACAGGACTACCCACACCACCGAGCGCCAGGTCAAGGAAGCTACCCTCACCCCACAACTTCCCTGCATTAGCAAAACCGGTGGCTGCCCAACAGCTCTCTAGAAATCGAACCATACCTCCCGCACCTGAAGCGGACCACGGCCAGAGCCGACGCGTCCCGGGGAGGGAACAATGACACGAGTAAAGAAGAAAGCAGCAGGGGGTATCGCTTCCAGCACGTCGTGAACCAGTTCAGGACGGGGTTTCTGTACTGCAGCATTGGTTCCACGAGGTCAACATGGCCGTCTCGGCAGTGGGACATTCGTTCGCAAAAAGTACCGGCTTCGTGCAGGTTTTCCAGCAAGGTCGTTTTCCACCCAAAAGTCTGGTCTACAGAATGCTTTCCTGCTTCAAGCGCGTTCACATCTGCACATGCCATCCGAGGGGCACGAGCACCACAAAAGCTTCTAAAAAACTGAGGTGAGTGAGCCGTCTCACAACGTTCGACGATTTACAAAACAAGCAAGAAAAAAAAAAAAACGGCAGAAGCGAAAGGAAGGGTAAGGACGGGAGCTGAACTGGTTAATGGTGCGACGAATTTGCAGCTGGGCAGGCGCTTAGAGCAGGACAGCAATCTGCGGACCAGACTTTTTTGCTTGGAAAAAGTAATTGCAGAAAAGCCAACTTATATTTTTTGCAAAGGGTCAAATTGACCGTTTGCAAAAAGAAAATCCATGTCGGCATTCCGGCAAGGATGTTTGTTGTTGTCCAAGCAAAAAAGTCTGGTCCACAGGTTGTTTTCCTGCTCTAAGCGCGTTTCACAGGTACAGATTCCAACAAAGCTGTGCGCGCACCACAGCAACGTGAAGTCTCATGTAGCAAGTTCTGAGATGCACAAAGCGAGGCAAAAAAAAAAAAAAATGAAAGAAAGAGAAGGCAGGGACGCGTGCTGAATGTGGGGTGGAAAAGCTTTTTGTTGGAAATAAAAAGAAAAAAAATGCTTTCGCGGAGGAATGTGGAGGGGTGAACACACTGGGTTCCACAAGAATTCCACAAGAATTCGACAGCAAAGGACACGTAAATAGTAAAACCGAAAAGTTAAGTGGGCGAGTTCCGCGAAAAAGAAAAGCAAGGACAGCAATTTACATTGGTAATGCATTAGGCCGCCACACCGCACATTCATCCGAACAGGGCAAGTGTCTTCACCTTCAGCACGGCACCAGCGAAGGCCGGTGCGTCAAGCATCGTGAACAGACAACGAGACGCTGAAATGATCATACAGCTGCTCACCACGCCCAATGCGATGTCTGCCTATTTGATGTTGAGTAATCAATTTCATTAAATAAAAAAATTGCCGGTACCATTCCACATACTACAAGAAGTCGCACTCAACGTTTGGTCGCACTATCCTGCATAGTACGTTGCGCCTGATGGCTGGAAAAACTTTATTGAGGTCCATTAGGTCGCGCTAGTTTTCTAGCGCGAAGCGGGCCGCTCCCACGTTGGGACAGAAAGGGATCGCCTTTCGGCCGCTTCGCGGGCCCGTTGGACTGCCCATAGCTGCTTTTCTAAAGTGGGACTGCGTAGAACTGCGTCCCACCGCTCTTCAGTATTGTCCTTGTCGCTGTGTAACGCGGAGCAGCGCCAGAGCATGTGACTGAGATCGATGGAAGCGTTACATTTATCGCAATTTGTACCAGTAGACAAGTCCGGATATATTTTGCTTATTAATAGCGGGTTCGGGTAGGTTCCTGTTTGTAAGAGCCTTAGCGTAATCGCCTGAGCTCTATTTAGTTTACTATGTGGAGGGGGGAAGACCCTGCGTCCTATGTAGAAGTGCTTTGTGAGCTCGTTATACGTCATCATCTGGTCCTTGAAGTCCGGAACCTCAGCATCGTGCTGCCTTGTAACTGCACGGTTGGCGAGTCCTCGTGCAGCATTGTGGGCAGATTCGTTGAGGTTCGTGGGACATAAACATAAAAAGCGTCCCGTGGAGAGAGTCCTCAGTGGGAAAACATCCTTGCAGAAGATTCAGCTTTTTTTTTTTTTTTTTTTTTTTTTTGGCGGACGCTGTCACCATGTCGTTTGCCCGCCGCTATCCCCCTGGTGTGCTGTCTGGTCTGATTCGGCATCTTTGGTCCACAGGGTCGCTCCAGCCATTGCAGAATTCGACAATATGGCGGAACTTTTTAGTCTCCTGCGTCTCTTTACGATTTCCTTTCTCGTAACTGAAGTGATGGAATTAACTGCGGTCTAAGGATGGCATTTGAGTCGGATGGGAACAGCTTGGAAAGATAAAAGCTTACAAAGTATACGCACAGCGTCCAATGACGCTGACTTTGAAAAAACTTTACCCTTTTTGAAGCAGTTTTCTTTCTTTTTTTTTTAACGTGCGAAGCACCTTATGTGCTCGGTCTGTCGGAAAGTAATTGCGTTAATCAACATACATTCGTTAAAATCACTTCTGACACGAAAACCCTACATGTGTCAGATGTGCTTTTAACGAATTGTCGTCAATGCATTTGTAGACAAGGCAAAACAACCGCAAAATAACCGGTTCAGCACAGCGATCAATGTGTTCGTGCTGAGAGCACCGGCGAATCACTGCTTCGCAACGCTTCACTTTTCACGTTAATGAAGGTGCAAAAGTTTTTTTTTTTTTTTTTAAACCAGCGGGAAGAGAGGCAAGAACAAAGCGGCCTGTCAGCCCTCGCCAACAGCTATGTAGCAGTCGGCACGAGCGCCTACTGGTAAAGATTAATAAAGTTGGGAGGAGCAGTGATACTCAGCAAGAAAACTGATCAGATTAAAAAGAGACACGAGTAATTCATCAGTGATGTCTGTTTTTTTTTTTCCTTTTCTTTTTTTGTAAGCGAGTTTCAGCTGGTACAAAACGTCACTAATTTTCTCTGTTGTATGTGTCTTGACCCTGCTTTCAAAATAGAACAGTTGAAGTTTAGAGCATCAATTTGCGCTTTCCAGCATCTTTCTATGTATTTATTTCCTGCATGCGCTGCGACGTATCCTTTAGATGTCCACCATGCCGCCCGCCAACGTTCTACTCAAAGCTGCTTTCACCACTTTGTCGTCGGTGAGCGATTTTTCACAGGCCGACAAAGGCCTCCTCAAGGGCTAAAAAAAAAAAAAAAAAAAGCAGTGTTCATGACCGTGATGAGCAAGTTCCCATTTATATTAGCAAAAATATACACGCACAAAAAAAATATAACAAATAAGAGTTGTTTACCGGCCGCTCCGTTTGCACGGAGCGGCCGGTAAGGGAGCTCCGTACCGGAGTACGGAGCTCTTAGTTTTTTTTTTTCTTTTGCTTTTTTTTTACAATTTGGCTAGGACACTCTTAGTTAGTCCACCCGTTGCAAAGGGTACTTTGGCCACATTATCTATCTATCTATCTATCGAGCTCCCTCGACCCTTCTCGTAAGACTCCCAGAAAAAAAAACAAAAAACTTAAGGTTTTATATTTGGTAGCTTACACGAGGTGTTTAGCATTTGTGGTAACCATACACGCAGCCCGTACACTTAACGTCCCTTTTTTTGCCGCGACTATGCTAGATAGATAGATAGATAGATAGATAGATAGATAGATAGATAGATAGATAGATAGATAGATAGATAGATAGATAGATAGATAGATAATGTGGCCAAAGTACCCTTTGCAACGGGTGGACTAACTAAGAGTGCCCTAGCCAAATTGTAAAAAAAAAAAGTAAAAGAAAAAAACATGAATGCGCAGTCCTTTCGCGGTGCCATCTTCCGCCCATACGCGCCTGCTCCGCCTGCTCTCGGTCTCGACTGGCTATAGTAGCGCACCGTGACGCGGATGGCGCCGCTTGTCTTTTCAAAGCTGCACGTCTGGAGGAGGGGGCACAACCAGATATGGCGTCGGACACAAAACCAAGCAAAAAAAAAAAAAAAAAAACGAGACCGTGAATTTCTCCGCGAACACACAGCGCTTCGTAGGCGCATACATTTACACGTCTTTTACACGAACGCTTAGCCTAGAAAATTACGCGACGTACATATAACACCTTAAACTGTATTTTTTTAAATATCGCGTACTAAGCCTAGGTGTTACCAAAGGCCGTACCGCGTACGTAGTATGACGTCATATGAAGGAGACCCGCGGCGAATATTTCATTTTTTATGTAGAACGACCTTACTTCCGTTGCAGCCGCGAGAGCCTTTCCGGATTGGTGAGGCCTAACTAAACCCTTATCGCACTGCTGCCGCCATCATGCACATCTACGCGAATCCGTGCGGCATGGCCTTCGGCGTCGAGGCTTGATTCATCGCCGACGTTTCGTACATCAGGTGTAGCAACGCTGTGAAGGCTACGCTAGTAGTCCGTAAAAGAAACGAAATGGAGAGGTTTATCGCTACGACAGACAAAGAACGAACATACAAACTCGCATATTTCAACGCGGCGTGCATGTTATAAGAGGCAGGGCACGCGTTTCCGTGCTGCAGCAGGCTCTGCCGACACCGCAAACTGCGTCACTCGAACAATGGCGAGTAAGGTTCGCTCTTTCGCGGCAAATGACTCGAAACAAAAGCAATCGCGCAGCGCACACACAGAGAGAGAGATACAAATATCTTGATTACGCACCGGTGGTCAAGAAACTTCTTCGGCACCATCTCCAAGCAGATGCTTCCAACCCTAGGATACCAGGACGGCGAGGCCTAAGGTGAACACAGCCTCGAAAGCAGGCAAGCCCAGAAGAACGAACCGAAGCATGCAGAGGTCAACAACCGTACGGCCTGGTCCGAAGCGAACTTCGAGACCAAGTGATGATTCTGGCGCGAACGCAAGAGAAAAACCCACAGTGGGCAAGGGTGGGAAAAGAGGGGGGGGGGGGGGGGAGCTAGGGAGACAGAGAGTAACACCTTCTAAAAGAAAGAGAGAACGTGGCTGGAGCCCTTAGTCAAGGGCCAATGGCATATCCGGCTCACCAGGATTGGTCCAGGAGAGCCAGCGGACTGTCTTGTTGCCCGTCCGCAGGCCATGCCTCCTGAGAGAGGCTTTTTTTCGAAAATAAGAGGACATTCAGAAGAGGCGGGGTAGTGGGAAGTTTGTGCAGTTAATTTAAGCGTCGCGTGCCGACCTTTGACCTTGTTGCCTTTTCGTTCGGAGGGAAGAGGGGGGGTCATCGCACAACCGAAGAAGCAGTGGTCACGTTTCCACAGTTCACCAGATCACCCCTTCCATTCTGTAAGGCTGCAAGAATTTTTTCTCAGCATCGCCTGAGTCGGGAACGACTAATCCTTTCGATACGCCTTCAGAGGGAGGAAGCCTTTGTTCCCTAGTGACAACGTGTTGCTTGGGGCCAGTCGGCTTTTGGTTCTTCTCGTGACTTGTAGCACTAGCAGTGGGAAAAACAAACGAGAAAACCGAAGCACGTGCCAGGACGGCTGCCTACAAACGCACAGCAGGTTGCAGCCGGCAGCAACCCGTATGCCAGGGACATTCGTTAGGCTTCTTGCTAAACACACACACACAGAGAGAGAGGGGATTCAGAAGGTCGGCGGACATGTAGCTTAGCAGCCCAACCTGAGCTCCAAGTGCAGTGTTCCAGAATATCTACAAGGAAAACCAGAGGAATAGATATGTGGCTGCTGGAAGGGAGGTACGGTGGTACCGGCTTAGGAAGGAAAAGGGGGGGTTGCTTTCGCAGCATCTGTCTTTCTATGAACAACAGGATGAGTTCGTTGTTCTTGTTCCTTGACGTCACTGCATAAAAGAACTACAATGCTCTATGTCCCTTTCGTGACCATATGCGACTCCCAGAAAAGAAAGAACGTGGTGTACGGTCTGTAATCCACGAAGATATCGCACGGAACATCGTAGATCGGTATCACTGAAAGATTACAGTACGGTATCAAAGAAAGATTACAGATCGGTATCACTGAAAGATTTCAGATAAAATTAAACAAGAAGTATAGACTGAAAATCGGGTCGCACAGGACAGGAAAGGATGGAGAGCATTGGCAGAGGCCTTCGTCCTGCAGGGATAAGATGGGCTGATAATGATGATAGACTGAAAATGATACGATGATACGCTTCAACCACAAGTCAGGTTGATGAGGAAGCATATTGAATTAGCGATGCAAATTTTCTGAGCATTGGATATAGCCCTCTCCCTGGAGACCCATCTCACGGCCGCCGGACGAAAGGCGCACTTGTGAGATGACAGGCGCGGCGTGGGCTGGGGAAGTTTTGCTTGACCGCGTGCGTCTTCATGTTGCACAAGAAATGTTCTTTAACAAATCACATAGAATACATATGCACTAGCTGCCGCTCTTCCTTGAAGCAGGGACCCTGCCTGAAGAGAGCTAAATCTATTCGGAAATTTTTTAGGTTGTACTCTGCCTGAGATGGTGACTTCGCGCGCCGATCGCTCTTCACGGAAGAAGTCGTGACGGTCATAATTTGCTGGTGTGCTAAAGAATCGCGGTTCTGGAGGTCTCAAACCTCCCCTAATATGTAAAAATTATCAAGGCGGAAGTATAATGCGTTTCACTGGAAGGTGACCTTGAAAATAAGCGAGGCTGCAAACTACACGCGCCACCAGCAAAAAAAAAAAAAAATCGAAAACTCGCGTCTCATCCGCTTCATATACACCGAAATTGGCATGGAGAGGTAAGATCATGTATCTATAAGGTGGCTGATCGCTCATGATATCAGTGACATGCTATGCTTGATATATTAAATGTGGATTGGTGCCAGAATAAATTTCCCACAGGCAACACGGTTTCATTGCCCACTGAATTGAAGCAGTGAGGATCAACCAGAGACAAAAGCCGCGAAGTCTGTTACCCCCCCCCCCCCCTTTTTTTTTCGTCTTCATTTTTTTTTTTCATGATTCGTAAAGTAATAAAGTAACCGTTAAGCGCATTTGCAAGAGTTCGGTTCTCTGTTACTTCTAATTAGCTCAAGCAGGTCTGTCTGGCGGACAGTGAAGTTTCTTAACTCGTTAATTTCGTGCCCCCATCTGTCCGTTACCTTCAATGACTGGGAAAGCTCTCAAAAAATAAAATTTTCGCCGTTTCACAAGTGCCTTGTTACATATATGCCATACTTTTAATACCGTAAATCAATAGGATCCGCTATTTTCACAAAATAATTGTACGATAGATTCTCCTTGCGTGTCGCAACTACGCACTCATTAGCAAGCTTATGGATATTGGCGCATTTTTTTTTAGGCGTTTTAAACTGGGACCACTCCTCACGCACATTTTTGAAAACATGTAGGGGCGTGTTATATACGCTTTGTCAGGGTCAGTGAGCGCGGGTGTCAAATTTACGTTTCCCGTAAGATTATGGAATATATGTTTAGTGTGTTACAGTATATATATTTCCGTGATAATTAAGAAATGCCTCGGAGCGACGAACACTTTCAGGAGCCGCACAGAGCTGGGAACACGTTTAAAACAGGACACTCACTGACAGTTGGTTCCTTTTACCGTTCTCCCGCTTCCACATCGCCTGAGTCCTTCACAATCATCTCCGAGTACGATAAACAATGACTATATTATTGCCGGGGATTTCAATATGCCTGCTGTAAGATGGGTGGACAATAAACCGGTCCTTGTTAATTCATCTGCTCTGTCTATAGCATTCCGTGAGGCATTTGTTACCAATGGTATTTATCAGTTTGTCACTCAACCTACTAGGTGTGGTCAGAATAGCTGTTTGTTTTTTCTTAGATCTGCTTTTTTCTAACCAGCAATCCCTTGTGTCTGACAGCAGCGTAATTAGTGGTATTAGCTGACTATTACTGCATATCGTAACGCATGTTCAGAACGGGCCCCTTCTCATGTGCGCGTGATCAGCCAAAGAAAGTAATATATTTTCTTGATAAAGGAAATTATGCTTCATTATCAAATGAGCTTACCATATTCTTGCAGGAATTCAGTCATTTAGTTCAATCCGCAGATTTCAATACTCCGTGGGATACATTTCGCTTGACACTAAACATTTGGTTGACAAACATGTTCCGCCCCGCCACGGTTCGGCTGCTGCTCCGAAGGTCGCGGGATCGAATCCCGGCCGCGGTGGCTGCATTTCGATGGAGGCGAAGTGTTGAGGCCCGTGTGCTGTGCGGTGCCAGTGCACGTTAAAGAACCCCAAGTGGTCAAAATTTCTGGAGACCTCCACTACGGCGTCTTTCATAATCAGAGCTGGTTTTGGAACGTTAAACCCCACAAATCAATCAATCAATCACAAACATGTTCCAAATAAACAATTGTTTACCAAAACAAAAAACAAAAAAAAACCCGCAGTGATAAGCCTTGGGTGACTGGAAGTAAAGCGGTTGATTAACAAGAGGCATCGTCTCCTGGACGCTTATAGAAAGGAGCGTGACTCTGCTGTATTCGCAGTGCTAAAGTCGCTTGGAAAAGATATAAAAATAAAAAAAACAAGATTTATATGGAAAAATATACTTCTCGGCATTGGGCCCAAAGTTCCGAAGTAACCCGAACAAAAAAAAAAAATGTGGAAGTGCTTAAAATCAATTAGCAGAGAATCAGTTGACATTCCGAGCTTAAACAACGACAGTGTACTTCTAACTGACGACATCGATAAAGCCTCTTCCCTTAATCTTATACTTCCCAGTCGGAACTGGCCGTAACACGTTGCGGTATACAGAAGTTACGTCACAATATAAATGCTTCTTCTGCTAATTGCCCTGATGGAATATCCTCTTAAGTGTTAAAAGCTTGCTCTGATATTCTAACGTTCTGGCATTCCTTGTTCTAATGTTCGAAAAATCGTTAAGTATTTCTTGCTTACACAAAGAGTGGAAAGTTGCAAACGTGGAACCGATTCATAAAAGTGTCCCTAACAATTTAGTCTCCAACTATATAGACCAATTTCTCTGACGAACGTGTATATAGTAAAACAATGGAGCACATACAGTCTACAGCGCCTCAATAAGACATTTAGAACACAATAACTTTTTTACCGAATTTCAGCATGGCTTTAGGTCTGATCGTCCTTGTTCTACGCAGCTCTTAGAATTCAGCCATGATCTTTTTCATTCATTTGACCTTGGTGTACAGACTGGCTGCATATTCCTAGATTTTAAGAAAGATTCCGCGCCCCATGCTTTGCTGTTACATAAGCTATCATCGCTCGCTGTCGCTCCTTCATTGCTTGCGTGGATTAAGTGTTATCTACAAAATCGCATGCAACGTGTTGTAATTAATGGCTCTCAGTCTGACTATGTTGCTCTTACTTTGGGTGTCCCGCAGGGATCAGTCTTGGGGCCATTGCCGTTCCTTGTGTACATCAACGATATCGCTCAGGATGTGTCATGCAAAGTGTATGCGGATGATTGTGTGATTTATCATTGTATTAGATCTCCCACTGACCACACCGCAACTTCGACTGTATAACACGCTGGCGTGTTAGGTGACGTATGTCTCTGAACCACAGTAAGTGCCAATGCATCTCCTTCACTCGTAAATGCGATGCATACCTGTTTGATTGCACATTAGACACCGTCCAGCTAACCCGATGTAACTGAGCATAAGTACCTTGGTGTTTATTTTGCATCGGATCTTATACTTTGACTAAACACGTTGAATATGTTGCAGCGAGAGCGTGTGGAATGTTAAATTTGGTTAAACGGAACGTCCGGTCAGCTCCTCCCAAGATTAAGGAACTGCTTTGCTTTTCGAACGTCAGCTGCTATATATGAGAGCACGCCTGTATGGCTTGGGACACGCAAACTAAAAATCTTTCTAATATACTTGAGCTGATGCAGAACCGTGCAGCCCGTTTTGTTAGTAGTAATTAAGACTTTACTTCTAGTGTTGCTGCAATTAAGGATAGGCTGGGGTGGGAATTATTAAGTACACAGAAAAAAAACATAAGGTTACAAATGCTTTTCAAAATTTTTTACGGCATGGTTAAAATAGCTAAAGAATCGTATAGCCTTTTACCTCCGCATTTCTTATCTGAAGGAAGCGATCACTCTTTAAAAATAAGAAATATTTTTTTGTAGGAAAAACGTGTTCCAACACTCCTTTTTTCCACATCTGCCAATGGAATCAGCTTCCTCAGGAAATCGTCGATTGCCGCACAGAAGCATCCTTCAGAGCACTAACTTAGCACTTATAGTTTTTCCTTCTTCTCTCTTCTTTTTTTTTTTTCTGAGTTCGCGTTATTCTTGTTTGCACAGTTATCCTTTTTCTGTACATATGTAAACCTGTGTATTACCCCCCCCCCCTCTGCAATAATGCCTTCGGGCGCTGCAGGTATTTTGTATAAAAAAAAATAAATAAATAAAAATGAACGGCCAAGCGACTGCCCATGGCATCCACATGTATTAAGCTGGTCCTATATCTTCGTTATCAAAAAAAAAGCGAAGAATCGCACGTGTGCGCACGGGTCCTATCACATTTTCCCCAGCGACATTACTCATGTAAAAGTGTAAGGAGCACGCGCACGCGTCTTTAGTATCTTGCAAATGTTAACATGGTCAGGTTTGACGGCTTCGTGCGAACTGAGTCGTCTCCCTTCCTTTGTCCTTACGGTTCCCGGGCCCGTGCGAGCAAATCCTCCAGCAGGTGGAAAAGCCACACAAGGCTGCATTCCACACACAGAGACACTTTCTTCGATCAACTCTGGTGATCCGCTGCGAAGCTGCGAGTTTTCTTCCCCTTGGCCAAAGGAATCAGCAAAGTGACAACGCACGTTCTCTGAAAAAAACTTATTTTTGAGGAACTTTAAACGCACGCCGTGGCACGTTCCCAAGATGCACATGCTAGCGCTTCGCGCCAGGTATGCCTGCACGATAGCAGTTGTCCACAGTTCCGCCACATTATAGGCGCTTCGCGGAACGAGACACAAAACTAACACGTGCCGAGAGTCGCCTTTTAGACCATTTCACTGCAGCGTCGTTGAGCGTCCGCCGATGACAGTGCTCTAGTTGGCTATATTTGATGATTTGTGGGGTTTAACGTCCCAAAACCAGTTCTGATTATGAGAGACGCCGTAGTGGAGGCCTCCGAAATTTTCGACCGTGCACTTGGGGTTCTTTAACGTGCGCTGACATCGCACAGCACACGGGCCTCAACATTTCGCCTCCATAGAAATGCAGCCGCCGCGGCCGGGATCCGATTCCGCGACCCTCGGAGCAGCAGCCGAGTAGCATAGCCACTAGATCACCGTGGCGGGGCTAGTTGGCTATATTTAAAAGCCAATCAAGGGTAAAGCAAACACGCAATAAAATTTTCCATTCCAACATTACTAGATAATTATGTCTTAAGGGTGCTGTGCAAAGAATATTGTTGTAGAGCTGGTAGATTTTTCACAAAGTCGTCGCAACTGGAACAGTCAGCGGAACTCTTGTCATTAGGAGGTATGATTCACGCCCGTCCTTCTCTAAACTGTGCCTTTGTAGTTATTTACAATGTACATATTTGAAATCCACAGACATCAAGCTTTTCAATGACCCATAGAACAATGGTAGCAGCTTGTGCTAGTTGGTTTGCGTTCATGATGGCGAGTTTCTCGAACTTCTCTATCGCATTTACCAAGCTGAAAAGCTGTCACGGCCGCTCAAGAAGTCTTCAAGAGCCCCTCTCCGTTACGGCTTTTTTCTTTTCTACCTCTTTCAGACCATTTTACCCTCCCTCCCCCCTACCGTGCTCACGACATGGGCAGCAGAAAATAGCGCCCTTTCTTAAAACCGCACCACAGTGCGGTTTTAAGCGCGGTTTCCCTTCTTATTTTTTTTTTTAAACTCGTCCGCGCGGTGGTGTAGTGGTTACGGTAGTCGGCTGCCACCCAAAAAACGCGGGTTCTTTCCCGGCCGCGGCGGTCGCATTTTCGATGGAGGCGAAAATGCCAGAGGCCCGTGTACTGTGTGTGCGTTGTCAGTGCACGTTTAAGAACCCCAAGTGGTCTAAATTCCCGGAGCCCTCCACTACGGCCTTTCTCTCCTTATATCTCTTTCACTCCCTTTCCCCCACCCCCACGGACGCTTAGCCGTGCTCCGGACATGGGCTGCAGAAATTAGCGTCCTTTCCTAACCGAACCACAATCATCATCTTGTTTGAGCGCGCCGCAGTGCGAACGGAAAGACGACATCTCGCTTTGAGGTGTGGGACGAGTTGACACCACACATTTTTTTTTTTTCTAGCGAACAAAAACGTGACGATCTACACGCTGTAGTATACAGGACAAACGCTATACTTCAACTGAGGTTTAAACACATTCAATACGCCATGCATTACGAACATTGCATTGCGCAAGCGCAGGTGCCACGTCACAATCTACAATTTTTTTATGAAAATAAAAAAAATAAGAGCAGGCGCGCCGCCTACCTACTCTGCCCCGTTAGACTTTGTCTCATAATACTAAGGCAGTCATTTTCCTTCTTCGTCAATGCGATGGAAGGAGTACATACGAACGTGTCGCCTGGCCTGCAAATCTCTTAGCGCGTCAGCTATCTCTCGCTTTCTGAGTTACCTTCCCACACGTGTCCCGACATATGACATGTACCACATATCGGGACGCAGCCCTTAATGAAGCAGCCGTCAGACGCATTTGCAAGAGTTCGGTGCCCATTACCGCTCTGTTACTTCTAATTAGCTCAAGCAGGTCCGTCTGGCGGACAGTGAAGTTTCTGAACTCGCTAATTTCATGCCGCCCTCTGTCCGTTAACTTTATTGACTGAGAAAGCTTCAAGAAATAAAGTTTTCGCCGTTTCACAAATGATTCGTTACCTGTATGTCATATTTTCAATACCATAAAATCAACAGGATCAGCTGCTTTCACAAAGTAATTGTACAGAGGATTCTCCTTGCATGTCGTAACTACGCATTCATTAGCAAGTTTACAAATATTGACGCATTCTTTTCGCAATTTTAAACTGGAACCACTTATCATACACATATTTGAAGACATGTAGGGGCGTACGTGTTATACGCTTTGTCAGGGTCAGTGCTTTAAAGCGCAGGTGTCAAATTCACGTTTCCTGTTTGATTATGGAATATGTTTAGTGTGTTATAGTATATATTTCCTTGACAATTTTGCCCCACCACGGTGGTCTATAGTAGCTATGGTACTCGGCTGCTGATCCGAGGGTCGCGGGTTCGAATCCCGACCGCGGCGGCTGCATTTCGATGGAGGCTAAATGTTGAGGCCCGTGTACTGTGCAATGTCGGTGCACGTTAAAGAACCCTCCACTACGGCGTCTCTCATTATCAGAGCTGGTTTTGGTACGTTAAACCCCACTAATCAATCAACCACTTGACAATTAAGAAGTGCCCCGGAGTGACAAACACTTTTAGGAACCGCGCAGAGCTGGTAGAACACATGAACGTCGAAGAGACCGCCCACGTCATCCACATGCAGTACCTGGTCTTGTGTCTGCATGCGTTACTGTAGTTCGTTATCAGAAAAGCGAACAATCGCACGTGTTGCTTAGGCGCACGGGTCTTATCACATTTTCCCCAATGAAGTGACCCACGTAAAAGTGTAATGAGCACGCGCGTTTAGTATCTTGCAAAGGTTCGTACATGTTCGTACTCCCATTTCATGGCCATTACCATCACGGTGAATACATATATATCTTTCAGCCTTCATAGTGTATGAAATTCTGGTAGCATCATGAATGCATCCTCGATCACGTGTAGGTCTGTTTAAAAAGAAAGCTTGACAACCGGGAACTCGAGGTAGTGCTTCGCGATAATATTCCTGCCAAGTTGATAACAAAACTATTCAGTCAAACGTCAACTCGGATTGCCGTGGGGGTTGTTATAATCAGGTTTGACGACTTCGTGCAAACTGAGTCGTCTCCCTCCTTTTGTCCTCGCGGTTCCCCGGGCCCGTGCGAGCAAATCGTCCAGTAGGTGGAAAAACCACAAAAAGCTGCATTCCGCACACAGAGAAACACTTTCTCCGATCAACTCTGGTGCTCCTCTTGGAAGCTGCGAGTCTTCTTCCCCTTGGCAAAAGGTGGCAGCAAAGTGACAACGCACGTAAAGTCTCTGAAAAAACTCATTTTTCGGGGACCTTAAATGCACGCCGTGGCGCGTTCCGAAGATGCACACGCTCGCACTTCGCGCCAGATATGCCTGCACGAAAGCAGTTGTCCACAGTTCCGCCGCATTATAGGCGCTTCGCAGAACGAGACACAAAACGAACAACAGGGGCCGCGACTTGGCTTTTAGACCATTGTATTCCAGCGTCGGGGGGCACCCACCGAGGTGTGCTCGTTAAATAGGTGGCAAAAATTTCCAGAGCCCTCTGCTACGGCTTTCTCTCCCATCTTTCAGACCCTTTCCGCTTCTCCCCCACCGTGCTCCCGACATATGGGCAACAGAAAATAGCGCCCTTTCCTCGTCCGCGAGCGCGCTTTCTTGTACGGGCACAAAGTCCTGTCCGCCGCGGTGGTGTAGTGGTTACGGTACTCGGCTGCCACCCAAAATACGCGGGTTCGATCCCGGCCGCGGCGGTCGCATTTTCGATGGAGGCGAAAATGCCAGAGGCCCATGTACTGTGCGATGTCAGTGCACGTTAAAGAACCCCAGGTGGTCTAAATTTCCGGAGCCCTCCACGGCCTTTCTCTCCTCTCTATCTCTTTCATTCCCTTTCCCCGATCCCCACGGACACTTAGCCGTGCTCCGGACATGGGCTGCAGAAATTAGCGTACTTTCCTAACCGAACCACAATCATCGTCTTGTTGGAGCGCGCCGCAGTGCGAACGGAAAGACGACATCTCGCTTTGAGGTGTGGGACGAGTTGACACCACACATTTTTTTGTTTTTCTAGCGAACAAAAACGTGACGATCTACACGCTGTAGTATACGCCATAGAAAAAAATATGGTGCCAATTTGCCAATACCAACTAGCCAGCTAAACGCATTAGTGTGGGATAAGACTAATCTTCATTGTCCAGACGTTGCTGTGGGGGAAGAAAGTGGAAAGGGGGGGGGGGGGGGGGCGAGCAGAGAGAAAGAGATTCTGAAGGCAATTTAGGAAATGGGGGTGAAGAGCGCACAACCGATGACTCCGTGAGCTCCTTCATCTTGCGTGTATCTAAGTATAAGAATTCACCTGCGCTTCACCCCCACCGGAATTCGCCCGCCGTGACCGAAAATCGAACCCGCGACCTCGAGCTTGGTGGCGCGACAAATGCATAGCTGGGTTCTTTGTTCCTCTTAGTTTCCACATAATACTCTTAGAGTATACTACAATCGCATCTTGTTTTTTTTTTTAACGTCGTATAGATCCCGAGATTACTTCGTGGGAGACAGCAATCATATCTGTCCATAAACACATGTTATTAGAGCTCAATCGTTATCATCGCTGTATATATGCACACATGTCTCGTCTCCGCACTCTTTCGTATCGATGTCTACGCGTCTTCCCTCCACTGAGGGTTTTATGTCCTGCTCCCTCCTCCCTTTCTCTCTGTTCTTCCCAAGAGATAGAGCGCAAGAGCGCTCTACAATAGAGCGCTTTTGCGCTCTATTGTAGAGACCCTGCCTTTTACTCTCAAGGGGAGTACAAAATGGAAGCCAAGGAAAGAGCGTACGCACGCAAAGCCGCTTGGGAGCGAGGGTTCATCCAAAATTTCGAATTGAGGGGGGGAGTGGGGGTTGTTGGGAGAGTGTAAGGGGTGTTGTATAAACCTTGCTTAATACTTTTATTTTCGTGTAGCTTCTTTGCAAGCAGCGGCAGGTGGACTATTATATTAGTCTTAGGAGAACTTGGAAGAGCTAGTATGTTTTATACCAGTCTAGACACGCCATCGAACAGAGTAAAAGTCCTTCGGGCAGGGAATCCAAATTCGTTTTGAAGTACTGCAAGAAGTCCTGGCCAAGTTTCATGCCACGCCATTCGTTAACGACCGCTTCGTTACACGCGATTCTTCGTTAAAAGCGAATGTGATCTAAAAACATACACCAAGTAACTAACACAGTGTGCTTTTGGGCAGAATGCACTATTATAGAACTGTAGGATCGACATAATAATAATAATAATGGTTCGCCTAAGGAATGAACTCTTTTTCTGCAGCAATGCTCAGCGCCTGGGGGGGGGGGGGGGGGGGGGGGAGAGAATGAAAGAGTGGAAAGACGTCGTAGCGGAGGGCTCCAGAAATCTTGACCACTTGGGACCACAGCGCTCTCACGGGTTTTCTTTTTAAAATGCTTGTTCTCTCCCTAACTCTATCACCTGTTCATTGACATAATGACTGTACATCATCAGGATCATCCTTAAATCCGTCTGGAGTCCTTTTGGCCCGGCTATAGGGACCACTTCTTGCGCGTCCGCGGCCATAGGAATGCAATCAGAATATGGAACTTAAAAAAAAAAAAATCGCATGCTTTTTCACATTAAAAGCTCCGTGTGTAGTTGAGAGATATGCGATGTGAACTGACACGTACAGCTCCCAACCGTGATTTGTTGATTGAACACATGAAACATGTAGGAGCGCATTCACTGGCGCCCCTTCGGTAGAGTGTAGTACACTCTACCTTCGGTGATCTAGCAGGTATATAAATCCAGCGCATGTGTCATCATATCTGAGAACTAGTGGCAGTGTACGGTGATGTACGGCACGATCCGCACTTGTCGGGTGCTCTGACGATGTGTCGAATTGGGACAGGTGTAACAGCTCCTCGCATGGTGGGGCACAGTTGCCCTAAATCGTTCATGTTTGTTCTAAACGCACAGTTGGCAACAAGGGCCGACGGAGTGCGTGCGTTGGTGTTACTCCGCCAGCCAATCACAGAAGCAGAAGCTATCGTGCGAAATCGTCGTCATGCGACCTTTTCAAAATGGCGCGTGCTTATGCCTTCGGTACCTGCGGAGCGTCTGCTCCTTTCATCTGTATATGAGCCATGAAGTGCTCGAGATGCATGGACAAGAATGTGTGGAGTCTCAGCGTTTCCGTGTCGCTTTCGAGCCCCTTTAGAGCGTGCAACTTCACTGAACTCAGTTGAAAAACTCGGGTGGCAGCGTTTGTGGCGCGCCGGGCTTCAGACTTGAGTTGCGATTAGCTTTCGGATGAAAATCGCGACGAGTCATATACATAAGTAAAAAGAAAATATTACGAAATAACCATCGATGAATCATGACGCGATGGTGATGGGCGCGATAAACTATCCGTCTCTATCTCGGCGTCAGATCTCGCAACCATGGGCATGGCCGCGGCCAGTTCATTTTATGAGCTAACTTCACGCGAACGTTGTCGAAACGCTTGCTCGCGTTACAGTCCTTTCCCTTGTTAAATCCGGAACTGGTTAAATCCCGTTCGACATACAGGACAAGCGCAGGACACTCAAGGATTCACAGAATGGACGCCGAAGTGTGTCCATCATGCGGTGCCTCTGCGGTCGCCGACGAAAGTGGCGATGGAGTAAGTACTCGTTCTTGTTCTTGTGCAATTCGCTTGTCGGTAAATGATATTCTCAGGCGCGCACGAAAAAGGAGCCGATACTGCCGCAAGTTTCAGCCGCCGTGTCCTACTCTAACAGCACTGGAAACGACTCCCGATCGCTTTTTCCTGTCCTCTATCGAACGCAACCTTCCGAAGCGTCGTGTGATGCGCATCCCTCGAAGACCAGAAAAAAGGAGATGCTAGCTCGCTTACCGTGCAAAGTCTTCTGGGAACCTCGGCACCGGTTTCATCTTGGGCGCCATCGCCAGAGGCTGGCGATGCGGTCCTAAAAAAAACGACACTACACAGAGCAGTACTAACTACGAACACATACGGACACTAACTAAGCGCGCTTAGTGACCACCACAGACAAATATACAGACGTGCTCATCTAATCTTTCGCTAGAGTCATGCGAGGAAAAAAGAGAGAGGAAAAGAGACTCGAGATATGTGCACATCATCAGTGAGTCGTCGGCTATCTTGTGAGAAAGAAATCTTTCACTTGACACAGCTGACTAATGCATTCGTTAAGCGCGGTCTTGTGGTGTACAGGCCTGTAGTTATTTCGTTAATCTGTGAATGCCGGCGCTCACTGAGCTTGCGGTGAGCGCATTGTTTTGTGCCGTTGGCGTCAGGTCGAGTTCAGATCGTTCGACGTAGCTTGGAAAAGTTCTGTTGTTCCAGTGTAGGCCACCCAGAGTTTGTGTGCCGCTGCCCGCCCGATACCAGAATGGGAAAGGGAAAGTGAGAGATAAGTCTTTAACGAACAGCTGGAGACGTTAGCCTGCCTATGTGCCTGAAATGTTGTTCCAGCTTCTATGTGACGATCGTGGTATATACACTGATAAACACATAACATATAAAATCACATACAGCTGCGCAAGCACATAGAGTACACCGTTTACCAAGTTTTGTTAAGACTGGTGGCCCGCAAGAATTTCAACAGTGCTTTGATCTTCAACTTCGTCTATGTGATCAAGTAGTTTGCTGATAGGAAGCTTTAACTTGTTTATCATTGTTATGTGTTTGTACTATTTGGGTTCCTTTGTTCTGCATGTACTGAATTGTTTTTTTTTTCTTCAGCTGTCGGCCTTGTTTGAAACTGCGCGGCTTAAAAGCTCTGTACGTTTATTTCGGTAAACAAGTTCTTTGGCTCCTTGTTCAGCTTTTATTCTAATTGGCTGTTGAGGGTCTCTGCACAATTCTTAGCGTTTGGAACCCCATTTATATCCCCGTTGTGCTTAGCATTCTGTATTGTAATAAAATAAACTGCTCAGTTTTAAACAAAATGACAGGTTCTTGCATGAAACATTGCTCTGTGGGGTTAGCGGATGATGTGCTAATTGCCGTCGGCTCTGTACGGTGGGCAGACACAAAGTAAAAAAATATGCTCACATGCCAGCCTTTTCATTTGGGAGAAAGCAAACAAAAGACCACAGAGAACAACAGGGGCAAAAAAAAAAAAGCAACAGCAATTGTGGCATGGACTACCTCATGGTGACAAGCGACCAGCTGCCAATCATTCCACAGGCCAAACTTGCACATCAAATTTATGTGTGACATGGTATGGTGCAGTGGATCAGATTCTGGAATGACTGGATGATTGCTGTCATCTCCGCATAATTAGCAGGGCCCAGCATAAAACTACAATTTCACTGTGACCGCTTCTCGTTAGGTTGTAGACAGCCGGTTGCCATTTTCACAAACTCTGGATGGAGTAAATAATATACTGTCGCCTCAACCCAATTTGGATGCCGTAGTCTTCATTATGTACTTGTTAGCTGCAGTCACAATAATACTGGGTTACTTAGAGTGTTGCTTAGGTACTGAAAGTCAGTATCGTGGCCTGTGCTCCCACAGTCAATTAGATGAAGTTGCCATCTTCACCGTCCTTCCCATTTGGATCACAGGTGTGTTAATACTGAGTTTTCAAAATGCTACGTTGGACGGGATAATCTGGGATGCGACATCAAAATGTCAAACTATCAAAAAATCGGCACTCCTTTATCTCTGCACCTTGATCAGTAAAACTGGCTTGTATACAACTGTTGATTCCTGTTTAGTGTGTGATGTCAGTGCAAGTAAAAAAAACTCCAGACGGTCGAAATTGCCAGAGCCCTCCACTGTGGCATTTCTCATAATCATATCGTGGTTTTGGGACGTAAAACCCCAGAAATTAAAATTTTTATACAACTATGAACAGTAACAGGCATTTGATATATCAACAAAGTAATGCTATCTAAAACACACTCTTTCACTGTGCACTTTTATTGTGAGGCCCAAACCACCTAACCACATAGCATTCAACATCTAACCGGTGCGCGTTCAGGTCTTTGGCAAAGATAAGTAGCATTGCTATGACATTTTCAAGTGTTCCCACGGCATGCACTGGTTCTTATTTCCTCATTAACTGTTGCTGACGGGGAAGTCCCTTAAACTTAAGTTATGCCTTTCGCATTCATGATATACCATTTTATAAGGAAAAATGGTGAGCAGTTATAGCTTCTAGGCACTGATATTATTCCACCCCGTCACGGTGGTCTAGTGGTTATGGCACTCGACTGCAGATCCGAAGGTCACGGGATCGAATCCCAGCCGCGGCGGCTGCATTTCGATGGAGGTGAAATATTGAGACCCGTGTGCCATGCGATGTCAGTGCACGTTAAAGAACTCCAGGTGGTAGAAATTTCCGGAGACCTCCACTACGGCGTCTCTCATAATCAGAGCTGGTTTTGGGACGTTAAACGCCACACATCAATCATCAATCACTGATATTATTCCTTGACCTGAGGAGGCTTAAGTTGATGATGATGATTACAACGAATGTTCATGCAGATTTCTAGGGTGTGCACTGCCTGCGGAGCTGTCTTGGACACTGCCCCACTGCATGCAACAGGGTTCTCTGGCGGGGATGACGGCCTCTGCTATGTGCCTTCAACGAGCAGGGAAACCTTGTCCTTGGGTCGCAGAAAGGAGAGGGGGGGTCAGTTTCAGTGCCTGTTGAGTGGGGGAGCAACCGGTAACCGGCGACTCTGCAACGATTGGATCAAGCAGTTCGGCACAAAAATGAGCATGGACTCTGTGATGGTGCAGCAGGCCTGCGACATCTTCAACAAGTACTTCACCAGAAAGCATTTTACCCACCAGATTGCCTTGGCCGCTGCCAGTTGCTATCAGGTGGGTTGTTTCTGTAGTTCTGTTGGGAGCACCCGGGGATGCCAGTTTTTTAACAATGCTCTCTGCTGCTTTATTCCATGCCATTCTTATCATACGCTGCTTATGGTTGGCTGATCCCATTGACAACGTGGCCGTTTCATATCTCTGGTTGCTGATGTAGAACGAAAAACATGAAACGGCATCACTGCAGAATAGCGGTTACTTCTTGAATGGTACCTTCATCACCGTACAGAAAGTTTTGACAAATAATTTTCAACACCTAGGGAAACGCTATCACACAGTTCCTGCACCTTAAAAGGAGGGTGCTTGCCATTGTGAAGGTGGGCTTGGAAACATTTAATTTTAATCCAAGATCTTCTTTAAAAATGATACTTGTTGCTGTCAACATCACCACGACATAGTCGAATACATTTCAAACCTGCGGCAAGGTTACTCTTAATGACATTGTTCAGACAAATGTTAAGAACAGTATTGCCCACAGTTGTGTACTGGTAGCCTATTCACACATACAGCATCTGCAGAAACTGAAGGAATAAAGCAATGCAGTGTGTTGTCATGGTCATGAGTCATGGCAACTGAACCTCAGAGCATTTTGTAGAAACAAGTGTCATGGTGAATTCGTTAGGGCACTCGGACACTTGCCGGTGCTGTTGGTGTGGTGCCTAGAAGGTTACAACCTTCGCTTGATTGCAAAAGAAACAGCAAGGTTACATTGACACTGTCGTGTCAGAATTGTCTTAGTGACTGGCCGTCCGGGTGACACTCCATGGTAGCTTAGTGGCTAGGTGTTGGCTTGTGAAGCTTGAAGTGGCGGAATCGAATTCCGGAAACAGCGCCCGCATTTTGGTGGGGGCACAATGCAGACAGAACCCACATACTTAGATTCAGGTTCACATTTAAAGAACTCCAGGTTGTCGAAATTACTCCGGTCTCTTCGACAGAGGGGTGTACCTCACATTCGTGGCTGGTTATGGCGTGTGAAACCACATAAATTGTTATTGTTATTATTAGTGGGCTTCTAAGTAAGCAGCATGATCACAGCATTTACCTGTACTCCACGCAATGCAGGTAATGCGAGAGAATAAACGATCCATATCACTTCCCGCCTTAGCCAAGATGGCCCAGTGCACGGGCCCACACCTGTTCCATGCCATCCAAATAATTAGCGAGGTGAGTACATCTCCCATTCACCATGTAATCACTTAACGCTTCTTTGTAGTTGAAGTTAATACAATAAAACCTCGTTATAACGAAGCTGAAGGGGGAGCAGTAATTACTTTGTTATAACCATTAGTTTGTTATAACCAATATAAATTTCATCTATGGGAATTTCAAGGGGAATCGCGATTACTTCGTTATATCCGATAGTTCGTTATATCTGGGTTCGTTATAACAAGGTTCTACTGTAGAACAAAATTAGCAGAGTGCTACCTTTGGCTAGTTGGTGTATAGCATATGCAAGATGGCCACTGTTAGGTGAAAGAACGCCAAAAATTTTTTTTCCTGTCTCTTTTTGTTGCTTCTTACATCTTGTAAACTTGAAATGCTGTTTCCTCATATGCAATAAAATTAATCTACTGCTTTGCATTAGTGTAGGAATTGCGAGGATGTGGAGATTTATTGGTCCTTTAAAATTCATAACACCTCACCATTCGCTATATGGGAGATTACATGGTACTGATCATCATAAGAGAAGCATTCCTATTGAGGACTGAATGCGGCAGGCACGCAACCAGCAGGCATGCAATCGAATGCAGTCAGAAGCACAGCAGCATTCCAGTTTTCCCGAGGTAGTTGGGGGTGGGAGTGTGGAAGACAGTAGCTGCGCATTGCGGGAAGCACACAAAATGCGTCATAGTTTGAATCATAATGTGATGCAGGGTTCACTCTAACGTTATGCTACACATCTTGAACAAATACAGCCATTAATTGATGATGCTGGTGTTCTCATATAGGGGAGGTGTTTTCACTACTCCCTTTTCCTGTAACTATTACCTCTGGCTGTAGTCAAGTGATATGCATGTCATGTGGACTATAGGAAATGATATTTATTCCTGAATGACATTTCGTTTTTGGCAGTAACAGTGGCTTCTAATATCTGCAATTATAAGGTAACATTATCTTTTACAAATGTAATGTGCCTTCAAAGTGAAGCATCTGAATGTGTCGTAGAGATGGCCAGTGCCCTCCCCGGCTGCCCTGTGGTTCTCCATGCTGAGTTGTTCTTGCAACAAATATTGTAATGTGTTTTGTAATATATAATCCACTGACACGCACACTTACTTCGATGTCTTCAAAAAGTAGATTTGGAACTCACCAGTAACCCGTTATCGGCAAAACTTTGCAGAAAGCTCTTACTTTATTGACCTTATGTGTCTGTATCATTTGTGGCACGTTTACTTGCCTATTTTTTTTTTTTTTCTTGTGGAAGGGACAGTAAAGTGATAAACAATTTTTCTCACATTAGTAGATTAGCTTTTCCCAATACCTAAAACACCAGTCTTGTGAGGAGAGGACCCCCATTGATCTAGAAAACACGCAGAAAGAAAATATGGTGGCAACACTGCTTTGGAGTTCCATCACTGATAGACGTGACGTCGCAGATCTTTCACGGCATCTGCGAAGGCCTACCTAACTATTTGTTGGTAAGACATGAATTGTGTTCTAAGGAAGCCAGAGACTTAACACAGGGATTTTTATGACATTTGGTGATGCAACTTACGAAAATAAAAAAAAAATAAAGAAATTGGCCTTCTGATGTCATGAGGCCGAAGCTCCAGTGTGACTGATACTCTGACATTCATTTTCTCTCTTTATACTGAACACAGAATGGCGAAATTAGCAACAATCAAGTTCTCGAAATATAAGTTTTCTAAACCACTTCACCTTTTCACTTTGAGGATGTACATGGGTCACGAGCAGAAAATTTTTTTTTATTACTCGCCCCAGACACACTATTTTTCAGGGAACATCATACTTTGTGTACTGATTGAAAATATATTTTCTTTACACCACTTCAAAAAAAAAAAAAAAAAAGAAAGAAAGAAAGTTACAACTGTTCTTATTTTATAAATTTGGAATGTGACTTGTATAAAAGGCGATGCATCAAGAGAGCTTGGACTAAGCACGTGTGTTCCTGAATGTTCAGACAGTGCAAATATGCAATTTAATGCTTGTGTCTGTATCTTAGCTAAATTTATTGAAGTTCCTATGCTGCAGTCTCGTAGCCTCGAATTTTCATTGGAGACTTCTACAAGATATCAAAATATTGCAGTGTCCTAAAACATTGTATCATAGTTTTCTAGCGCACTGATTTTCTAGACTTAAGCAAAAGAAAAATCAAGACACTTGAATGAGTATTAGTGAGAAAGTGTTGATCCCAAATCGAAAACATGCCAAAATTTTTCTTTGAGAAATATGCAAAAGAATAAGCAGACTGAAAATAAAAATTTTATACCCGAAAGCCACAACATTCATAATTACGATCACTCTGAAAACCCTAGGGTTTAAATGAGTGGTTATGGCCTTGATGAGTGGTCAGGGTGAGCCAGGCAGCACAAAAGGGGGCCACTTTTGTCATTGTCATAAGCAAAACAAAATGCTGCAATGAATCGATTCAACATTTTTTTGCTCACTGAGGCATCATTTTGAGTTGATTTTTTTGTTGGCAGGCACGTGGTTTTGTGAAGATAATGAAAATGCAAAATTATAAAATTATTTTTTTGTCCCTTCTTCGTTGCCAGTACCCATGTCCCCCCCTTAAGAGAAAAAGAAAATGCCGCATTTTTGTAATAAAACATAAAGTTGAAAGCAATACAAGTTAAAAATAGCACTGAGGAATTTGTGTAACCATCTGCCTGCAGCTGTGCAAAGCAAGCACTTGGAGAGGTTGCCAGTTGCCAAAGGGACGACAGGCCCTCTTGTTGTTGTTAGCAGCTAAAGAAGTGAACTCATGCTGACATCTTATAGGAAGTCAGATGGAGAGTAGTGACAATCTTCCATGTTTTCCCTAAATGGCAATGGAGGAAATGTTTAAACGTCTAGACTGGGAAGAAAAGGGAGTTCAGATAGATGGAGAATATCTCAACAATTTGAGATTTGTAGACGACGTTGTGCTCTTTAGCAATGATGGAGACGAACTACAAAATATGATTGATGACCTAAACTGGGAAAGTATTATAATATGACTAAAAATGAATAGTCAAAAGAGCAAACTTCTGCTCAATAGCTAAAGAACAAGAACTTAAAATTAACATTGAACCCTTAGAATGTGTGAACAAATACGTATACCTGGGACAGTTACTAATGGGAACACCCGCCCATGAAAAGAATTCTCCGTAGAATAAGGATGGGCTGGAGCGCATTCGGAAGGCATTACGAAATCATGACCGCAAACTTGCCGCTCTCACTAAAGCGAAAAGTATTCAATCACTGCATTCTCCCAGTACTAACGTATGACGCAGCAACGTGGAGGATAACGAAAAAACTAGAGATGAAACTAAGGACCATGCATCGTGCAATGGAAAGAAAAATGGTAGGTGTAACGCTAAGAGATAAAAAACGAGCCGAGTGAATCAGAGAACAGACAGCACCAGCTGATATTAATTCTCACATCTATAAAAGGAAAGGAGTGGACCTGGACAGGACATGTCATGAGGAGGAAAGATAACAGATGGACAATAAGAGCGACGTAATGGATACCAAGAGAGGGAAAACACAACAGAGGCAGGCAAAAGGTTAGATGGAGCGATGAAATTAAAAATGTTTGCGTGCATAAAGTGGAACCAACTCGCCCAGGATAGGGTGGATTGGAAATCATTGGGAGAGGCCTTCGTCCTGCGGTGGACCTAAAATAGGCTGATGATGATGATGACATATATGCTTGTTCACGGCCGTTCTGAAGGCGCTCGCTCGCTCCCTAGCGCGCGCCTCCAGACCGGCGTGGCGTGTTTTCGGCTCTTGCCATTGTTCTCTTTTTGCGCCTGTGCACAATGCAAAGCATTGCCTCCGAGAGTGGTCTTTTAGTAGTGCGAGGGTGCTACCTTCGAGGTGCTGTACATATTCGTGTGTGCGCACGGCCGCTGAATAAAAAGAGGTTTGTTATTGGCATTACTTTTTTTTTTTTTTTGTTACTGAGAGGCTTGTCGCGCGCATTGTTGCCAATTTATGGCGAAAAAAAAATAATGACTTCCTCGAGGGTGTTCAGCGATGTCGATCTACAGTCTCGGAGCTCATGTGCTGTAAAAACACTGCGCACATGTAGATTACGAGCCTAACGCCTGAAGCGAAGAAGACGACGCGCCGTGTAAATAAAAGAAACGAATCGCAAAGGCTATGATTTCGCATGCTACATGCGCCGGAAACGATTGGAGAATCCGAAATCGTCTCGCAGTGTTTCAAGCACAGTGTTTCGTCCCGGACCAGAACGAATTTTTCGGCAACTAGGAAGCTTTCATTTCTGAGAAACCCGTATGGTTTTCCTTGTAGCGTGGTGCTACAAACGGGTAGCTGCTAATTTTTTTTTTTTCCCCTCTCATAAACGTTACGCCGCCTTGCGTGTTCATCCACATTATGACACTTCTCCGCCCCCGAAATACCCTGCAATATCGCGAAGATTCCCTTTCGTCCAAGATGACGGTCAGAAATTCCCTGAGAAAGGGAAAATTCCCTGCTTGGCACATTACTTTCAGTCCCTTTCCCCTAACCCCCAAGGACGCTGAGCTGTACTCCCGATATGGGCTTTGCATTCCATCAAACGCTACTTAAACGCTTTTTTTTTTTTTTAATATCAGTGACCGAGCCGGTGGGAACCCTCATGAGTCCCGAGATTGCTTGGGCCAGCCACGCAGCCGATGTGGTCATGCATTCTTGTATTGTGTGTGCGTAAGCGCGCCGTAGGGTTCTTCCCGTAAGCCCAAACGCAAAGGAATCGCGCTAAGGTTGTACCTCGCCGGTCGACGCAAATGCAATGCGCCTAACAATGGTTAGCGTGGGGCGCATGCGCAGTGGTAACAACCCGAGGCGGTTACGTATGCAAAGGCAAATACCGTGTGGGTCAAGGTGGTCTGGGCCACGTGTTATCTGGTCACGACCACTATGGTACGTGCTTGTACTAATCGGTACGGTGCGCAAGGTACGCGGGATGGTACCGAGAACATCTTTAGCGTCTCGCGTACGAACTTGACGATGTGCGCGTCCGTGGTAATACGTGCCAACCGTAGTTTCTATTCTGCGTCGTCATCAACTGAGCGCTTGTTTAAGGCGCCAACAAACTCCGGCGATGCGTGTGCACAGCAGTTTGCTTGTACTACGGTACTACCTCGCGCTATCAAGTGTTTCGGAGGCCGACACGCATTTCTGATACGCAGATGCCCGGTTATCAAGATCGACTTTGATAAGCATGCTCTGCGGCCTAGTCGAACCATGAGCCGAACAAAGGGGAGTTCAGTGCAGGGTGAAAAGTTTGTTGCCGTGAGTTCCCGTTAGTGCTCGCGGTCAACTTTTCTTGACGTTGAAGGAAAGGCCTGCGGGCGCCGGAGTGTCAGCACATATGTACGCCCATGCGTAGTAGTCCGGTTTGGCGTGCGCTTCGGTTGGTGAACCATCGACAGCCCCCATGCATGTTTGACTTTACAAGCGAATTTGGTAAGGATCAAGCCCTTATTTGCGGGTGAAGTTCGACACGAAGATCCTCAGCGGAGTCGACGGAACAGCCAGCTGGTGACGAAGTCCCCAGATAAAATATCTAGGGACTTTAGTGGCGAAAGCTCACGCGAAGACTGAGACGCCATTTCGCCGTGAAGGTGCACGTAAAAGGGTGCAGCGTTCCCACACATGGAAAAAAAAAAAAAAGAGAGAGAAAGAAAAGATAGAGGGGGGGGGGGGCGCATGATATAACTAAAAGCGAAACAAACATAAATATCTGGTGTGTGCTGCATCAACTTTTATTATAAAAGCTTCCTGTACAAAATGAAGCAATATGTTGTCTATTTCAGTTGCCACGCAGAATAGTTTTGGTCAACAGGTTGATTGATGGCCTCTTGTAACTGCGGAAGTTCAGTAAATTTTGTTTCATATTTGTATGGACAGGGTAAAGGATGCTCCTGAACGGTTATTCACATTCATGGTGAGCTCTGTTCGTGCTGATATTGAGAAGTAATATTCCTGTGGGAACTGCCAAACACAAATTGCTGATATATGTGTTTTAGGGTCATCGTCATACAAAGGTGAACGGCCATCAATGTGAACATGCCCACATTCAGCGATTAGGGTGTAATGGGATGGCACTTCTGTGGAGAACAGTGAACTTTTCTACCATGAAGTGACCAGGAAGCCTAAATGCGATGAAAAATCCCAAACCACAGGAAATCAAATGTGAGACACCCAGTTTGATGAGTGGTTGGTTGATGGATACATGTTGTGTAAACGACATCAGCTTTCTCATATACATTGACTGCTGGTGCTGATACTCACACTTATTAAGTGGGCTGGAAATTATCACTCTCCCTCAACACTCAAGAAAAAAAAAGAAAGAAAGCACAGTTCTATCCTCTTGATTGAAGTGGACCATACTGAATGTGCTGGTTTGGTCACAGCAGCCATGTTTCGATGGGGGAAAATGCAAGAACAGTTGTGTACTTAAATTTGAGAGCATGTTTAAAGAACCACACGTTGTGAGATTTAATACAGTGCACCCTACGCGACTAATATACGGCTTTGAGATTACAGTAATGGTAGCTAGTGTACAGTCCCGGGAAACTTCTGGTTACGTGGGCTGTTGGTCTGCGTACTGCACCAGAACTGAAGGTGGGTTTCTAAGTCGTTTAAATGTAAGAAATGCCTTTTTTTTAATGCTCTCACATGAAAAAAGGTCCTTGTAGCCTTGTGCTACAAAACGGGTGGATGCTAATTTTCCTTTTCATAGACCTTTGGATCAGTAGCCAAGTACCATAGCCACTAGACCACCATGGCGAGGCAGTGCACAAGAAAATAAAGCAAGTAATAAGCACATCCTGCACATTGTGCTAGCTTGTTTTTTAACATTGGTAATTGTACAGAGTTACAGAACAGTGGATGAAAAAGTAAAAAGTTGACAGCACAGCTGTATGTCACAACCACAACACACTAAACACACAACACAACATAAACACACTAAACTATTTAGAACAAACATTATTGCAACTTCTCGTGGTTATGCGCAGGATTTGGGCAAGGGAACAGTGCCAGCCTTGCTACAGGAGCTGCTGCCCGAAGTGGCGCAATCGCTCGACCCCTCCGAACAGGCGCAAGTGGTGTCACGAGCTACCGCTTTGCTGGAGCCTCTCAGGCGCTGCTGGTTCCTGGAGGGGCGGGCACCGCGCTGTGTTGGGCCTGCACTCATCTTCATTGCCTGGAAGTCTCTTGACCCTCGCCGTTCGAACATTTCGCTTGCAAGCTTCTGCAGGACTCACGGTCTGGGCAACCTCAGCAGTTCAGTCCAGTCCACTGTGGCTGACCTGAACAAGGCAAGTTGTCGTGGGTGTAGGGAACAGTGCTAGAGCCTTATCGATGACGCAGGAAGTAAAGGAATGGATAAGTGTGCAGACGGCATTAGTAGTTAACTTTGGTGTTGCACCTTAGTGGCTGATCTATTGCGCTGTCAGGTTCAATGATGAGGGTATGATTCTCATCCTTGGTGGCCACAGTTTGGTGAGAGAGTATTGAAAAAAAAATAGTACCTGGTGCACATTGATTTATGTACACATTAAAAAACCTCAGGGCATTAAAATTAGTTACCCACCATAGGTTTATAGCATATAGAGCTCCAGAATTGTACTATTATTTATTTTTCCTACATTAGGAGTTTGCCTGTGCCTTCTCTGCTCCTGTACATCATGTCATACATTTATAATAGGGGGTTTACTACTTGCAAATGGTTATATATAGAGCTGTGCGAATAGAAAAATTTTGAGTGTGAAGCGAATTTGAATGTATATGTTCAAGTAGGAATCGAATCGAATATTTTTCTAATAATTTTCAAATGATAACATATTTAATTATGGAGAAATGTAGTGTTAAATATGGGCAAAAAAAATTTATTGCGTGACTAGTATATTCCCACAATGTCATCCCAAAGTCCTGAAGGACAGTCCAACAGAGAACTGCGCAACAGAAAGCCGAGTTAACTTTGCCACAGTGCACTGTTGCTAGCTTCGCTGCAGTACGCGTGTGTTAACTTCACTGCAGCACGCGTGTTATCTTTGCCGCAGTACACAAGTGTTACGCGGCGAAGCGCGCTGCATGCGGGAATAAGCCACTTGTCAAGAGATGTAGCGAATTGTTTCCTCTTAATTACCAACTTTGAAGAGTTCAAATAGTAAAGGTTAATAGTGATTCGAATCAAACAGCAAATCCTATTAGAAGATTATTCTAAATTTCGAATATTCGCGCACCCCTAGTTATATGTATAGTTGGCAACGAATATGAGCAAGGCTGCCAAAAAAATCACTTTTCGTTGCAAGACATGAAATTGTCACGTTCCTTGTGATAATGCATCACTCTTTTTGCTGTTTTTACACGGGTACTAATCACATTTTATAATACCCATTTATTTTGTCATTTCCGTGTGACAAAGATCTTGCTGTTCAAAGTGCCCTGTCATACCGTTTAACATGGAAAGTTGCACCGGAAATCTTCCATGTAAATTTGCAGATTTGCAGTAAGGGTGAAGTGTTAACACTGTAAACACTGACAGGCGATTAGCATACACTGGCATTGTCAGAAATTGGTAGGTTAGTGGCAGTACAGTGTTGTTAATGTAGTGCTGGCACCCATTCGCAGTAATCATTTTGCTTTTGTATCTCTCCTGTTGACACCAGAAATCTTCATGCTCATTTGCAAACTTGCGAGTTTATAAGAGCACTTAAGTGCACTTCCATGCAATTGAAGGATATAACAGGCCTAGTTTTTCACTCGGTACGAAGACAGCACCACTTCTCAGTGTACACTTTTCTTCACTTGTAATATTCACCTGTAAGAAGAGTCAGTCGTATGTTGGGCTCACAGTATGTGCAGTCAACAGCAAAAGTTTGTAGGACACAAAACTGTTCACTGTGCAGCATCCGCTGCCACCACTTGGCAGCGGATGCTGCACAGTGAAGTGCTCACGGACCAACTCAGGGCTGTCCAGAGGGCCCGTGTGGTGGCAGAGGAACTCGGCCTCTCTGTCCCGACGTGGGAGCGGCCCGCATCAGTCCCCACAGACTGATCCCTCAGGACCTAATAAAGTTTTTCATACCATACAAAACTGTTGAAACAGCTTCTGAACATAGCCTCAAATTAAATGTTACAGCCTGTACACTTACAGTGGTAATATAGGTTTTTCTGAAGATTTGGATCCCGCTAGCTTTTGCTGTTGACCGTACAGTACTCATGTATTGAAACGCAACAATTTAGGTCTAAGTGATGCACATACTTTCGCTTCTGCTATTTTCAGCTCGTGTCTCATCGGCATAATATTGGATCCTTCACTTGCATCAAGGCCAGCACCACCTTTAGTGGCCAGATTTGTAGTGACGTGCTGTGGCTGTACCGAGAAATTTCGCCGTCAAGTTGTTACAATGCAATCTTTACATCTTGCATCTCAATCTGCGATCACTGTACCTCTAATAGAGTGCAGAAGAGCATTACTGTAATTTTAAGCAGTTGCTAAATATTGTGCAAAACAATACTAGGCTACATACAGTAATCTGAGGTCAAAAGCTTCTCTACAGGTGGCGCGGTGTTACTGTCTTTTGCGAGACCATCCATGGTCATCGAAAATTGTAATTCCACTTAAATGACAAACAGCATGCCCAACTACACTACTGCAGTTCATGGTCTTTTTATTCACACATCGCACAGCACACGTCACAGCATCTTTTGGGTGGTTATCAGTCCCCTTTAATCTGTAGTCAATGAACTAACGAAATGGTGCGCTGAAGGGTGCTTCCTCACTCACTTTTTGAAAATATGCTTACCAGAAAAGCAATGAATATTTAAAAAAAATATGCTGCTCTTTTTTTTCAGGTGCTCTTGCAAATGGCCAGCCAGATTCCATGGGTCACGGATGGCCGGCTATCCACCAGAACTGTGCTCGCTTATGTGCCAGACATAATCCGCTACTCGGCATCGTTGGTGGTGGACGCCACCAAGAACACAGCGAGCACAGCCATCACAGGACAGACAGCAAAGGAACGATCTGCTGCCATCTATGAAACGTTCCGGAAAGGAAGGAAGAGGCCCAGGACAATGCACGACACTAGCAACGCAGACATGGCAGACTGCGACGGCGACGGGCACATTTCGGACTCTGAAATTGACCTCTTGATACGGGATGAGCAGGAAGTGAAGGCCGTGAAGGCGTTCCTGGAGTCCCAGGAACGACTGGAGGAAGACGAGGAAGACTGACATCGTGCACTTGCAGTAGTAGTGGACTTCTACGAAGTGTTTGTGGTTCATGAGCAAGCAAGGACATGCTAGTTGGAACTGTTTCCTGAACGTTTGGATGTCTCCGAGTAGGAGCGACAAAAATATTGCAGCAGCAAGGATGTTCAAGGACTTGTGAAAGCCGAATGTGCCCTATGCATTGTCATCGAGAAACAAAGGTGTTGTGGTTTCTAGAATCTCTATAACAAACGATGAAAATGTACGAGTGTTGCCAAAGAACGAAATGTTGCCACATGCCACACAAGGGACTACGACAGCAGAAATCCGTAAAACAAATACGGGATGACATTGCTGGAACAAAATACGCTAGAGGTGGTTGTTTGTATAACTGTTCAAAAGCTTAAGGCGTGGGAATCCATTAACTCAACTTTACTCCGTTCAACTGTGATAACTATCACATTGCATTGCCAATTTTCATGATGTGAACGTGTTTTGCTCTTGTAATTTTTGAACACTTATTAGTAAAGCTGTAATGTTGTCCACTTTGTGCATTTATCAGTCCTACCACATCTTTTGGTTTTGTATTTCCTTGGCATTGGATGTAACACAGCAGTAACAACAGTCTTACACTGCAATAGTATGTTAGGTCAGAGTGGTGGGGCACTGGTAGAGTTTAAGTGGTCAGTGGTGTTAACATTGTAAACACACCAAACGACTCAATGTGCACAAGATGCACCTCAAGGTTTTCTACAGTAGACTCTCGATAATTCAGACCTTTGGTTAATTAAAACAAATTTCAAATTTTTTGTTGGCCAGCTATGGTTTCAATGTATATTTAAGAGCTGCTAAAATATACTTTTATCTTTACCAAACATATCAACTACTTTAGTTCATTTTGGATGAATGTTCATGCAATATTTTTAAAAATCTAGTCATAATCAAACTAGCTTAATGCTAAGGACCCAGATGTTTTTTCATGTATTGATTCACGTATCTTTCTAGCAAATAAAATTCAATTCAATAAAGCCAGTTGCCTGTCAGCATTTGTCATAGCATTGAAAACCACTTGTAGAACATAAGAAAAACACTCTGGTAGCAACAAATGTGTGTGATAACTGGCCATCTCATCTTTCCATGGTTTGTTGCACCGAACTAAAATTCTGCTTGCATCTCATAATTTAAACAAAATGCTGGGATCCCTTCAAGTTTGAATTAACAAAAGTCTACTGATTTCACCTGATGAGGCATGTGCATGTCACACAGTGGTTAGAGCATTTAGCTCGAGTACTAGAGGTGCATAGTTGAAAGCAGCCATTTCACACGAAATTGTTATTTCACTAACAAGTGCCACATCACTGCCCTAGTTTCCCTCTGTGCAACACACGCACCTACAGCCGAGACAGTAACGCACATGCACAAAAATGATATAAGCCTGGATATAACAAAATTGACAAATGTTGGAAAAATTTCGTTATAAAGAGCTTTTTGTTATATCCGTCCTCTTCATGAAAGTTCGAAAAAGAAACATACAAATGAAACAAAGTGGCAACTAGAGGCAGAGCTTGCACAGAATGCACTTATTTTGTGGCAGAAACGTGGAGGGCATAGCTCGAATCAGCCTCTGAAGGTTGGTTGCCATCACAGTGACATCAGACACTTTCCACCACTGCCTCATCCAACATCTCTTAGGGAGGGACGGCAAAGTCTGGCACACGCACACACACAAAGTATTAAAAAAAAATGTAAAGAGGGAGAGAGAGAGAGAGAGAGCAAAACTGCGCATAGTCCAGGGCTGTTCTGTTCGCGTGTTATGGAAGCTAAGCTCCTGCGTGATGTGTGGGTGATTTCTCCATTGAGGCATGGTAACTGAACTGACAAGATGCGTGGGCACAAAAGTCAACTCACACGCTGTGCACCATATGGGCGTCCATCTGTGACGACATCACTACAAGCTCCATCTTTGATGCGGTAGGTGCAGGGGTGTTCCCAGAATTTCAATTTAGGGAGAGTGTTACCCATGGTGTAACCAGTACGTAAGGGGGTTGGGGGACTGGCTGTGTAAATCCCTGTGAAGATGCAGAAGTGAACACGGCTGCTGCTTTTTCCCCATATTCAAAATTTGGGGCAAAAATTACTAAGTGGTTGGGAGGAGACAATTCGTTAGTCAGCAAGGTGTCACCTGCTGCCACTTTGTTATACGAAGGTTACAAATACATGTTCTCCTATGAAGTTGTGGCAAGGAATTGGGAAAACTTTGCAATATTGAGTTTTCTATATTGAGGTTTGTTATGGGCAGGTTTACCTTATCATTAAAGGGACTGGCAAGCAGTTTACATAGTACCTGTATTCTTTAGTGCCATGGAAATCGAATGGAAACATGAATTGTGCCGTGAAACATCTTTTTTGCCGATTTTTTTGCCTGTGTGATTGCACATGCAACACATGTTACAAACAGCGATTATATGCTGGCAACAGAGCAAAGCAAGCAAGCGAGGCCCTATTTGTATAGATTAGGCATGGCTCTACTATTGCAAACACTAATGACCAGTGCAGCTTTGGGGTCTTGGCAAAGCGGCTTCTTCCTCGGGGTGGCGGGGTCCCGACGGTTTTTCTGTCACCCGTGACGCGTGTGTTCCAATCGTCCTAGCTCCACCCTCTCCTTTTCTCTTTTTGTTGCCCATACCAAGTTGTGTTACAATTGTTAGCACAACGCTATCACATGGTTCACACACTGCCGAGTTTTGAGCAATCACTGGACACAGCTGCAACTCAAATGTAAACTGCTCCACTGTTAAAAGTAAATGTCATCATTCAATCTCTACCAAGCCTGTGAGCTGCAGATCACATTTTCTGGCGAGCTGAATGACACCATAATAATTACTGCATGCTTTCATGGTTTCTCATAAATATTTAGGATGCATGTTGCAATACATTATCCTCAGAAACCTAAGTGAGAGCATTTCAAGTTTCCACAAGTGATTTAAAATTGCTTGCAACAGCATAACTGCAGTTTCCTCGAGGTCCATACAAAAACAGAGGACAATACTCCTACAAGGAATGCAAGTGCTTACACAGCTAAATGATAGAAATGTATCTATTATACTTCATTACTTTGTCGCATTTTGTAGTTTGAAAACAGTACGTGTACACAAGATGCAGCTACCTCGAGTGTGTGTGTGGGCACCCTTCTTTGTGCATGCACAAAATATACTTCAGTGAAACGTAACTTCATTAGAGCTTTTTTAATACATGTGTGGCGGTAGATATCTCGGTATATGCATATCCTCACATTTGCAAACTCTGCAGCAGAAATGTACACTGCGAGGTTACCGGCTAAACCATAAAGCGGGACCTTAACGCATACCGTGTTGTGGGGGAGTTTGCATTCCATGGTAAATTGTTTTCACTGCATGGCACTTATGTCCTGTAAGCCAGTTTACCCGTAGGACATGAGCCAAAGAGATTGGCGCAGTAACTGTGCCGCAGCTCGAGAGTTGGGGCCAGTGTCCCCGCGGAGGCGCTACTTGGCAGCAAGGATATGCAGGACCACAACAGCTCTTTTCTGCTTCAGGGGTGGGCCCCATGCAGTCGGCTGTTGTGCAGGCAATGGGAGACCTGCCTGGATGTTGCCATGGCTCTTTGCCATTACCAAATACACCTCCATTTGAGAGATATAACCCGCTAACAACGTAGACTTTAGTTTCTGGCAGAGGTGACCTTTCCTCACTCATCCTATTGCGCGGCAAGTTGAATGTCATCCATTGCACATTGTGTAGCATTATCATGCCAGTTCATCATTTGGTCAGCGGGCTTGCGATATAAAGGTGCCCTGTTTGTATGTTAACGTCACCATGTCCTTTGTTCCTCGAGCAAAAGACACAACATGGGTTGTATGGTGGGTGCTGGTGTGTGTATGGGGGAGGAATTTTTCGACACACCTTCTATATTACATAATGTAACGCAATAAACAAATTAGTCCATTACCTATTTCAATTATTGACGCAAGCAATATCCTCCACAGCACAGCAGTCTGTGCCATGGGTCTTTTGCTACGTTACATTAGGCAACAAGTGGCCCAACATGTCATTTTGCATTATATACTTTGCTTGAGGTAATCAAGCTCAACAGAATTATGCTATCTATGACAATGTTCTTTAAAAAAAAAAGACAAGAAAATACCCCATGTCACATATTTGTGTGGTTTTAGCATCAAAGGTGAAACTTAGAACAAATCAATCTCGTCCTAACGTGCTTTATTCTGGCACATTGTACAACACATATAAAGGCAATATATGCATGAAGTGGGAAAGGAATAACAGCAACACAACAAGCTCAACATAACAGCAAGCATTACTTCACTGGCCAAGCGGTGTCCGAAGACTGCACATTGTGCTCGGCCCTGCTCGCCGGTAAAGCCCACAAACGGACATTCTCCGGGGGCTCAAAACAGTTCCAGAGGAGCAGACAAAAATACGACTGTGATCGCAAAATACGTTCAGACTCATCCTCTAACAAACTAGAATCTATGAGGCGGCGTAACGGTGTACATATTGCAACAGCTTGGATACGTTAACGCACATATGCAAAATGTTCGCAAAAATAGTGTACATACAACACACACTGAGCACCACTGTAGTTACCGATGGCACATATATGCAGTCGTGAACAAGAAGGCCCATTTTTTTTTCCCCCAATCTTGCTATGAAACAAGCACAGCAACACAGCAAGGCTAATCCTGCCATGCCTGCATCAACGACGGTGCCCGAAGTGTAGTTAGACCACCAATACAGATCTGATCGTGCTTAGCCAGACCATGCTGCAAAAGGTCTCCTAGAGTTCGTTCCAGTAATAACGCGAACAGCTCTTGAAAAACAGGGCCAAAAAATCTGGAATGCCTTTTGGTTATGACTAACAAACGTTCTGCAGAGGACGAGGTAACTTTCTCACTTTTAGATCACCTGTCTCCATTGGAAGACCTCTCATTTAATCACTGATACACGGTCCTTACCAGAAGCCATGACATTGCCCGATAACTCCACAACTTTGCACAACGACTTGAGATGGTTGTGCAGCATGGGTTTTGGCAGGAGGGGGTGTGGGGGTGCATGTAAAGGGGGCACTTGGGACCCCTGTCAAGGGTTACGAGCAATCCCACACCCCTCTCCCTCCTTCCCCTCTGCCACATCAGCACCGCAACCGCCCCTCCACGGCCGCGATACGACAGGTTTGCCTCCCTCAAGACAATCGCGTGCAGCAAGCCAACTTTCTTGGGCAGACAAGGTTCTCAAATACAAGCATGACGCAAGTGGTCGCTTGACAGTTCGAGCAGTTCCATCAATAACACTGGTGAAAATGGCCCCAGCCATGGCCACTTATCAGTGTGCTGAGCTGCGAGCAGACTTTTGTGGCAGCACTAATAATTTGCGTTTCACTGCGAACTTGATAACCACTTGGCATTACAGCTGTGTTATGTTTCACGCAAGGAAAATATTCCTGCAACAAGGGGCCTTACCCCGCTTTTCACCACCCAAGATGATAGTAATGTACATGTAGCTGGGGCTGCAAGCAAGCAAGAGAACCCTGAAACTGATACATGCCTTCTTGTTCACTGCAATCGTCTGGACACATTTAAACATCATTAGCACTGAGTTGGTTGACCTTGAAAGCACTGTTACTGCAGTTTATAACGCACCGAGTGTGCTCAGGATGCCGTGGTCACAAGAAAAGATGTTATGAAGACGGCATGGCACTCTCATTATAATGGCGTCCACAAAGCTTAGGGTGAAGCTGCTCATATCTGTAGACCACTTCTGATTGCAAAGCAACTTAAACAATTTATAGACAGAATATTCTAAGGACAACCACGCCTAAAGAATACAGGCAATGCTCAAATGTGTCCATGCTACAACAGTGCCTTCGGCACAAAATGACACCTACGAACTAGCACCGACACGACAAAGCACAAGTGTGCATCCTAAACTATACCTAAATCTAACAATCTCATGGACTGACAAATCTACGGTGGTTACTCTTGGATCTGTATCACATAGCGATCATCACAACTAGCGTAGACTCTCCTTTCAGAGAAGCCTTTAATGTTTAATTCCATAAAATAGTTGATAGCTCAAGAGACCTTTGTCTAGCCTCTGCGATTATTCAGCATGCTTCTTGATGGACAAAAAATAGGCCTACAGGATCCCTTAACATTTATACCTCAAGGGGAGTCTACAACTGGTAGCTTTCAAGACCGTGTATATAGACTGTGCGTTCCTCGATAAAACTACACTACAAACTGTTCAACAACAATCACTGTTCAATTAATAGCTTACAATCACATACATCATCCTCTCCTTGTTAATAACCAACGACCACGCTCATGCTCACTTAAACACATTATTAGGTTGCAGGTTCCTTTCAACACACCACACCGGGAAGAGATCTTCAACTTGCATTTCCTTTTGCTTTGTACAAGCACATAGACGTGCTGAAAAAAGGCTTTTACGTTGCCTTCGAACAAATAAACGCACGATGTTCACACCAAGATGCACACGTATTCACAAACTAAACAAACTCCCGCTTGTAACAAAGTGAAACAAAATGGCTTCCAAGCAGGACTTGAGGTTCAGGTTATGCCAGCCCTCAACTAACTGATCACAGGGCCACCAAATGCTGTGCTTGACTGAGGCAGATGACTAACAGTGCATCCTAACTCACACATGCAAGGAAAAAAAAAAGAGAGAGAGAGAAGAGGCTTTAGTAAATTTGCCCATCTTCACCCATAGACACGCGAAATGGACATTTCCTCGGAAGAGGTTCTCTGAACAAAACGGCAACAAAATCCATAACCAACAAAAACAAATGGCGATGTGAAACATTAACAAGCCCACCCTTTTCCTTCTTTGCAAGCACTGTGTGCTTGCGCCAAAACGCGCTACCTTGAAGACACGTAACAAAGCCAACACTTGGCAGAAAAACACCGGTCACTGCTAGCGAACGTGCCGCTTTCCACTTGTAAACCACAACACAACCACCATGTTTTCTTTGCAAGAGAAAATTGTATCTGCTCTTGCTCCGACACGACACCTACGAACTTTCAAAATGAAAGAACACTTTACCAGTTCGGCAAAAGAAAGAAGAAGCAACAGCAGAATCAACAAGGAACATAGCGGCACATTCCTTCAGATGTTTTCCTTGCAAGAGAAAATTGTATCTGCTCTTGCTCCAATGCGACACCTACAAACTTTCAAAATGAAAGAACACTTTACCAGTTCGGCAAAGAAAGAAGAGGCAACGGCAGAATCAACAAGGAACACTGCGCCACATTCCGTCAGAAGTGGTACTCTGGAAAGAAATATTAAAGCATCGTCACCGGTGCACACTGACAAAAGTAAACAAGAATGAAGTAACGACAGAAACAACAAAATGTGACTTGAGAATTGGTAATGGTGGCACGGGGCGGCACACCGGTTGAAATTCCTGAACGAGACGCATGATGACACATGTCGTCGTACGAGACGTGCTGGTGTACACTAGTTTGGTCACGTGGGACTAGCTCCTTAGCCTGCCTCTTGTTGGGCTTCTTCGGCCAGCTGGAAGTATTTGTTGGCCAGGCGCCCTTTCATGGCGGCCGTGGCGGCAGCCGCTGCTTCCTGGTACAGCTCCCCTGGATGAAAGAAGGGAGAAAACATACGGCATCATTCCGTTAGTCAAACATCTGTTTAACTGCAAAAAGAAGTGTCACAATTCGAATTCAGCCAGTGACAAAAATATCTTAGAAGACTAGTGCGGTACTTCTCTGCGTAGGTGACAAGCCGTCCTATGTTGCTTACATAAAATGTTTCATTTCGCTATGGTAGAGCCTGGATTAAGGTTTAAGGTGCACGCAGTCACACTATCGAGCTGGTGAATTTCAACGAAACATAGACTGCACATCTTGAACGTTAGCGCAAGGAAACCATGCAAGATGACAGAAGACACAGGACAACAAGTGCCACGTCTTTGCACCTCCTATCAACCTGCGTTGTTTCCTTGTGCCAAGACTCACGACTTAAAATTTCACGCATCTCATTGTAATGACCAGTGCAATATCGGAATTCGATGAGGAACAGATTTCTGGCCATAATTACGCATTTTAGCCTGCAAGGGCAGACCAGACAGTGGCTGTCAAGTCGCCAGTGGCCAACCAGTTCTAAAAGCATGCCAGTAAGTGCGATATTTCAAGACATCATTCAGAGTTGCTGGGGATGGGGGTGCTCTTGCACAAAAAACAATGTCGGGCACACACCGGCCATTGCCGGGTCCCTCTCCAGGCTGTAGCCTCCCTGAAGGTAGAGCTCGGCCTGCCTTGCCAGCAACAGGTACGGGGGGTCGTCCATGCAGCCGTCATACTCTCCACCCTCGTCGTTATCAGTAGTGGTCACCGCCATGTTGTACCACAGCACGGCATCTTGCCAGTTGCGTTGCCTGCATGACAATCAGTGACCACGTCAGTTCGTTCATAGCTAAAACAATACTTGCACAAGTTGGCTACATCCTTCAGAGTTCAATCGCTGATGGTGGTAGGCGATTGGCAGAAGATTGTTTGAAAAGTAGGTGTTGTGTTAAATACGACCTGTTTGTAAGGAAAACAATAATCTGGATTACCGCATTCGACCGCAGCTGGAATATGGCTCAAAGGTTTGATTTTGATTTTGATTTTGTGGGGTTTAACGTCCCAAAACCAGTTCTGATTATGAGAGACGCCGTAGTGGAGATCTCCGGAAATTTAGACCACCTGGGGTTCTTTAACGTGCACTGACATCGCACAGCACACGGGCCTCAACATTTCGCCTCCATCGAAATGCAGCCGCCGCGGCCGGGATTCGATCCCGCGACCTTCGGATCAGCAGCCGAGTGCCATAACCACTAGACCACCGTGGCGGGGCTATGGCTCAAAGGTTCTCTCTCTCTCTCTCTCTCTTTTTTTTTTTTTTCCCAGAGACATGTGCATGCATTTCATATGCACATTTTGTTATAACCTCCTTGGACTCAAAGGCCATTAAAAAGGTACAAATACTCCAAGTAAGTTCTCATGCCAAAATGGGAAATTGCAAGCACAGAAAAGGACGAAATGCTGGGAAAACTGGTACTCGTATAATGCAATCAGTAATGATAGTGCTGTGAGGATCAAGGTGAGTGGCACACGAGCGCCAGCGATTAACCAAAAATTTATCGAGGAAAGGAGTTGAATGTATCTTACTGCGCATGCACCTTCAAGCCAATGAGCCAATGAAAAAAAATGAAGCACTGCAATCGGGTCAGCTATCAGAAAAAGCCAACATGAAAATGAAAAAGGACCACAGCAAATGCAGCGCGACACATGGAAATGAGTGTGTCACATGGAAATGGGTGTGTCACATGATACAAGTATGAAAGTTATGTTGTTCAAAAAGGTATTGACTTGAGTTCGCTCACGTATGCAGCATAATCCACTTATTTTTTGTATCCATAAACTTATTATCTATTGTTGTTATGTTGTTATGTGGGGTTTAACGTCCCAAAACAAGCTCTGATTATGAGAGACGCCGTAGTGGAGGTCTCCAGAAATTTCGACCGCCTGGGGTTCTTTAACGTGCACTGACATCGCACAATACACGGGCCTCAACATTTCGCCTCCATCGAAATGCAGCCGCTGCGGCCGGGATCCGATCCCGCGACTCTCGGATCTGCAGCCGAGCACCATAACCACCAGACCACCGTGGCGGGGCTAAACTTATTATCTAATAAACCTTGAACATCCGGTGGGCAGTTGGCATTTCTACCTGCAGTTCGCTTTCATTAGCTGTCCTGTTATCAGCACTAACACTATTTAGCATCACTAGCAGTGAATGGGCGAGAAGCGGCCTCACTTTTGAGTGCCAAGACCCTCGCCCGTGTCCAGTGCCTTGGCCAGGGCAATCATGGAACTCCTGTCTCCAGCCCTCGCCGCCTGCTCCAGATACTCCACTCCCTTTGATGTGTTCTCCTCAGACTCCTGTAGACAAAAGCAAGGCTTAAAGTGAACTGGAATAAGAAAGGAGATGCTGATAGAATATGAGCCAACAAAGACAGACCAGCAGAAAAAGACAGACATCTACCCCATCGCTTCCTGCTAATGAATACATTCTATTCTTGGCCAAGATTGGCCAAGTCATATTCTGCTTTTTGACATGCAGTAAAAGGCCGCTAATCAGCATATCTTCATCCCTGACAAACGCCAACAATTTCAGAGACGTGTCGAATCCACATTTTGTTGCTATATGTGAGCTGAACACTGCGCTTGCATAGCACCTTACGTGCACACTGCACATAAGCTTACATCAGTGCAATGTAATGGCAGGCACAGTCCTGCGTGTCAAGGCAAGATGTAAAAGTGGAATTCCTAGACACAGATAAGCTACTGCTGTTAAGAAAATGTGACACCGCTGTGTCCACCAACATTATGCATGCACGACAGTGATCGTGTTTCTGGCGGTCCACACCACGGTAATCGCCAATTCAAAGCAGTGGAATGATGCCAATGAGCTAATGGCTGCAACCGTTAATTTTGAGAGTGACTGCGTAATTTTACATTCACATATGTACGACACAAAGCTACTGTCTAATCGGCTACTTCCACGGCTGCCTCCAAGGTGCATAGCACATCCCCTAAGCTCATGTGGCGGGCTGAACCTTGCTCCTACCGGCAGCGTCCAGTCCTCGAGAAGGTCGTGGGGCAACCCCAGATGCACCTTGGCCAGCACCAGCAGGGCCTCCAGTACACCACAACGGGCCGCCTGCTCTAGGTGAAACACGGCTGCGGCCTGATCATACCTGCAACGAGGACAGTGAGGCTGCTGCAGACTTCTCAGCGCTGTACACGTCTGCAATACCTCTCCCAAACTAAATTTCCGACAAGTGCAAAATTCGAACATGAGCAACTGTGCCAAAGGCTTGAACTACAACAGGTTTCGAAAGAATATTCTTAGTTCAAGCATTCTGGGCGTGCCAACAGTTGGAATCCTCTTACTTTCAGCTTTGAACACTAAATAAGAAAACTTTCCGTGTGAGAAAGAATCGATACCGGATGCTTTGCTAGCCTAGATTATGCATTCCTTTTTTTCATGGTGCCTTGAAGTACGTAATGCAGGAGCCGCAAGAGCTGTTGTACTTTCAGCTCCTTTAGACACCAGTCCCAGAGTTCCCCCCTAGTAGAGTTCTTTTTTCTCAGCAGAGCTGTAAATGGCAGAGCTGTGGCGCCCATCTGTGAACATAAAACCGTCAGCTGACCTCGAAGGTAAAGGTAAACCTCGATATTGTCACGTGGTCGTGACGCACGCAGCACTCAAGGCGAAGCACACAGAACGCAAGGTGATGTCAGGCAAACTGTTTATCGGGGGAACTTGTGCCCAGCAAAACAAAGCCAATGACAATGCACAGCAATGGCGGCATGTCAATATAATGAACTTGGTAAAATGAGCAATTTACATCACACTGTAAAAAACCAAGATGTTAGATATATCTTAAATTTCGTTATATTGACATCTTTTACATCGAGGTTTAACTGCAGTTAAAAATTGTGAGGTGCAATAAAGCTTCAGGCCTTGTGAGGAGAGCAGCGTGTGTGTGTGCTTGTTGTCCATAAGCAAAAATTCTTGTAGGTGGACAAATTCCAGAGGTTGTGCAAAACCATGCGACGCGCAGAAAACGTCAAGCACTGCACCACTACAGCTCCACTGGCTTCTACTCTTTTTTTCTTTTTCTTTCACAGGAAGGTCTGCTCTTGCTGCACAATTAGGACTGGCCATTTGCCAGTGGGCACTGCCACACTACTCACTTGCCCTCAGGGTGTGTGGTGTCCCCAAAGCGGCCGTTCTCGTGGCACTTGGCCATCTCCAGGTGGATCTGCCCGAGCACCGAGCGCTGCGATTCGTCCAGGGGACGGCCCTGCTGCTGGCGGACCAGCAGCCGCAACTTCACCTCGTCCATCACCGACGACGGACGAGCACGCTGCGCCACCAGGCGCTGGAACTCTGCACGTTCGTGCTCCTGCGCATTGGTGATCGTAGGCAGATTGTGAAGGGCATAAGCCTCACTTACAGGTTTCACCCCCAAGTGCACGGAGTTCTACATAGGGAAGTAGAGTACACAAAGATGACCGAAGGTCGGAAAGTTGATTGATTTGTGGGGTTTAACATCCCAAAACCAGCTCTGATTATGAGAGACGCCGTAGTGGAGGGCTCCAGAAATTTCGACCACCTGGGGTTCTTTAACGTGCACTGACATCGCACAGCACACGGGCCTCAGCATTTCGCCTCCATCGAAATGCAGCTGCCGCTGCCGGGATTCGATCCCGCGACCTTCGGATCTGCAGCCGAGTGCCATAACGACTAGTCCACTGTGGCGGGGCGAAGGACAGAAAGTTACATCAAATCTATAAACATCCACAGACACATGTGGTGACACAAGTTATAAAGCTCACACAGATGAACAATTAGAATACAACGTAAAGTACATTCTACAATAAAAAAAACAATGCGCCCATTTGCTTCATTCATCACCAATTCAATAACTGCGGATTGGTGGCCAAAACAAATCATGGTCTGAAACAAAGCCAGAAGGAATAGCAGTGCATGGGTGTAGCAGCTGCACTGCCTCATGTACTCATACGGCATGCATCTTTCAGCAAACATTCAAGCAAAAGAAAACACAGTCAATGATGAGCTATGCCATGGCAAGATAAAGCTAGAAAATTTAAATTTATAACAGTAATTTTCCTAATTATGTCCTAAAACCATGACATGACTATGACAGCCCCAAGTGGAGGGCTCCAAAAATTTCAACTACCTGATATAGCACAGTACATAGGCCTCTAGCATATATCGAAATGCGGCCGTTACAGCCTGGATTCAATCTCGCAACCTCCAGGTCGGCAGCCCAGTGCCATAGCCACTAGGAACACCGTGATGGGGCAAAACTAGAAAATTGAAAAGCATTGGATGGAAAATGTGGTTAATTATAGTGACCACCAGGTGCAATATTGGATGACAGCACCTTCCTTTTCAGGCAGAAAAATTAAACTCGATAATGATGATGGTTGTCACAAACCTACAAAATTGCTGCAAAATCATGCTACACAAGTTTCAGGCATGATGTCCTGAACTTGCACGGTTAGCTGCATGTGCAAACCCTCTTCCTGCATGAAAGAGCATGGGTGTCACATGAAAGTTCAAATGGCCACTGCTTTTCATTATTTTTTTTTTTTGGCAAGTATCCCTTAGCCATAAAGGAAGCAGAGAATTTACAGCTGATTCCAATATCATGACAGCATGAAGTACATTGCACTTAAATGATGAAAAAGAAGTGTTTTCTTGCCAGTTCATACCACCACAACTATAATGTTCTGGCAAAACTGAAAGCAGCTGTGAATTCACTCCAATTCACACAGTGTTCTGCACTGTAACACAAGGAAGGGCACTGAGATACTGAGGTATACTGACAGCCTGATCTTTTGGAGCTGGAACAGGTCTAGCCATGCCACCACTACAAAAATGGACAGCTTAAGTTCTAAGGACAGCCTTTTCCCACAAGCCAATGCAACCAGTCTTGCAGACAAGGTTGTCGGAACACACCTAGTTGCACATAGGGCAGCCATACCAGCTGAATAATGACCCGCCAAAGAAGGGTGCACACGCTGCCAACCTAGTTATGCAACCGAAGAGCAATGCACTTTCTTCAGTGCGTGAAAGAGCACGTCACCGTGACGGTCATGTCGGCATATATGACTATCATGGTGACATACAGAACGGGGGTTCCTATGGCAAAAATGACTGTCCTCAAGAGGACTAGCCCGACTCACATCTCCAATGGTGCTACTCTCGGAGTCGTAACGCTGGCGCCGCCTGAGGCGGGCAGGCACGGCGCTCGCCCGGTCGCCGTTCATGTGCTGGTGCCCGTTGGTGATCTGGCTCTGCAGGGTCTCAGTGTCCTCGGAGTCGCTGCCAAGATCCAGGTCGTGCGAATAGTCTTCCAGGGTGTCCTCACTGCCACTGCTAAGGCTGCGAAAGCCACTGTCCTGTTGCTGCAGCTGGAATAGTGACATCCACCTCATCAGCAAAGCCATCAAAGCCATCGTCACACACAGTCGAGCCTTGTTTGCATAACAAAAGTGGCCCTTGCATGCATTTTTTTATTCATGAAAACAGGAAATAAGGCACCATGTTAGTGCTAATCATACTTAGAAAATGATCGAAACTTTCACAGCAGATCCTGATCCTACAAGACCTGTATGCGACCTGCACATTATTACATTGCTCGCACTTGAGCCATACATTATTGGTCAATCTCTTACAAGGATGCTATGACCTCTATGAGACTTTGTGTGATGACAGTGTTACTCTTATATTGCCCAGCTCACTGTATAAGGTCAGTGCCAGGAAAACAGTTGCCCACCGATGATGACTTATCCAGTACCGTGGCACATCGCAAAGGCTGTACCATGCCCATAACTGTTTGTATAACATATTTCGCAGAGTTGCCTATAGAAAACAAATACCGCTATTTCAGTTGTGTGCAGTCAACCATCAGAGAGGCAGAAAACTTAAGCAAAGACCCGCTGTAAGGATCCTACAGCTTGTTATTCTACTTGGCATGGAAAGGAACAAAGTCACGATAACAGGTAGAAGGGCTAGAGTATGAGAGTACAAATTAATCCCAGATGGCACATTCACAGCCAGAAATCTAAGCCTACATGACAAGAAATCTGATGTTGAAGGGACCCACAAAGGCTTATATACATGGGTCTCTGCAAACGAATCAGTACAAATGGCGGCTGGAGTTTGGAGAGTACTATTCTAGTAACTTGCCATGGCATTATGCACGGTTTGACGATGTTCAACTGCAACACCTCCTCCTCATAAAAGTATAAGTAAATAAGCGTTCTAGTGTGGGCACATCAGGCAACGTCAACCTTGACCCATCATTTAGTTAGTTGCAACTGCCCAAAAACATCCCTCGACGTAACACTACAATGCTGCATCAGTAGGTAGTCAAAGCTTTCACCGACTCATGCAGTCGTTGCAGAGGAAAGGTGAATTCAGCCACATGCAATAACTGCGAATGTTAAGAGACCATAAACAATCCTTGGTGTCATGCTGCTCCCTATTTGACAGACATCTCCAGACCCTTCATTGTGCTTTGTAACAGACCTGATGCCTTTCACTGAGGAAAAGGCAAAAAACGATACCTATGCCTTTTTGAAAAGACTTGATTGGCCTCTTACTGAAGAAATGACCTTGGGAGCTTGACCCCACAGCTCATCAGCCCAAACAGCCATACATGCCATTCAGCAGTTTTTGATAGCAACTGTAGCTTATGTATATCTACTCTGCCATAAATCGCCCACACTTGCACTTTCTTTTTCTCTTTTGCCCACTGAAGGCCCTCTGCACATGTGCGGTAGCAAACTGTACAAAGACTAGCCGGGCACTGTGGGTACCATGATCAATACATAAGCTCCCTGCCTTTCTTGCATTGCGATCGCTCCTTCTTCAAACTGAGTTTGAGAGCTTGGTACAATGTGCACACTGACCATCGGGATGAAGTCGTTCTCTCGGTGGCCCACATCGCGCGACGAATCGCACGGGCTGCTGTAGGTGCGGATTCGCTGCCTCGGGGGACCAAGGGCCTCGGCCAGATGCTGCCGCTCGTACTCGGACATGCCCACGCACAGTTCCTCGTGTCCCCGCAGACGTGTTTTGGCCCCTTGGGCTGCACAGTAGACGAGGCGCACGGCTCACACCACCATGCTCATAATGTCCGCCCAACGTCCGAGAATAAGTGGGGATAACTAACATGCAAGTAACTATAGTCGGATACAACTCAAGTCTGCAGTGAAGCCGCTCCCACGCCCTTATAACCACCAGCCACTGTACCTCCGCGAAGCCTCAAATAGTTCCTTCTTTCAACTTTCCATGTCACCAAAATAAAGCGAGGGTGGCAACAATAATCGATAAATACATAAATGTTGACGTTTTCATTCGTTTGTTAGAGTGGAACATGCAAAGGATAATTCTTTACTGAGCTCAAATCAAGGGCCTGCAATACAAAAACCCGGCGCGCTACAAGAGTCACCAACCGAGTTTTTCAGCACAGTTCAGTGAAGTTTCAAGTGTAAAGTGGGCTCACAAGCGAAATGAACTGTGCCACGGTCTTTTGCGGATGGAAACGCTCAGACCCGACGCATTTTTGTCCATGCATCTCGAGCACCTCATGGCTTATACCTATGAAAGTACTACAGAACAGCAGACGCTCCGCAGGTACCGAAGGCATAAACACAGCGCCATTTTGAAAAGGTCGCATGAGGACAATTTTGTCTGCTTCTGTGATTGGCTGGCAGAGTAACACTGACGCGCGCGGTCCGCCGGCCCTTGTTGCAAACTGCTGTTTCTTTAAGTTGTATCCTACTATACAGCCACGTCACTTAAGTACAGTTGCTATTATAGGGAGAGGCAGAGCATGCCAATATCTTACTTTATCGCCTAGCTGTTGTTGGTGATGGCACCGGCAACTTTATGCGCATCTACGTGGTGCACTGACAGTTTCAGGTGGAATTTGCTACAAGAGCACTAGCAGAGAGAGATGGAGTGCTTAAAGAGCAGATTGCACTGCACATGATATAATTATTAAGAACATAATCAATACTTTGAAATCAGCACAACGACTAGCAACGCCACACATTGGTAATGATAGTATGAGGAGCCTCTGATGCGCTGAAGGACTTTCAAAATAAAAAGGTAACAGATGCAAGTGCTAGCCTTAAAACAGGTGACACTGTGTTTATACTGCATATGTGACAAGAAAAAATTATGTGTCCGTGCTGTCACATGTGAACCTGTGTGCCTCTTGGCAGAAGGCCCCGTTACTATTGCACATGAACCAGGCAAATGGGTTTACAAAACGTTATGCCTGGGGACCAAGCAGACCCCAATGAACACAATTTTTTACAAATTTACGGTTGCAGAATTTAGTCCATTAGAATGAAGAGGATGCAGGAGCAGGATCCAACACTAAGAAAGGAGAAAATTAGCGAAAATTAAGCTGCAACATTGAGCCAACGAACCCTTCGTAAGCTTCTTGGGGTGCAGCTCGAGCGAATTCAGTGAGACAACTACAGCAGATTAGGCTTTTATGACCAAGCAGTCACTACCGCTATGACCCGTCAAGCAAATTATGACAGCTTTAGGTGTCATATATTCAGTCAAAATCAGTGGTGTATACAAGGTTGATATTGAAGCTTCAACACATGTTCCGCAGAGCAAACACTTTGATCGACATAATTTATACAGAACATCGGTGGCTTTCATGAACCTCACTGAGAAGTGCCACTTACATTTGGCCACTCAGATGCGGCATAAGGCAGAAATTAATTCTTGTTAAATGTTTATAAACAGTAAACTTTTTTTAGGCTTTTGTAATCACTTTGTTGCACAGCTCACTTCATTTTAAAGGTTGCCCAGTGCAACACTGTGCAAGTAATTCCATTGTAAGCCACTTCACTGCACACAGCAATAACACCGACAACAGAAATTGGCCACAACATCTTAACTGCCGAGATGCACTTGCCAATAGCAGATGCCGGTGTGCCGACCAACATTTCACTGGGCGCGAGGTCAAACGGGGCAAGACCGAGACCCGTGCAGACGCAGTTGCAGGTGTGCGACCTGAAGAACAGGGCCATTCCACGCACGCCCAGGTTGCCATCGCCATATTCGGAGCCGTGTGCCGTGTGGATCTGCGGGTCTGTGTACAGGTCGCCCACTCCCTGGATGTCCACCACGAGCAACTCGTGGCCCGAACGTTCGAATGTGAAGTGGCTGAATGCCTGTGCCAAAGGGAGAGGAAAGAACAGGCAATCAAGGTAGCTGAGAAAGGTTCCTGCGGAATGAACCTACAATAATTGTATAAGTTACATCTTTATCTTTACCAAATCACACTACAGTAGACTCGTTAATTCAAATGAGAGGTCGTGCCTCACTGCTTAACACCACTGTTTTTTGATGGTGAAACTTTGTGTGCACTGCAGTGCGATAAGTTAATGTGACGTCCTCATCCAGATAAAGGTAACGTGCACTGTTAATAAAGGCCACACAAAATGGCTGTCGCCTCCCTTCGCCCAATATCAGTGGATAGAGGGGAGCTGCCTGCAGCAAGCTGTAGGGGTTCCTCAAGGCCAGATAGATTTCAAAACCACTGACCTCTGTAATTTTCTGTTTGCGGTGGTGTTAGGGCTGTTTGGAAAGACTGGTCCAAAATCGGCAGTCTCCTGGTAAAATTGAGAGGGTTGGTGAGTATGGAAAAACAAAGCCACATGACACAGGTGACCACTTTCTTGGTGGTCGAACAAGATAAGGCCCCAAAGGCACAAAATTTTCGGAGCACAGTGCAGTAAATGAGGGTCAGTCATTTGGCTCCAATCCCAGTTAACACATTTTGCCTATTTAAATGGACTTCTAATGTTCTGTAAATTCACTGAAAGTACTGGTTAAATGGAAGACACAGCCCCCCAGAGGGAAAAACTGTACGAACAGGGCCGGCAATATCTGGAAGCAGCCAAGAGCTCACCTGTGGAGTGAGCCGAGTGGCCTGGGAGCTGATGAAGCCGGAATTGGAGTTGTACTTGATGTAACTGCCTTCGATGAAGTGCTCCATGTGGTACAGTGGACTGCCTGGCCGCTCCACGAATTCAATGATCGACACCTGGAATATGTCCACCTGAAAGCCACAGCGGTGACGGAACTCTGGATCAATGAATGCACACATTGTAGTGGCAACCAGCAGAAGAAGACAAGGAACATAACTTGCTGATGAGAACACTGGCATTCTTCACATTTCAAAGGCAGCGAGTGCACTACAATAGTAAGCATCAACAAATGCCCTTTGCTGTGGTGGCTGCATCAATCCATGAATGTAAACGTGTCATGCGATGTGACTGATCGATGAACACAGTCCACAGCACTGAAACTAACACATGCTATAGTTGATACAACTCAATGCAGGAGCTAGCCCCTCCCACATCCTACACCCTCATAAAAGCCAGCCGCTGTTCCTTTGCAAGGCTGCAAATAGTTTGTACTTCGAGCTTTCTATGTAACCAAGATAAAGCAATAGTGGCAAAAATAAACAATAAGTGTGTAAACTTGGATGTCTTCATTCGTTCGTTAGAGGTAATGTGGAAATCTATTGAGTTGAAATGAAATACAATGCAGAAACCCAGCTCACAAGCACGGCCATCAGTTTCTCGACTCAATTTGCAGCAAAGTTTCACACATAAAAATGGCTGGAAAGCTAAATGAGCTGTGTGACGGCCTTTGGAAGAAGGAAACACTCAGAATCCATAAATTTTTGCCCATGTCTTTTGGATGCCTCACTGCATCTACCTATGAAAAAGACTCAAGCATAGCAGATGCTCCCAAGGTACTGAACGAGTCCAACATGACGAGATTTTTGAAAATGTCGCACAGCAATGATTTTGTTTTGTTTCTGTGACTGACTGGCAGAGCAACACCAACTCGCGTGATCAGTCAGCTCTCATTGCCAACTCCTGCTTCTTTAAAAGTTGTATCCTACTACAGCAACCAGCTGGGCATGTAACATCTGAATGGACAACTACGGCAGTGCTCGGAGGCCCCCCACCTTCTTTGGTGGATTGTGGCGGTTGAACTCCTCGGCCCAGAGCTTGGCATCCATCTGCAGCCGGACATCGTCGAAATAGGTGTTGCGGTCCACGGGCTCCAGGTACCGCTTGGCTACGTAGTTGGATGCGTGTGCCCAGTTCTGGGCTGGCGCAAAGCTTGACAACTTCTTCCTGATTGCATAACAACCATCACAAAATTGTAAGTGATCAAAGAAATCCTTAAAATCAGCCCTACAGACTTGGAAACAGGAGCACTGTACTTTGTGGACTGAAACACGGTATAAAGATTTTGGAATAGAAAACCCGAGGTGTGCTATAGCCTCAGTGTGATGTCACACGATCTGTATAGATGCAGCACTAAAGATTGCCTGAACTTGGATCTGCACATATGAGCCTGAGCCATGGCTGTGTGACATGAGTTAGTGAGTGCAAATGAGAGCAGTCAAAGGAAGTTGCATCCAGCACGAAAGTAACTTGGTTATATTCGTAAATTCACTGTTAACTTACGTTCATAACACCACAGTATTGGCAAGACTATTCTTAATTTGCTTCACTATAGATTCTTACTGATACAGTAAATTCTTACCGTATCAATCAACAAACCGCATGGAATGAAATGCGACAATTTAGGGCTATGCAATACACATACTTTAACTTCCATCTCTTTAGTATGTGTTACGCTGGTGTAATATTGGCTCGTACACTTACCTCAACACCACACACCATCTCTAGCGGCAATATTCAGAGCGATGTGACAGGGCTATGCCGAATAATTGCACATGCCAGTTGTTGCAATCCTATGATTACATGTTGCATTTCATTCCGCGAACACTGCACATCCATGTCTATACAGTCAAACCTCGACATACTAATTAATAAGGATACTATGAATAATTGTTTTAAATGACGCATATGAGTAATCTTTATTCTTTATAATAAATTTCCAAGTGAACTTTTTTATATTTAACCTTTTTTTTGGTGTCTAGTATGAGTTGTAACGACGTTTGACTGTATCAGCTCTTTAGGTTCGACAAAGGTGCAAGGACTGTCCCAGTTATGCTTTTTGCTTCCTTACTAGCGAGGTGTTCGCGCTGACAGTTAAGCTACACTGAGTAGTGTTAATAGTAGTCAGAGTAGTGTTAATAGCAGTCATACGCACGGTTACACAGTCACCACAAAGCCAACTGTACTCACATTCGGAAGCACTCTCGCATGGCTCCCCGTCCAAAGGGCTGAAAGTGCACGGCAAATGCCAAACACCGACAGTGAGAAACTCGTCCCCGTCTTAAATTCAGTTTGTGGATGTGTTTACCACATTGTCCACAATGTAATATTTCAGCACTGAAAGAAAGCTTGGCTTGCGGTACTGCAATTGTCAATGCAATGTATACAGTATTACATCGCATGCAACGACGTTGTCGTCATGCCGATGATGACACCTATACTCTGTTTCATACATCAGGTGCAACACTCTCAAAGCTAGTGCTCTTTTTCGCACTTCGTAGTTCTGCACCTTGCATGTGGTGAGCAAGAAACAATACATGCTTTGCCAGCAGCCTTGAAGCATAATACAATAGTCATCAGCTTGACAAAATACACTCGTACTGCTGGGGAAACTATTGAAATATGCGAGCTTGTATTTTTTTTTTGTTGGAGCAACACACCTGTTCTTTTTTTCTTTTTTTACAAGCTACTTGTGTAGCCTTGATAGTGCTGCCACTGATGTATAAAACAGAGTATAGTGACGAGTATACATACACCTAAAAGATCTACTTAACACAACCTTTTTAAGCTTCCCCACATATTTCGTTGTGGTCTGGTGCATATGTAATCATCTATCAACGAACGTGAACACTAACACCGACACTGTGTTTACGTTTCTCAATTTCTTTAATCCAAGGCAGTTCACTCACATCGGGGGCCATCTTGACCAGGGCCTCGTCTTCGAGCCAGGCCTTGTTGAGGGCGTTGTAGCGGTAGCGGCGCACACGCTCTGCCTTGAACCGCTCCAGATGGAACATGGCCCAGGGGTCCTCCATGTGCAGCGCCTGCCGTGCCGCACGCTTCCACTTGAGGGCCGCCAGCTGCGATGGGCTCAGGGGTCTCGGAACCTCTGCACATTTGTGCATCGCATGTCACCAACAGTTTTGTCACATAATGAGACGTAAGGGCATGTCATTATTTTCATTGTTAACGAATAGTACAACCATCCACATGTAAAATTAATGAAAGATGTGAAGATAAGGCAAACTGCCCAGGTGTTCAGGGCAGGAATAAGGAACAGAAAAAGATGAGATCTTTAATCAACGAGGCATTATTCCAACTCTTCCCTCTTGTCACAATGCTATGGAAAATGCATCAACAGTATAGTATCACGACAGAGGAGCAGGAAATGCAGTGTAAATACTTAATGAATCTATAAATCACACATGCATTTCATAAAGAAATGTGACAACGGTTGAGACAAGGGATGTGACACAGGCAAAGACAACCTTAGTTCATGTTCGCTGGTCCAACAAGAGACAAAAGGAAAGGATTGTGCCGACTCACCTTCAAGCTTCTTGCGAGGGCTTCGGACAGGGTCGCTGACCACCTTCTTGCGCTTGAGACCCATGGCCACCGAGAAGATGGCCGAGGGAGCGCCGGGTCCGTTGGCCTCGCCATGGCCGCTGTCGTCACTGTCGCGCGGAGCGTTGGGGTTGCTCCTGATGTCGTCGATGCTCAGTGGCTGCAATTCCAGGTCTGCGTGCTCTTCTGCCATCGCCATCATCTCTGCTGCTGCGGCCGCTCCTCCCGAGCTCTCTAGTAGTGTCGGCACTTCGCTCCTCCGGGCACGATGCCTGCTCAGATCTCAACTACGACGACGGCGCTGCCGCGGACATCTGAAGCGTTGTCTGCCGCGCTGGACCAGAGGAGGGGCGGGCACACCAGCGGTTCTGTGAAAACGAATCGAATGGCAAGCTAGAACCTGTTCAGAAGAAGGCAGTTAGGTTTCAGTGCTGTTCATACGGATGGCATACTTCTGAGGGTGCTCTCATAGAAAAGAACGTTTCCTTAAAGTGCACGTTTAGATTGTTTACAAAAGCAGCATCAACATGACTGATTAAAATTTATGCACTCGGCATTCCACCATAAACTTGTTTCAACCGTAAACTTAGTATGCAGGAGATACACCAACCAAGTGGCAGATGCACCAGCCTATAGCATCACAATGCAGAATTAAAGCAATATTCCTGCCGTACAGAAATACTAACAGATTCGATATTTTTCTAAAGAAACAATTAAACAGCCTACATTGTGGAATGCTGAACTACTGATACATTTGTAGATGTTCTTCAGGTGTAATCACTTTGGCAATAAGTTGCAATCAGCAGCGCTTATAACGTTGCACATATGCTTTACTTGTGTTCTATATGATGATCATGGCTTGTGGCTATATGATGATCATTTGTCCACACTGAACAGTTCTGTAGATGAAAAGGGCCTGCTCATTTCCTCCAGATGCCACAATTGTGCTTTTGAAATTCCTAGGATTTCTTAGTTATTTGTTAAGAGACATAAAGGCAATAGACAAAAGCTTTGTAGCCAAATGCAGATCATTATTATTTTTGCTGGTTCATGCTCACGACTATGACTTCTACCACCATACTTGAACGTTTCCTTCACTTAGTACTCACATCTGCAGGCATTTGAATGGCGTTGGAGTGTGAATAGTTTTTCAGTTAGTCACTCACTTTTTCTGAGTCATGCTCCTGATTGACTTCTGAAATCACGCTTTAACGCTGCCTTCACTTAGCACGCCTATTTTAAACCAGTTGAATGGTTCCTGAGCGTTCATCTTTTGAGTTAACCACTGTCATTTTTGCAGAGTGGTGTCATTGAGTTCATTATCATTACTATCATAACCTTATTTCTACCCATTAATGATCAATAATTCTCCACTGAACACTTCTGAGGTTCCTAGCCCCATTTACTGGTTTGTCATGCTCATTATCATAATTAATCATGACCATGCATTACTGTTTACATCCCTCACGTAATTACCTATTGACGATATATAATCTCATAGCTGTTCTAATATTAGAGAATTATTCAAAAAGTATTTGATCCGCTTATTTCAGTACAGTTAACGTCTTGAAATTTGTTAACCATTCAAAATCACTTTGAGATTACGCTATTCGATTCCACATTCAACATTTTTAAATATTCACACACCACTAATATTTTGCCCAAAGCCCTTACACCAACAGTATCAGCTTCGTCATCATCCTTCTCCCTAAATTTACACACCTACATACTGCTGCTTTATTCCTCTGCTTCCAAGCAACAACTAACACCTTTTCTGCAAATAAAGAACTGCACACATAAGGGCATATAGACACTTACAACACTAGCAAAAATTGACAGAATAGGGCTCAAACTATTATCAGTAACAACTAAATTAAGCCAACGCACAACTAATGGAAACTCGTTCCGTTCAGGTGCGTCTGGCTGCTGCACTCAGGCTACATTTGTTTCGGAAGCTAAACAGAGCTTACCGAGAGCGTAAATGCTCTTGACAAGCACTGTTCAACCTCGGGGTCAAGAACAAGCTGGGTGAAACAATTTAAGCTATGCTGAGGGTAGTTATATTCAGGGAACACTAAAGGGAAATATTAAATTGGCCAAGACTGAAAGATTAGATCTGTGTAATAACGAATTCGCCGTTCCTCATGAGAACAGGGCAGTTGTAAGCGAGATAACAACGAAGTTGAGAAATTTGAGTGGCGCCCTCTGTGGGTACCTTTCCAAAAATGACGTTAGCTCATCTACTTGTACTTGATTACTCCTCCACATTAGATATAAAAAAATGAATTATATAAGTTTTGAGAATAAATAAATGTGCAGTAAGTGACAGCTGTTGATTGCAACTGTGGAGCTCGCTACACTGTAGTGTTGGCGGCCGAGACTGTCACGTCAAGTCCCTTTTTGACGGCACAGGCGATTCAAACTGAGCAGCGACACCAAGGACTTTCGGTGGCAGCTTTCCATGCAAAAACTCATTTATCGGAGCAAAGAAAGCGATGACAGACTCTGACACAGGTAAGAGATCAATCTAGCTAAACTTAATATTTTCTTTTCATGTCCTTTCAAGAATGGTCACCTACACCTGCGAGAAAAGCACTCAGTTAAAGAAAAAGGGAGAGAATACAAAAAAAAGAATCACCAATGGCCATAAAATACATCTGCTAACATTTTCAATTCATAAACAGACAATTATTTACAAGAAGTCTTATTCTTCTTTATCTACGAGTCCTCTCAATGCCTGGTGTAGCCAGATTCATTGACTTGAATACTGATCCACTGTACTGTCTATTGTTACAGTTGACAAATTCTCGTCCAGATCTGCACTGTTCCGATTAATTTGTGCGGTTTAACGTCCCAAAACCAGCTCTGATTATGAGAAACGCCGTAGTGGTGGTCTCCAGAAATTTCGACCACCTGGGGTTCTTTAATGTGCATTGACATCGCACAGCACATGGGCCTCAACATTTTGCCTCCATCGAAATGCAGCCGCCGCAGCCGGGATTTGATCCCGCGACCTTCGGATCAGCAGCCAAGTGCCATAACCACTAGACCACCGTGGCGGGGCGTGCACTGTTCTACAGTTTTAACAGAGAAGCCTGGTACTTTACTGACGCTTCTTTTGTACTCCCACAAACCCCTCCTTTATTAATGCACTGCAAAGTCTATCACGATATCCAAATAAAAAACATCAAGAGAACAAAGAACTATATGCTCCTATTTTCTTAGCAAGCATTACACAATGTCTAAAATAAAAAAATATTAAAGCAAGACAACTTTATGGAACATTAAACTACTAATGCAGAAACATTTAAGACAGCTTTTTTAGTCCTCCACAGAAAAACCATCGAACGTATTGCAGCCAAATGAAATTGAGAGTCCATGATGTGCTGGCTTCACTTTACATAAACACACGCAAAACTGAGCTAATCAGAATTTCATATCGTAGCGAAAAACAGCACAATACGCAAGGTCAGAAAGCAACACGATGTGATCAATGAAAGGTTATTTCTTTTTACTAAGAGAACCTAAGCACCTCAGTCACCTCCCCCTATCTCACACCCCTTCCCACCTAAATGAACACTGTTTCTCATTCATAGTGCACACGTGGGCACATAATGGAGGCAAAGCACGCAACGTTCCTTGCGTGAAATGACAGCGCAAGGCTGACAGCTAAAGCGGCTCTAAGGAAGCACTGGCTAAAGAAAGGCCACACATCAAGGGCTATTCTCAATGACCCTGCACCGTACGACGACCTCAAACACCAGACGGAAACGCGGCGAGAAAGAAAGTGAAGTGAGCACGCCGCACGCGCACCAAGCGTACGTGGCCGATAAGGGATCTCCTCTTATCGGCCGGCTGCCATCAATAAAAACAACACCTGCGGCCGCCAAAGAGGCCGAGCCAAGCCGCAATGTCCCTGCCCAAAAGTAGGTCAGACAGGGCGTTTGCGACACCCTCGCCTCGAGAATGAGATTAACTTCCTGCTTGCACGCATTCTGAAAGGGAAGGCCCTACTTCAAGCATCTGATGACGGTTTTTGTGTCTTACGTCACAAAAAATGACTCTGCATTTACGAGATCGTTGCATATACAAACAGAAAAGTTTAAACAAGCTGCCAACCCACTTGTTTATGCCCTGTGCATACGTTGCATACATGACTAGTCTGCATTATTTAGCAACTATCCCGAGACGTTATACTAAAATTTGGTGCTGCTCTCGAGGATTCACAATGCCCATCGGTTTTTCTTTCATTGCGCGAGTATACTTTGTGCCCACGTGATGTGCACAAGTGGTGTTCAGAGTGATCCAGCAATGCAGCCATTGCCTCATGTGTAGCCGTATAAAAATCTCCTTCCTACGCATGTTATCTGTGATACAATAAACAATCACCTGCACAATAGTGGTCATTCTTAAGTAGCCTGCACTCTACCGCAGTTTTAGCGTCAATTGCGCCATCATTCCTTTTAAAATAACCACGTACTAGTACTCTGCATAACCTCTTACACTACTCATACTTCTGCCCATTATGTTCAGACATTATTGATCACCTTGGACCATTATGCTATTCGGCAAAATCATAAAAACGAATTTTAATGCTGCATGTGGCCGTTGCGAATTTACATGACAAAGCTTCATTGTGTGCGCACACATCTGTGCCAGTGTGACGTGTACCACTGATGCCCAGGATTATCTAATGCAGTTCATAAAATGACAAGAACTTATCCAGTGATGTGCTGTTATTAGAAAAGTAACGACTAATAGAACATTACTAGAACTTTTATACATTTTTGTACATTATGTACATTTAATTTTGAATCGGCTACATGTCTTAGAAACTTTAACCCCACAATGCCCAACGTTTTATTTGCTATCGTGGTATTAGGAATATGAGAACTAAAAATTCAGATTTGAATGCAGGAAAGTTAACCAGAAAACCACTGTTGCACTTGCGATCTGCTGCAGCAGTGTTTTCAGTATAGTGGGCAGCCCTCAAAACTAAGTACAAATGAATTATTTACTATAATAAGTCTTAAATTAAAATAATGTCTCGCTATTTTTCTGGTACAGATGCACCTTGCACGGCCAGAAATAAAGGCAACGAGGCTGTTTTAATTTTCCTCTATGCAAGACGCACAGTAGCAGGATTTTCTCAGGTTAAGCAAAGTCATGCTAATTAATGGTAACTAATTACTGCCAATGAACTGATCATCAAAAATTATTCCTAGCATAGTAATTTATGTCTGAACAACTAGCTGCCTTAACTATTTCTAATGCTCAAATAAGCTAGAAAAATTCACGGTGGCAGGTTCTACAAAAGAGCTCAACTTATAAGAAGCTCAGGCAATGTGAAATTCACCTTTGCAGAATACATCTCCTAGAGCGCAACAGCATTCTACGAGTAGCATGTTTAAACAATGTGGAAATTCATGAATGCTTCTGCAATCCACAGCAATTCAGATAGAAGACCAAATAATCAAGACAGCGTTGCGTAAACACATCTTCCGTCAAGTCACCAGCGTCTCCAACACTCCTAAGAAACACATGAGCTGACTTATCGACGTGCCATGCTTGAATGAACACCTTCACAGAGGCGAACGGCGTGACATCACTTTAGTGATGCATGAATGCCTTGGCAAATCAAGCATGATTCGATGCTGCACAAACAAACACATACTGCGTATGTCATGCCAGAGTGGAGTAAGTGCAGAACTAATGAAAGAGAAAAAATACCACTGCACACTTCACTACCAGGTGTGCAAATATTTGAAACTTTCCGATAATGAACACTGTACTACCCTTCTTGAGGGGTGCCACGGCTGAATGAAGACTTCGAATAGCAGAGCGCTGCAGAAAAAGGTACCAAAACCAAAGCAATGCTAGATCAAGGTTGTTCCACTAACGCACCGTCATCTCTGAAGCCAAATGCCCGCTGCTCCTTCCTTCTTTTTCAGCTCTACTTTGTCTGAAGCATAATCAGTTATTATCGTAATAGTTCTTGAATATTCTGAATCATCAACATGGACTTTCCAAGCCTAAAATCAAAATAAATTAACATATTTAGTTTTGGCAGCCACAAGTAGAGGAAGAAAAAAAAATCGTTACATTCCCTGAAACTACAACAATCTCTCCAGTGTGACTCAGCTTAAACTCAAATGTTCCCTTCAACCATTGTCCATTTGCCATCAAATGTCTTTTCTATGCCTATTTCACAAGTACATCTATGCAGTAACAATTTACGTTGTTACACCGTGAACACCCTTTTTTGCATGTCAAGCAGGCTACATAATCACCTCAGCTTTAATGCATCTTTGGTAACACAAATAAAATTAATAATGCATTACATTAATTATTAACAAACTTATAAGCATTTAATAAGCATTATGCAAATTAATGAGCATTTAACGCCTCAGCCTTACCAAAAGCCGTCCATGCGTGGAATCAACTTCCCAAAGATAATGCTTCCGATAGCAACCTTAACCCATTTCAACAAAAACTTGAGGTGCATTTTCTCACAGTAGTGTCCTCGTAAGACGATTTTATTGTTCAAGTTACAGACTTTGTTGATTATTTTTAAGAGTTGCATTATTGTTTTGCCAACATGCTGTAATTTGACGTTGCATATGCTGCTTATTTTAACTAACAAAATGCATTGTATTAATTTTGTTGCATTGTTTCTTGTTATTGTTCAGTTGCATTATAACCCTGTTCCTTACAAGTTTATTTGTGTTTTCATTGTAGTTCCCTTTACTCAATGTCCTTGGGCCTATTTTTCAATAACTACATAAATAAACAGAAATTACATTGTGGAGTATGCAATGTCATTTTCACATCACTTCAGAGAGCGAGACTTGCTGGACGGCAGTCACACACACACACATATGAATGAGTTTTGAGCATGCAAATAATCTGCATATTTACTACTAGTTGTATATTTAAGCTTTCAATAGATACCAGAACGGTAAAAGAAGGCACTAATTTACTCAAAAGCCATTTCATTAGTTTCTGGAAGTATTTTATTTGCATTTTATTTTGTGCAAAGGGTACTTATTCAAACACCCCTGAGTCGCACAATATATTACATGGTCACCAATTAAGATGTCAAGATTTGCCATGTTTACTGGAACCTGTAACTTGTGTGGGCAAATGTCTCAGAGATAGCGCTTAAAAATTAGGTGCGGCTCCATCTCAAACACTAATGACCAGTGGGGCTGAGGGGATTTAGTAAAGCATTGCAAAATCAAGCAAAGGAGAAGTGACTTTTTAGCAAACCCACAACTACCTTTACTAGTAATACATGAGCTCCCAGGTTAGAATCCCGCTTCGCCAATAAATTTTATTTTGTCTTATTTATGAATTTATTCCGCCCTCTCTCTCTATCTGCACCTCCTCTGCTCATTTCACACTTTCTGTACTGTGCTTGATGCTGCGGACATCAATATGATCAACCTAGCACAGTTTTACCACCTCCAGTGTAATAATCTTCAATAAGCAAACATTTGTATAAACTACGCACATAAAAGTTGTGCACAATGACACGTTTGTTGAAAGGAGCATGACCACAATATAAAGCTGACAGTGAAGTGGATAACTGCTACCTTCAGCATAACAGTAATCTGAGAGGAAAAAAAAAAAAAACATCTACAGGACAAAGAAGCGTGTAAAAGGAATTGCGAATTATGTTGCCAAAAAACAAGCTATCAGGTCATGGAGCTTGACTAACTTGACTTTACTACAGAAACAAAATCAACTGAAAACACTGCAGCAGTGCTATGACAGGTACACAGTGAGCTAGCCCAGCCACACATTTTCGCAAATGCCTGATTTTCACACACACACACACACACACACAACACACACACACACACACACACACCACACACACACACACACCACACACACACACACACACACAAAAAAAATTCCGCTTCGCCAATAAATTTTATTTTGTCTTATTTATGAATTTATTCTGCCCTCTCTCTCTATCTGCACCTCCTCTGCTCATTTCACACTTTCTGTACTGTGCTTGATGCTGCGGACATCAATATGATCAACCTAGCACAGTTTTACCACCTCCAGTATAATAATCTTCAATAAGCAAACATTTGTATAAACTACATGCATAAAAGCTGTGCACAATGACACGTTTGTTGAAAGGAGCATGACCACAATATAAAGCTGACAGTGAAGTGGATAACTGCTACCTTCAGCATAACAGTAATCTGAGAGGGAAAAAAAAAAAACATCTACAGGACAAAGAACCGTGTAAAAGGAATTGCGAATTATGCTGCCAAAAAACAAGCTATCAGGTCATGGAGCTTGACTAACTTGACTTTACTACAGAAACAAAATCAATTGAAAACATTGCAGCAGTGCTATGACAGGTACACAGTAAGCTAGCCCAGCCACACATTTTCGCAAATGCCTGATTTTCACACACACACACACACACACACACACACACACACACACACACACACACACACACACACACACACACACACACACACACACACACAAAAAACGACGATGGAAGAAAATCCCACTGGCGTCGCGTCAGTACACATAACCTGCATGTCTTTCTATTTTGCACAAATGTATGGAGAATCCATTTGAAACTGGAGCATAGAGACAGTCCCCATTATGATGAAACATGAATGAAAAAAACGAGGTTAACCTCACAGCAGCCAGTGCACAGCAATGAAGAACACTAGCAGTCACATAAAAGCCAAGAGCTGTATCAGATAATCACACTACAACTGGATCAAAGAGGACGACAATTATGCCTGAACGCATATATTAAATGTTTTTATCAGAAGCTAGAGGAGTGTACATTTGCAAATGAATAGAGTGAATATGAAATGGTTGAAAGAAATGCCTTTCAGAATGGAAAAAAATAAGGTCACAGAAACAAATCGAACAGCCATAAAGTATGGAGGTCACTAAGTCTGTTCAGATAAGTGCTTGCGCAGCAAGTGCCTCGAGAAATGGATTAGCCCTCTTTGGACATGTACTCTTGGGAAATATGTGCGGGGTGTGGGGTCTGTTAGATGTGTCAACCTCAGTGTTCCATTTATGCAGCTTGCATGGAATGTGCCAGCTGCATCCATGGCTTGGATCACGGTGGGTAGCACAGCGCTCAAAACACACTGTTCGAGGGTTGTAACCCCACCCCTGAGGCCTACCTAACCCCCCTCCCACTCCGTAACTGCTCCCATGTCCTAGAAGAATGTGGTGCTAATGTCTCTGCAAAACGCCGAAAAAATAACACAAATAATCATCATCATTGATGTTACTATTATTTGGCATTTTATTTACTTTTTTTTACACACGCAACAACTGTGCAATCGCATGCCCGGCCCTTTGTGAACCCCCCCCCCCCCGTCCCAGTGGCAGAGATCCTGGGTGCGCTACTGCTGCAATCGCAGGACACGAATAGGAACATGACATCACGAATTTGGATTTTTTCTGCTTATTTTTACCCCTAATCATAATTTCTTGAAACTTTACACATTAAATCTCTGGCAGCCCTCAACAAATAATAAGAGTTCACTTTTACTGATTAGATCTATGAATGCCCCAGTAGACTAGTGCCAAAATCTACGACATCACTGTGAGTTGATGTGGAATTTAACTTTAAATTGGTAGCACAGGCTACCTTTTGCTTTTGGGTGCTTTCTCGCTTGACAAGCATTATCCCATGACTAATGTGGCTTACTGAAGTGTGAAAGGAAAATTAACTAATACAAGAAAAACCATTTTTCTTTTCAGTGTGCCTTTAATGTTCCCAGAAAAAAAGAATACACTAAGGTGTTCTTACACTACTTTGTGCAGTCCTTGAAACATGAGCACTGCTTAATCATCATCATCATCATCAGCCTGTTTAGGTCCATTGCAGGACGAATGCCTCTCCCAACGATTTCCAATCCACCCTATCCTGAGCGAGTTGGTTCCACTTTATGCCCGCAAACTTTTTAATTTCATCGCTCCATCTAACCTTTTGCCTACCTCTGTTGCGTTTTCCCTCTCGTGGTATCCATTCCGTCGCTCTTACTGTCCACCTATTATCCTTCCTCCTCATGACATGTCCTGCCCAGGTCCACTTCTTTCTTTTAATTGATAAGATAATATCGGCTACTCCTGTCTGTTCTCTGATCCATTCCACTCGTTTTTTATCTCTTAGCGTTACCCCTATAATTTTTCTTTCCATTGCACGTTGCGTGCTCCTTAGTTTCATCTCTAGTTTTTTCGTTATTCTCCGTGTTTCTGCACCGTACGTTAGTACTGGGAGAATGCAGTGATTGAATACTTTTCGCTTTAATGAGAGCGGTAAGTGTCCGGTCATGATTTCGTAATGCCTTCCGAATGCGCTCCAGCCCAGCCTTATTCTACGGAGAACTTCATTTTCCTGGGTAGGAGTTCCTGATATTAACTGTCCCAGATATACATATTCGTTTACACATTGTAAGGGTTCATTGTTGATTTTAAATTCCTGTTCCTTAGCTAAGCTATTGAGCATAACTTTGGTCTTTTGCCTATTCTTTTGCCATGAAATGGCTTAATGATATCGACAATACCTGCCTCTCTAAATATTTTTTTTTTCCAGGCAATGATTTGGCACATTTCACCTCATACAGTAACCACACAATTAAATCGCAAATGTTTTGGTTGATTGCAATTTTTTTTGCTGAGCATGGTTAAATGATAATGGTGCCTCTAGGCTAGAGAAAATAAAATGTACAAATAAAAACATTAAGGCTGCTCACGTTCGCTTCATTAAATTCATGAAGCAGCGATTTATACTTTTTATGAGCTTCTGAATACACCTGCGACTGCTGTGAAAGGCCTTGACACGTCGAACTGCGGAAAACAAATGGGTAGCCTACCTCCTCGGCGAAGCAGGGGAACCGAAAGCAAAATGCGCTGTTGCAACAACAAACAAACAAACACTGTTCTCAGAGCACCGGGGACGTGGGACGCTGGGCTGTTGCTAACTTGGCACGTGTCATCTACGCTGGAAGCGGGCCAGATGATCCCGAAACGCGCGCTCTTTTGATCTTGGATCAAATCCACGGCTACCGCGTGGGTTGAAGGCTATCGCGTGGTTCGAAGGCAACCCCGAGTGCAATGCACCGTTGTTTACGTTCGCCTGAATGACATCACGCCACCCACCGTATGAGCTAGCATCCTTTCACGGCAGCGACGGCAAATCAACGGAAGAGGCGAGTGTTTTCTCCAGCTATAACTTGCTTCAGCGGCGACGATCTGCAAACATCTGTGCCGGCCTAGGCTTGTCCATATGATCTCTCGGGCTGGACATCTGCAGCTAGGGCCTCGGCTCTGGCGATTTACGACCCTGCCAGAGAAGATGCAAGAGGAAAAAAAACCCGCCTGCACGCTGTTAATTCCAGCACGCGCATATGCACGCAAGCAATTGAGGAAAAACGAGAACGAGTCCCAGGCAAAAACAGAAACGAGCCGCGCGATCGAATCGGCAGGCTGGCGACAAAAACAACTCGCGCAACGCCACTTCACTAACCCGTTTATGCGGATAACGGGATAACGTCGGCACTGCAGTATCTCTCGGTCGTCGACCACAATGTTTATGCTAACGCCGTGTCTAAACGCTACGCCGGCCGCGCAAACGCGTCGTGCGATAAGCGACACGCGCAAACTACGCGTGATAGTTTGAAAAATGCACGCTGACAGCGCGTTAATAGTTGCCAGTTCGTGTCCCAAAACAAACCCACCACGTGTTTAAATGGCGGCACCGCCTCGAGAGGCGAGCAAAACAAAAAAAAAAACATAACGGTACGCCTACAACCGCAACCTTGCGCGTGCGCTGCTTTGAGCGGCGGCCGGGGGGTGGTCGTGGAGCACCCGCCGGCGTACCAACTACGTGGCCGCCGGGGCAAGTGTCCGTATTTTTTGCACAAACACAACATTCGCTTACCTCGAAGTGCCTGCCAGGCAGTTTCGTCGAGCTCTAGCAGCAGTCTCCCGTCGAAGTCATCGAGCGGCAACAGCTGCACAGTGCGCGCGGCATCCATTTAAAAAAGAAAAAAAAACAAGAGAGCGACGGTATATCGACTAAACCGCTTCGTGCGACGCACATCTTACCTTTCGGTGAAGCACAACGCGCTTTGCGAACCTGTCAGGCTGGCCTGTGGGCTGAGCACGACGCATCGACAGCAGTGCGGGTTCGCGACAATGCATTCCCTGCGCTTGCCTCTCGAAGAAAAACAGCTTCGCCCGAGCTTTCACTCCAAGCTCGCCGCTCTCTCTCGCCTTCGAGCTCGAAGCGCTAGCAAGCCAAGCCCGCCTGGCGCAAAACCTTCTCGGCTCTTTCCTTTTGCTCTTTAACGGGCTTCCCTTTGAGAGGATGTCACGCCGCCGGTTTCGCGATACTTTCCGGAATGAGGTGCGACGTCCGGCAAGAGTTAGAACATATGGGGTTTGAGCGATCAACAGCGAAGACACCAACCAACAACACGGCCGCTGGCTCAACCGCACCGCGCAGCGCGCACTCGCTGTGTGTCGCTGCTTGCGCCCGTCGCGCCGATCGCGTTTGTGCGTGCGTTTGTGTGGTTAGTGCGTGAGATGTGTTTGTGCGGTGACCGTGGCCCATATCGCGGAGTCGTGGCAAGATGGAGCCACCGCGCGGTAGTGGTTTATTGTGGCTGCGCGGCGACGGACACGTTCAATTTTGAAGAAAACGATAGCCACGCTTTTGCACTGCGACGCCAAGCGCTCGGCTGCGGGACGCGTAACTATTTCTCGCTCTGAGGTGTATTTTTACTCCGGCCGAGTTGGCCTGCACGCGGCGGCTCCTTCCGCCATTGCAAGCGCAGGGCGAGACAGTTTCATTTTTTTTTTACTTTTTCGTTTTGTTTTGCTTCTCGGCTGGCAGCAATTACTTCCAAGCGCGACTACGCTTGCCAAAAGCGTGGCATGCGGGCGACCCGGCCTGCAACACGAATGACTCGCTCAATGCGCCTATTTATAAACCACGCTGAAAAGAAGCTGTGCGCGGGAGAGGAGGAGGGACAGAAAAATCTGCTTAATTCAAGCCGCCACGTGTGAAGACAAATTAAAAATAAAATTCTCGGGCTTTCGAGTGACAAATGCCACGATGAGGTCGAGGCGCGACGTGCAGTCGGCGTTCTGCGGGCAGTCAAGCTGCTGCGATTTCGATTGCGATCGAAAAAACTAGCTTGCGATTGGCTCATCTGTGCTAGATGCAGAAAGGTGCCGGCCAATCGCGGTCGAGAAGTTCGATCGCGATTGCAAGTGCTCGTGTGACGCCTTCTGTGCACCCGCGCCGTTTTCTTTAGTGTGCACCTGTAAAAATTTCTCTCGCACCGAAATGTGTCTATACCGCGGTACGTGACTGGGAGTCGAACACGCATCCTCGGGATCGGCAGCACGATGCCTTGGAGCAATATTTGAGCTACCATGGCAAGTGCGTGTGTGAAGAAGACAAGAAATACAGACAGCATAGATGTGCAATGAATGAGTTTTGCATAAATATGAGATGTTTAATAATGTCCCACATATGATCATCCAGAAAAAGGTGACATGATTGTTTACAGGGTAGGCATATGTAAACAAAAGCGTGGGTATGGTATATATTATCAGGGCCAAAATCAGAAAAAAAAAAAAACTGGCCCACAAAATGCTTATGTATAAATTGATATGTACAATGATGTGCAAAAGTACACGGAAAGCATCTGTAACAACCAAAATTGTCAGAAACACCTGTAGTTCGTCACTATCAATTTGGTGGGTTTGCAATGCAATATCAATATTTACAGTATTTTGAACATGTTCAGAGAATGAGAAGGCATTTGTGGAAAATATTTTCTGGACAGACCTAACTGCACAAGCAGCAACATGCCTTAAATATGTGCACTACGTTCAGATACTCTATACAATTAATGTAACTTGACCATAATTGAAAACCTGGTTTAGAGCCTGTCAATGGCATATACAGTACTGCCAGACAGGCAACATGATTAGAAACATATGTCATTGAAAATGTCTCACACTATCATTTGCGTAGAAACAAATCAAAACTAAAAACTACCTAGACAACTCAAAAGAAATAAGGTGATGTTGACCAGGCATACCGTGGGAGTGCTGCTGCATCTGTTGAGCAAAATGACTGCAATACAATAACCCTGACACCTCAGCATTGCTGCAGAAAAACACTTTGCAGTACACTTTGCAGAGTGCTTATGAGCAGCACCAAATGTTCCTGCAGGTACCATATTCAGCACTGCAAGATTTAAAGGGGCACTGACACTAAAATTTCGCTGCTGAGATAGCCTGTAGGATTGAGCACATGTCATCTACCAAATCTCAACGGCGAACACAGCACCGAAGGTAATTTAAATGAACATTGAAGTTAGCATGCACAATCAAGCGCTAGATGCCGTACCCCATGACATCAACAATAGCAAAGCTGACCCCAAGGGGACTCCAAACTTCCGTGACGTCACCACTGCAGCTGAGCTCTAAGCAGTGCAGCTAGCAATGACGATGTCATGGCCACCATTGCCTGTTCGTCGCACCTGCGTTAGTAGCCTCCTGGCGATGCCATGCTTCAAGAAAATAGTTGCTACGCGACAATGATGCAACAGGTGGAAAAAAAATGAGCATGCGTTGCAGGCCATGCGGAAGTGAGTCACAGTTGTGTGTGCTCACGCTGTCGAACTTGTTTACCCCATTGCGAACTCTAGGTGGCACCATTTGCACCCAGCGGCTTGTCGCTTTTCGAGCTCTCCTGAAGCTAAAGTGAAACTAGTTGGCAATAAACAGACCATAAATAATTAGTTGTGTGCTGGAGCAACTGACGTGCCATGTTATGGCTAACAGGTCCCTAGCTACGTATTGCAGCAAAAATCAGACGAAAATTCTTGTGTCAGTGCCCCTTTAAAGGGATACTGATCAAAAATTGGGAAAACTGGTGAAAACATCGAAAACCTACTCTGAAGACGTCACTGTTCCGATTAACACCGTTCATTTTACGTATTTTCAAACAGTTGGCGGTATTTTTAGTGGATTGTGAGAGCGCGGCGGCTGCACGCCAGTGCGCTTGTTGACGGCCGTGACGTCACATGCAACCGGCGCCCTCTCTCCTCCAGCCACTCCCCTCCCCACCTCTCCTCCTGAGAACCACTTGTGTCGCGAGTTGCTCGTCGCAAATTGGTCGGCGCGTCAGTATCCAGTGGGTGTCATGCAACTTCCTCTAGTTCACCGCGCAGCCGCTAGACGCGCGAATTTGTGAAAAATGCATTAAATTCAATATTTTTCACTAGTCTCTGGCTGGAAGGAAGGTTGAGGAAACAAATTTCAGTACCCAATCTTTCTACTGGATCATTTATTTCGACGGCAAAAGTTTTGTTCAGTATCCCTTCAAACAGAAGCCAAATTTTCACATCATGATGGAGAGATCATAGAACAGCCTTACAGGAAACTATAAGAAACATGGGGTAATTAAGGCCTAACAACCGATAAGCAGTTGGTACACCCGAATAACATTTTCACTGCTACCCCGTCAGTCATTTATTACCTAATGGGTTCTGACCAAGGAGGTCTTCTAGCTCCTTTGCTAGATGGCTTTGCTAAAACTCCCCAGCTCGCCTGGTCACAGAGCAGGAGAGAACTGAGCAACATCATCGTGTGTCAAACAGGCCATCTACAAACCGAAGGAAAAAGCCTTGAAACCAGCCACTTCTGCCAGCTGCCCGTCTAAAATGTGCAGAGTAAACTTTATATACATTTGTACACATGTCACTAGCACTAATCACTCACAGCAACATTGTACATCATGCTTCACTTACACATGAACTGGCTGCCTACCCATGACTCCTTAAAGAACGCAAGTACAGTACTCACAGATTGAAATGGGAAAAGTCAGGGCTAAGTAATGTGCATACTTTTGTTTTTACAATCTTCAATTTGTGTACCATCGGTGTAATATTGGCTCGTGTACTTGCATGAGAAAGAACACCACCTTCAGAGGCCAGATTCGCAGCTACATGATACAGCGACCAATTGCACATTTTGGCTGGTTTAATTCAATGTTTACCATGTCCCATTTCATTCCGTGAGCACTGCACATGCTCTATTTTTAGTGAACTAACAGCAGCAAGAAAAACAAAATATGTGAAGGTGAGACGCTCATGCACAAGTGTGTTGCCACCACATCTTGCAATGTCATTTGTTCACTGTGAATCAAAGGCAGCTATACCACCAAGCTTCAACAAATATCTTGTATACTTCATTGAATATTATGGACAAACTGATACAATTTTATCACTTCATTTTAAAGACGATAGCCTTTCTTGGGCTACCTAAACACGAAATACTTTGTCTGTCTCTCCGTCTGTCACTCAATTCAACTGCCCAGCTAAAACTAATTCAACCAGGCGGTGAAAATCAACCGAGCTAGGTAATAGTACTGGTGGCACAGGGCCATACATGTCAACATTAAACAGCGCAAAGCAACTTTGGGCCCATTTGAGGCAAGATATATGTACCGTGATCTGCAGCGTTCATTTGATTAAGAAAGCACAATGGACTGGTTTTTACATCAGTAAATGAAAAGTCGATGCGTTATCATCATCATCATCAGCCTATCTTGTGTCCACTGCAGGACGAAGAGCTCTCCCAATCCTCTCCATTCTTGCCTGTCCTGCGAGGGCTGATTCCATTTGACGCCTGCGAATTTCTTGATTTCGTCCCCCCATCTTACCCTCTGTCGTCCGCGGCTACGCCTGCCCTCTCTTGATATCCACTCCGTCGTTCTAACTGTCCATCGGTTATCTATCCTTCTCATCACGTGGCCTGCCCATGTCCATTTTCTCTTCTTAACATCGGTTATTATGTCGGCAACTCCCGTCTGTTCTCTTAACCACTCGGCTCTCTTTCTATCTCTTAACGTAACGCCTATCATTTTTCGTTCCATCGCCCGCTGCGCGGTTCTTAACTTCCTCTCATTATAAATGGTGCCAAAGAGACGCTACGCACTGAGCCAACCGTAATAAAAGGTCCAGATAGTGCGATAGCAGCGCAAACGTGGTAAATTTGAATTGAATTCAGGAAAACCTCCATTGCATCCGTCATGGGAGGAGTGAGAGGGGAGGGGAAGAGTTTGAGGGGTGGGAGGGGGGAGAAAAGACTGTGTTACATACCGGGGGTGGCAGAAAGATTATCGTCTTTCAACATCATTTGCAGCGAAGCAAGCAGAGACGCGGCCAATTTTTTTTTCCCTTCTCACTGCATAGATGACGACTCTTCTGCTCATGTCAGAATCGAAGTGGCCAACATCCTCATTCAGTGCAGTTGCACAGTGGGAACAAATGGGCATTGCAAAAACATTTCATCGCACAGCCACATCAAGAAAAATAAACTGTGCCAATCTTTTGGTACTGAGTCTGGTGTTCTGGCTACTGCATACTAGTCTGCAATATATACATACAGCCACAGCAGTTCTTTGAAGTACTAGCAAATAATAGCAAAGTTGAAGGTGTTTAACAAATGACTCTGTAACCCCAATAAAAATATTTACAAAAGCCACCCGGCTTTCAAGAGCTTTAAATATACACTAAGGTGAAACAGACCATTCTGGACAGATGAGCTGCTATTCCCGCGATGACAAAACTTGACAGATGCGCAGTGTCTAGCATGTATTGTATTTACTTGCGTAATGAATGCACTCGCATAATAAATGCATCCTTAACTTTAGTAGTCAAATTCCGGATTTTTTTCCCTCCTGTGTAACGAACGCACACCCCACCTTGAACCCCTGCAGTTCGCAAACGGCTGCAATGTGGCTTCCCATTTCACTCGATCCGCGCTGTTCACGAACCGTTCGGCGTGGCGATTCATAACTAACGCGTTCCGATAAAAATGCTGCACATTGCCAGGCATAGCCGCATGCAAGCAGCGGTACAGCCGCTCGCGAGCACTACCGAACACTGATGTGGCTGGCCGCCTCCAAAATTGCATCCGCAACGCAGAGACCATGGTTGGCTGCAGGCCGGCGCGGCGAGGATCATTGGCCTATATGCATTGTGCGCATTGTGGAGTCAAGGGCAGGACCCGTGGAGACATGGAAACTATAGTAACTCTATGCATGATGAAGACCACCGCATGCCGCTCATTCGTGTTTTCACCATTGACCGCTCAAAAGTGTCACCATTTCTGCAGTTTCACGGTGCTGTAGGCGATCCATGCGTTAAATGAAAGCGAGAGGCTGTCATGATGGAACAAAACACAGTCACCACAACTTGGGCACAATGATACAATCCAACACATAAAGGCTGTTGTAGAGCGTGCCAAGTCACGTTGTACCGACACCATCATCATCAGCCTGTTTAGGTCCACTGCAGGACGAAGGCCTCTCCCAACGATTTCCAATCCACCCTATCCTGAGCGAGTTGGTTCCACTTTATGCCCGCAAACTTTTTAATTTCATCGCTCCATCTAACCTTTTGCCTACCTCTGTTGCGTTTTCCCTCTCGTGGTATCCATTCCGTCGCTCTTACTGTCCACCTATTATCCTTCCTCCTCATGACATGTCCTGCCCAGGTCCACTTCTTTCTTTTAATTGATAAGATAATATCGGCTACTCCTGTCTGTTCTCTGATCCATTCCGCTCGTTTTTTATCTCTTAGCGTTACCCCTATCATTTTTCTTTCCATTGCACGTTGCGTGCTCCTTAGTTTCATCTCTAGTTTTTTCGTTATTCTCCATGTTTCTGCACCGTATGTTAGTACTGGGAGAATGCAGTGATTGAATACTTTTCGCTTTAATTAGAGCGGTAAGTTTCCGGTCATGATTTCGTAATGCCTTCCGAATGCGCTCCAGCCCAGCCTTATTCTACGGAGAATTTCGTTTTCCTGGGTAGGAGTTTCTGATATTAACTGTCCCAGATATACATATTCGTTTACACATTGTAAGGGTTCATTGTTGATTTTAAATTCCTGTTCCTTAGCTAGGCTATTGAGCATAACTTTGGTCTTTTGCCTATTCATTTTTAATCCAATTTTAATGCTTTCCCTGTTTAGGTCATCAATCATGTTTTGTAATTCGTCACCATCATTGCTAAAGAGCACAATGTCGTCTGCAAATCTTAAATTGTTTAGGTATTCTCCGTCTATTCGAATGCCCTTTTCTTCCCGGTCTAGACGTTTAAAGGCTTCCTCTAAACATGCAGTGAATAGCATCGGGGATATTGTATCTCCCTGTCTCACACCTCTCCTGATCGGGATTTCTCTGCTTCTCTCATGTAGGAGTAGTGTGGCTGTGCAATCTTTGTATATGTTGTTTATGGTTTTCACGTATACGCCAGATACCCCTTGTCGACGTAGAGCTTCTAGAACTACTTGTATTTCTATGGAGTCAAATGCTTTCTCGTAGTCGATAAACGCCATATAAAGAGGTTTGTTATATTCCGCGTACTTCTCAATTACTAGGTTGAGAGCGTGGCTGTGGTCCATTGTCGAGTAACCTTTCCTAAAACCAGCTTGTTCTCTCGGTTGGTTAAAGTCGAGTGTTTCTCTCATCCTCGTTGAAATTACCTTTGTAAATAGCTTGTATATTACTGGGAGCAGGCTGATTGGTCTGTAATTCTTTAAGTCCTTTATGTCACCTTTCTTGTGGATAAGGATTATATTAGCATTTTTCCAGCTGCGCGGTACGCTACATGTCTTGATACATTTCGTGAAGAGCGATGCAAGTTTTTCAAGTACAATATCTCCTCCGTCTTTGATCAAGTCGGCTGTTATACCATCGTCACCAGCTGCTTTACCGCGGGACATGCCTTTGGCAGCTTTTTTAACTTCGTCAGCGGTTATACATGGAATTTCGGTGTTCTCCTCTGGTTCTATTTCTATTAAGGTTGTATGGTCTGTCTGAGAGCTGTACAGTTCCGAGTAGAAATCTTCTGCTACCTTTACTATTTCAGTGAAACTGTTGATAACGTTACCTTGTTTATCTTTTAGCGCATGCATTTTGTTTTGTCCTAAGTGCAATTTCCTTTTGACCGATTTAATGCTGGTGCCTTTTTCTACGGCTTTCTCTATTTCTCTCATGTTAAAGTTTCTTACATCTCTTTGCCTGGTACAGACAGCCAGGTACCGACACCACATACCATATTTACTTGCGTAATTTACACACTTTTTTTTTAGATTTTAGAGCTCCGAAAAGGGGGTGTGCAAATTACACGGAGATTTCGCAAACGCATTCGAAATAACGTGTAATGTAACACGCACGGTATATGGCAACTCTTTTGGATACGATCACACGTAACACACCAAAACGCTGGTGTAAGAGAATATGGCTGCTCCAGGGACACTTTTCGCAGCCTCTTTGTGTTCAAAGCGCAGCACGTAGAAGAGTTTACGAGCCACCCGCTGATGGCTGCCGAGAGAGCGCACGCGCCAGCGCTATCACGGCAGACGAGCGACCCCCCCCCCCCCCACCCTTGCGTCTTTTCATGCTCGTTGAAGACGGGCGGGGCGCTTCCTCTTCGCTTCGACGGCAGGCGTCCCGATTGGGGTGATGTTATCGCATGTGCTCTCCGAGCAACGGATATGGGCCGGGCTCGTTTGATCTCTGCTTCAGCCATTTTCGTCACCCCGACTCGCGTGCTTTTATTCTAGCGACCATACTACGAGCTCCAGGGACTTCCTGAGAAAAGAATTGGAAAAAGGGACACCACACTTGCAGCCCCTTTTGCGTATGACTGCGCTCGCCTGCGCAGCGAGGGGTGCGGTCGCATGGCTCGCAAAATATGCAAGGAATTTTTTTTTTTTTTGTAAAGTTGGCTAAATATCAGGGTGCGCAAATTATGCGGGTAAATATGGTAGCTCCTTTTTACCGTTTCTTAAATAATATTTCATTGCACGCAAGACTTTAAGCATTACCGTGGGTTGCAACGCCGTGTTTTTTTTTGTGCGTTAAAATGTTTTGTTCAGCCCAAAAAAGCTTTCGCAAAATTTACCCTGCATAACCAATGTACCTCCCAGCTTTGCTTCTGTTTTCTGGGAAAAAAAGGTGCATTCATTACACAAGAAATATGGTAATTGATCTCACCGTTTACATTCATTGTGCAACACCTCACATAATATTACTTGAATGTGTGCAGTCATTGAATGACTGCACACTGATTGACTTCCTTGACGCATAGCATCAAGGAAGTTACATTAGCTGCTCATCAAGAGACAAGGTTCATATGTGCCAGGCCATGTGCTTTGCCATGAAAATTAACACACCTTTCATGAGCATCCAAGCTAATGATAACCCACAAAACAAGACCTTAAACCTGAGAAAACAAAACGACCCGCTTGAAATTCAATACAAAGCCTTCAATCTCACAAAGTGTGTGCTGCAAAGAAAAGGCTTTTGCTCCATTATTTACGTCATTTACAACACAATTTTTTAAGTACCACAAAATTAAAAAACACAACATCGTAATCGGGAGCGTGTGAACGCTTTTTACATAACCCAACGCAAACCCCTGCGTCTTTCTTAGATATATGGTACATGCATCCAAATGTGAAGGCATAAAACAGAAGAACTTGAAAGGCGTGTTCCCCTTAATGTTTTGTCTTGCAAAAGCTGCACAGCAGTATACTTGTAGGCATTATGTCCTTACAGAACTTGTTGGAAGAGGTGCCGCCTGTTCTGACTACCGATGACATGGGAGCCAATGGAATACTATTAGGATGCATTTTTAATGCAATCCATTTCTCCCTCATAAACGCATAAATATTAAAGTAATGTAAAGGCCTGTTTTATATCTTGCCCATGCTGGTTCCTTTTGCCATAATCCATGCCTTCATACACAAATTTCACGGGTGTAAGCCGACTAGCACAAAAACAAAGAAAAGAAGAGGAAGAAGAAACACCTTGATCTAAACCAAGCAGACGTGCACAATATCACCAAAGTCTTCAAAAAGCTGAAATCTGCACTGTGGAAACAAAACAAACCTATAAAATGTGCACTACTGATCAAGTACGCGAAAAGAAAGCAAGGTCAGTTGAACCTGTCATGCTTCGACTATGCCCTTTTCATAGTGGGAAAATAACATAAGTACTCCAACGCAGAACTCCAACTGTACTAAAGAAGTAGCGTGCACCAAGCTGGCTCTTTACAAGCTTTGAATGCACTAAGTAATCCATGCTGAAGGCATACTACGCAATGTGAATTAACAAGCAATAGCCGAAGTACTGTGGCCAGTCTGGGCAATACCGGTAACCGAACAGGGCGAAATAGCGCTAGTTCTTTAAACTGACACAAGCGCTTCTAACCTCGTGTAACGTTCAATCAAAACTAGTACAAAAATACTCAATTAACACAGCGTACAAAGTTTCCACATTATTTCGAGACTTGCTAGGGGCAGCAATACTTAAGTTCAAACTTGGTGGTTGTGGCACTCGCCTCTGCTCAACTTGCAACATCCTTTCTTTTCCGCTCACTCGCTGAGGCATGATCTAGTGGCAGTGTACGGTTGCTGCAATCAGAATCTGGCAGACTCGCAATAACCGCCCAGTTGAAAGCGGCGGTTTACAGATCTGACGGCGCCGCCCGAGAACTTGCTCCTCCAGCGACGGTGAGGCAATGCGATGGTTTCGTGATCGCAAAATGAAGCGGTGCCTCCGCCCGACTTCAGGGTGTCGGAAAGAAACGTGGCACTTCCATCACGTCAAACCCGTATAGATGCACTTGACCTTGGTCCACCGCTGCAAACACGAGGGGCGCGCTGTCGCTCACGGTCGCCTGTCGGGCTTTCAGGTCATGCACTTCGGCAGGGCCATCTTCCCACCTGAAGGAAATATAAACAGAACAACTTATTTATTTACTTTAAAGCAAATATGCACAAAGGCAGGTGACAAAAACATCTGGGCCCTTAGTAATTTGCTAGTTTGGACCCAAGCAACGAGTGCACAGATTAGTGTAGCCAGGCATAGGTATGTACCGGTAAAGAGAAGAATATGTGAACGTTTCCATGCAATTAGGTATAAACACAAGTAATTATAATCCGATAAGTGGTAAATGGATCAAAAAACAAACAAAACAGCTCATTTTTCTTAAAAGTGTCCAAAAGAAACCGCATACAGCGGCAAGAGTACAAACAAAAAAGAAAGTGACAAAACATTTCAGCCCACTTCGCCCCAAGAAAAAAACATGCACACACACAAAACATACTTAAAATTCATAAGTGCGCTTCTCGGCACTGTACCTTTGCCCAACTAACGGCGGTGCTTGTCCCAATTCGAACATGTGCAGTTCTGTAACTGTACATGCTGAGGCTTGCATTTTGTGTAGGTTTTACATCACAAGGGCTCAGACCACGTTCTTTTTATGTTAAAACACAGGCCATCCATGCTTGCACACGCTGTTTGCAGAATTGACTACGATGCCATTACTTCGGCAAACTGCAACGCAGGGATGCTGGCTTCACAATTTTTCAAAAGGGTCTAGTATTCAGCAAGAAATTCAAAATTTCCTTTTTTTGCAATAATGTCCTTCAGTCAGCGAGAAAAATTAGATTTTTTTTTTCCTCTACTGGAACAGCATTCCATATTTTTGTGCTAGCATAAGACGACAGTCGCTTACTGAATCTGCATAAGCTTTGTTGTTGTTGTTACTATTATTATTACAGTAAAACCTCGTTATAACAAAGTTGAAGGGGGAGCCATAATTACTTTGTTATAACCATTAGTTTGTTACAGCCAACATCAATTTCATATATGGGAATTTCAAGGGAAATTGCAATTACTTCGTTATATGCAATAGTTCGTTATATCTGGGTTCATTATAACGAGGTTCTACTGTATTATTATTATTATTATTATTATTATTATTAAACAAAACCACAACATGATAACGCTACAAAGCGGGCACCGCAGTGGGGGCCCGTTGCAGGACTCACCTGATCACGCAGACTCTGCACTCGGGGGTTCCAGGGTTGCGCTTGCTGTAAGCTGTGCCGGGCAAGTACACGTCCAGGTCAGGTGTTATGGATGCAGAACTGTCGGGTGTTGAACTGCTGGACTCCCCACTGCTGTTCACCACGTCGACCACCTGGAGAATGTCAAGCTGGGACACGATGCCCGCTGAAACAGACACACACCAAGGACGTGAGGGCCACCTTCTTTGAATGTGTATAACGACATTGGGCTTCAGAATGACACGGTAGCGATTGAGCAAGTGGCGTTATCATTCTTGTGCTGTTTATTTTATTGCCTTACTTTCTACGTATAACCGGAAATCCGTGTGAAATTGTGGGTGATGTATGTTCTTATCTAATTTGCATGTCTTCCGTTTTTCTTTGGCAGCACATTATATGCAACTGAAATAAGTTGGCCACGCATTATCTTTCTGCCCTTCTTAGATGCTGTAAACTAAGTCCATTATTTTTAACAGTCATGTTAAACACATATGTTATGTGATTGCTATGTCAACACTCATTGTACAATTATGTGAATGCCTATGCCCCCACGCCGAGACCCTTCTAACCCACTTTTGTAAAAATTTCTGATAAAATTGACAGTATCACAAAATGAATGAATTAATGAATTAATTAATTATTTAATTAATTTATAAAGCAGTAAGAAACATTTACGACAATCTGGCATGAATTCTTTCCCAAGAACTGCTGCAGTGTCTGAAGTACTTATACGATGGAGCAACGCGGAAGCATAGCTGGTAGCACACATGTACTATTCGAATGCGCAGTTATAATAGCAGATAACCACAGTTAGCCTGCAGCTACCGTGAAGCCTAGTTATAAAAAGCTGAATATAATGCAGAAATGCCTTCGTTATATCAAATAATTTGTTATAAATGTATGCTCTTAACACTGTTGCAATGGCAATCCTATTTACCATCTATTTGTTATAAACAATAATTCGTTATATCGAGGTTTGACTGCAGCCATTATTAGCCTGTGGTGGTGCTTTGCCCAATAATTATGGTAGCCTTAACATAAGCCTATACATGTAGTCCAACCCACTTAGAACAATACTGAAGTGCCATGAAAATTCCATTGTTACAACCAATAATTGTCATAAGGAGGCTGCAGGGGGAATTTCTAAGTGACAACCAAAGCTGTAGCATATACCTTAAAAAAAAAAAAAAGGACATTTTTCATTTTCATGGCATGCATTGTTTACCTTCTCTGCGCACCGAAGCGAAGAAACACATGTAAAGATATTTACTTATATTAAAGTTGTTGCCGCACAGCATCTGCAAGCCTGCCCCATCGCCATGGACAATGCTATGACGCACAAACACAGCAGCCTAAAGATAGCTGAAACCTTTGTCGGAGTCGTTTGCCGACAGTGAAATGATTGTTGTTTGCATGCACCATGTACAAATGACAGCGATCAGCAGAGTTGCTGCAACTCTGTCACCGCGAGTTGCTGTCCTCATGTGACTTGGACCTGCATCCAAATGTGTTGGCACGTCACTGTGAAACCACCCCCTCGAAACTGAAACCAAAGGTAAGTCATATTAAAAATATATTCATTGCATTCCAAAGCAAAGCACCACAGTACACTATTTAGGGTTCTGGGCAGCAGCACTTTTATTTAGAGCAACAACATGGAAATGTGTAATATTTGTGCCAGTACTTCAATGTTCAATGGCCCTGCCACGGTGGTCTAGTGGCTATGGTACTCGGCTGCAGATCCGAGGGTCGCGGGATCGAATCCCGGCTGCGGTGGCTGCACTTCGATAGAGGAGAAACGTTGAGGCCCGTGTGCTGTGCGATGTCAGTGCACGTTAAAGACACCCAGGTGGTCAAAATTTCCGGAGCCCTTCACTACGGCATCTCTCATAATCAGAGCTGGTTTTGGGACATTAAACCCCACAAATCAATCAATTTAATGTTCAATGGATGTCATTTATGGCCCCCATGGGGTAGCAGTAGCACAGGGAGAAAAATCCCTTGTTTGTTCCTGGAAATCCATACAAAGAAAAAAAAAAAGAAACTTCACAGAAGTGCTCCCTCCTCCCCATCCTGTAGCAATGCCCTTTTAATCCCTGGCCTCCAGTGGCCAGAGAAGAAGGCATTGAGAACCCCTTCTGGGAAAACTAGTCTGTGTTTCTCAAGGCCAGAAAACTTCATGTTCCCCTGCCTCTTTGCACCAACAACGGGCACACCCAGCAGCTGAACTTCAACACCATTACTGATGACGACACATTCCATAACTTTGAAGCTTTAAAGGAGTACTGACACGATTTTTCGGCGGCTCAAAATGTGCGTTTCTCGTTTCCTAGCCATGTATTGTTAACGCCCTCCAAACAAGGAAGCCAAGAAACACGTACAAGATATTTTAGTTTGGTTTTAAAGTTTTCGTCGCCCAGCACTGCAAGCCAGCCCCAGCGCAACGGACACCACGATGGCGTATGAGCACAGCCTACTAAAAATAGCAGAAATCGCTGTCAGAATCACTGGACGATCGTGAAATCGTCGTTGTTTGCGTGCTCCACGTGTGACTGACCACAGACGACAGAGTTGCAGCGACGCTATCACGAATTTCTGTCCCTACGTGACTCGGACTTCGTCCGACTATGTTGACACGTCACTAGGAAACCGCCCCCCGCGAAATCGAAACCGAAAGTGGGCTTTTAAGGAAGCTGTATTAAAAATATATTCATTGCCTTGCGAGGCACCATGATGCTCTTTTTGGGGTTCTACATGCTGATGTTTTCATTTAAAGCAATAATACGAGGATGTAAAAAATTCGTGTCAGTACTCCTTTAAGTTTTAAGTTTTATTCAATACTGAGTGCATATACAGAACATAGACAGTTTAGTAAGGGGGTTAGTCCTCCATAGAAAAACATAAAAAAGTTGATGGTGCAGCAGCAGCCCCTCGTCGGCATAACCCATGTATTGTTAAAACAGGTATTGTTATAAATGGGTTGGATTGTGTATATAGTATACCCTTTTGAACACTATTTCATGGTCTATTGAATATTCCGTCATGACTACAGATTTGAAAGGAAAAATTACCATCCACCCGTTTTGTAGCACAAGGCTACAAGAAAATCCCTACAGATTTGTCAGAAATCCATATGGATTTTTCGGCAACTAGGAAGCTTTCATCTCCGAGAAATCCGTATGGATTTCCTTGTAGCCCTGGTGCTACAGAACGGGTGGATGCTAATTTTTCCTTTCAAAAACGTTACTCCACCTTGCGGGTATCCGCAGGACTCATTTGCCAAACTACAGATTTATTTGATTCTCTCTGTATGCTCAGCTTGACAGCAATAAACATATTCATGCAAACTTTAGTTGAAGAATGTAAGTTTTTACAAAATGATAACCTAGCAGGACAACAATGCAGCAAAGCAATTTCTATTTGCCATCAAATGTGTCAGATCTTGACACACTTAAAGTGCATATATATATATACAGAATTGTTGCCTGCGTCAAGCTCTATCTATATCACCTCAAAAAGTGCATGCACTTAATTTTCAATTTTGTTGTTGTTTGTTGTTTTCTGTGGTTTAACGTCCCAAAACCACCTCTGATTATGAGAGACGCCGTAGTGGAGGGCTCCGGAAATTTTGACCACCTGGGGTTCTTTAACGTGCACTGACATCGCACCAGCACACGGGTCTCAACATTTCGCCTCCATCGAAATGCAGCCGCCGCAGCCGGGATTCGATCCCGCGACACTCGGATCAGCAGCCGAGTACCATAGCCACCAGATCACCGTGGCGGGGCCACAATTACAATACTACAATTAACTTCCCCTATGCTTTCCTAGGCTTCATTGTCTGTTTGCTCATTAAGTTGTTTCTAACAAATAAAAACGAGCCCTTGACCCCTTTCCTTTCGTTCCGAGGAGTGTGCTATACATTATGCACCGCTTGACTTCCCCACAAGGACGTGCAAAAAATACAAAGCTGGATGTAAACTAGATAGTATGTAAAACTCTGCCACTCCAGTGCATGCATGCTCTGCTGAGAGGCAACAGATCCTGCTGCAACATATCTGAAGATGGCAGTGGCACAGTGGGCATTTATTACATGCATGTTGACAGCACCTTTAACTTTTGAGCCCCTTTTGGGGAGTGTCATTAAATGACAGAAGAGCCGATATAACTCATACATTTATATTTCTCGTTTTTCAGACAAGCCGTACGTGCCCAGTCAATTCGTCCGTCCGTTGCCTGTGCGCCGTATACTAAGTGGGCCGCACCCAAAGGCAGTGTGACGTTGTGTGAGGGGAACAAAAATTTCCATCCCTGCGGGGGAGTCTGTGCTTGTCCATGTGTTTCTTCTATAAGCAAACACGGTGTGTCGATAATGGAGGTTGTGCAGGCATGCTATTCTGTAATGATGTGCACGAAAATGCCAGATAAAAGCTTTGCAATACAGTAGAACTTTGTTATAACTAACTATTGGATATAACGAAGAAATCACAATTCCCCTTGAAATTCCTATAGGTGACATGGTTATTGGCTATAACAAACTAATGGTTAAAACGAAGTAATTATGGCCCCCCCTTCAACTTTGTTACAACGAGGTTTTACTGAATACCAACTAATACCTGTGTCCCTATCTGTCTTCACATTGCCATTTTTATAGCCGTATCATCAGTTTCAGGTCCACATTCATGTTCTTTAAGTAATTAAGCTTCATTGGTCTTCTGTCTCCACACAGCAGATGGGCTCTCGATTTTTCTCTCAGATGTGTCTGACTTAAGTGCCAGCTGTGTTACGTTTTACTTCTGTCCAGGCACATGATACAGTCAAACCTCATTAATACGTAGTTGGCCGGGAATGACGTTTGGGTACGCACTAAGCGATGTACGAATTAACCGTCAGTGCCGGTTTAGCGGCTACTAACCAGCCAAAAATGAATGTCACGAACCCCATAAACACACTCACACACACACAGGCACGCAAGCTTTATTCAAGGGCAGGCAGCAAAAAAATCTGTTATTTTCACTTGCCGCTGTGGTGGCCTCGCCGCGACGACGGCATCTCAACTCAACTGAACTGCACAGGTTTTGCGACGGCATCAAAAACTGTGCAATTCAGTTGAGCTGCGAAAGTTAGCGCTTTCTCAGTAAGAAGCGGTCCAGTGACAGGCAGGTTCATGCTCCGCGCCTTCTTTAACCAAAGAAGCAGGGCCTTTTCCACTTCGGGAAACGCAGAGTCTCTGATGCGGCACCTCTTCAGATTGCTGCCTGTGCTGCCCCTCAACTTTTCGCGAGCGTTCCATATCCCGCACACAGTCGTCAGAGGCAAGTCCTTTTCACGGGCTACCGCAGATTTGTTCACTCCATTTTCAATGGTGCAAATGATTTCCAGTTTTTCCTTAACACTCAAAACGCAATACTTCGGCATAGCAGTCCTCACGTGCGAATTAAATCGCACAGCACGCGCACCGAACAATAAAAGAAAAATATGCCGTGCAAAAGACCGTTGTTAAAGAACACACCACTGCGCAAAACACCACCGGCGGACACGGGAGAATGAAAGAAAAGAAAAAAAAAAGGAAACGTGGCGGATTCCAAAGTGACAGCGAATTCCCCTACCGTCAGCCACTGCGGACTAACAAAAACCAATCTCGTAGGCCATACAAACAAAAAATACGTCAACGTGGCAATCTCGAAGGCCATGCTTTTGCATGCTTTGATAAGCAACAACCGTATGAACAAAACATACGTCAACGTGGCCATGTTTTGACGTCACTATCGCTGCAGTTTACCAATATCGAAGGCCATACTTTTGCGCGCTTCGATCGGCAACAGCCGTATGAACAGAAAATACGTCAACGTGGCCATGTTTTGACGTCACTGTCGCTGCAGTTTACCAATCTCAAAGGCCATACTTTTGCGTGCTTCGATCGGCAACAGCCGTACGAACAGAAAATACGTCAACGTGGCCATGTTTTGACGTCACTATCGCTGACAATTTTAGTCCGGTCGTCGCCGCTCGTGAATCGAACGTCTGCGCAAGTGAAATTTTGCTGATTTTCTGCCTGTGAACATATAAAAACAAGAAAATGGTACGTACTAACCGTATGTAATGCAACAAGCGACTACGGCTTAAGCGGTCAGCCAATACATGGGGTTCAATGGGGACTGGGTGGGGGAATCTTCGCGACTACGTTTAAACCGGAGTTACACATTAAGCGGGTACGTATTAACGAGGTTTGACTGTAATAGAAGTGAGGAGGTGGTGGGGAAGGTTTCAATTTAGAATCGCGTGAACAGACTATGTCAAATTGACAGGAAACGTGGCACTCCACTCACGCATCGAAAGCTCTTGCGTGGGCATGACGAGAGGCTCGATAGAGCTCTTCCAGAGGATGGAGCCCTCGCCACCGAGGAGTGCCTCTGAGCGCTCAGTCTGGGCCAGGCCGGACTTGAGCTCAGACCAGCTGGTTGCCTCAGCTGTGAAGGGGGGCAAGGCTGAAGGATACTCGTCCTCGTCGGGGCCACTGGGAGCTCCGGCTCGCCAGTGGCTCGGCCGATGTGGTGCTCGCTGCCAGTTTCGGCGGGGACTTCTGCAAATAATGGTAAGAAGATGAGTGCAAAGGAAAAATAAAAGGGGGGGGGGGGATTCACTCTGTTTGGTCTGTAAAAATGAGTGATGCAGAATAATCCATATACCAGCGTAGTTTTACTCTGATTTTTATTTTTACTCTGATTTGCCTGCCAAGTATAAAATACAGTATTTTTACTCCCTTTTGTTTGCCAAGTAAAAATGGAGTACTTTTACTCTGTTTTGCCTGCCAAGTAAAATGGAGTACTTTTACTCTGTTTTGCCTGCCAAGTATAAAATAGAGTACTTTTTACTCTGTTTTGGCAGCCAAGTACAAAACGAAGCACCCTCTACTCCATTCTGCCAACCAAGTATAAAACAATGTACTATTTACTCTGTCTAATCTTTGCCTTTGTACTCTGTTGAATCTGCTAGCTGATTTATCTGAGTAGCAATTTTTTCTAGAGAAACTCCTTGTAACATCAAAACAACTGAAGAAAGATGGTTGTGTGAAACGTTGTACAGAAATACACGAGCCTTAGAATTGCCATTTCTAAGCCTCCAGTTCTTATGCAACACACAATTTCTCACTTGCAAATGCAGATGACAAAATCTTCTCAAATATTTGTAACTTCCTCTCCTATGCCCAAGATAGAGTACAGTTGAACCTTGCTATAAGTGGCGTTCACCAGCGAGCTGTTGCCATGTTTTCATTTTCTGATCAACGTTAATATCAATAACTGTGACTGAAATTAGCATAAAAGGAAGCTGCAGACCTTCTGCAAAACATTATACATACCACTTATTCTCATGTTATGCAACTGGTTTGGTGCCAGGAAGGACTTCCACACAACCCCAATAACAACCCCCTCCCTGAGGCAAATTCCCTTCCCCCTAAATTGTTCCAGCTAGTGCAGCTCCTAACCAGTAACTTCGCTCGATCCTGCAACCTTCAGATCAGCAGCCGAGTGCCATAGCCACTAGACCACCATGGTGGGGCATGCAGGCAGTTGAAAATTGAAACAAAGTTGAAGAATCACTTAAGCCTCACAGCTGTTTGTTTTCTGCATCCACAGTACATTACAAAATCGGCCCGATTAATGGGAGAGGTAATGGTGGCCGAAATGTGGGTTCATGGGGTATATTACACCCAGCAGCCTGCTAGATCAGTGACTTTTATAATGGGGGCTTCAACTGCACTAAGGGACATGAGACACTTTCAACTAGCCATGAAAAATGAGTAATGTTAGCAAAGTGGCTGAGATCAGAGGGCTGCAACAGATCTTGCAGCTGGCATTGCTGCCAAAGCTTAAAGGCCTTCGTAAAATATAGAAGTTCCACCTGTGGAATCCTTGATTTTCCCGTTACCCACACTTTCAACCGGTTTGCATTATGAACGTATTACTGTCGAATGCCGTGCTTGAATGTGCAAGCTCGTGCAGCTATACCTGTCATTCCTGTGTACAGTTCTTCGGTACGATGCCTGGTTTGGCCGATTCGGCCGGTCTGGCCGGCCCGGTCCGGAGTTGAGAGATGTGTCTGACCCAAACCTCCGTGGCTCCTGGTTCCTCTGTGACGCTTCGGACACGTAGCCCTCAGTAAAGTAACCGTACTGATTGCCAGAACTGCGATGGGTTCCCTTCCTGTGGATCTCGGGGTGGCCAGTTTGGAAGCAACGGTGGCGGTGGTGGGAGGTGGTGAAGCGGCGGTGGAGGCATGGTGCGCCAAGGCTGGCCCGGCCCCCAAGGTAACGGTATCGGTGCTCTTTCCAGGCTTGTCGCTCCTCGGGTGTCGGCGAAGCTCCAGGCTTGTGGTGGACAGCTACCTCCCCCTCCCTGCCAGCATGGTTGCCAGTGAGGCAGGTCAGTAGGGTGCTGGTCTGGCTGCTGCATTGTTCCAAGAGCCATCGCCACCCTGGTACAAGCCCCGAGACTGGCCGGTGCTGTAGCCGGATGAACCGAAGTTGTTGCTCCACGTTCTGCTGTCTCTGCGCTGCTCCAGAGTTGTTTGTGCCGAGTTATTCGTGTTGTGCCACGAGGACATGTCAGGGGCCTGCCAGGACTGTCCGTTGCCGTGGCACTGAAGGTCCGGCCTCAGATCCGGCATGGCGGGATTCCTCCGTCCAGAGTTGTTCCTCTCTGACGAGTTTGAGGACAACCGTTCTCCGTACCAACCCCTGTTTCTTTGTTTGTCCCTCACTGTCTCCTCCTGACACCACCTGGTGGGGTCAACTTCGTACCACTCTCTGGACGGGTACACGTTTTGAGGAAGGAGGTGGCGTGGCGGTCGTTTGAGGAGCAGCGGCTGGCCAGCGACGTACTTCGGGAAAGTGAGGTCATCACCCGAATGGCGCCGTTTTTCTGGGAACAGGCTTTTTTTCGGGCTGGTCGCCGGCATTATCGTAATGGAAGGGTTAAGCTTCGGAACCTTGGCTGGAACCACTTTGACAATGGAGATGTCCGAGTCGTTGGAGTCGTCAAGGCAGACCACATCGTCGTCGCTCTCGCGCGGCTCGACTTTTGCTTCTTCGGCTTCTGTCTCGGCAGGTTTCAATGATTTCGGGCTCTCCCTGCAAAACAATAGCAACGTCACCAAGGAAAGCCACATGACATGACACAAGCACACAGCTCGATGTATGTAGAAATGCTTTGCAGAGTTTTTTGCATACATTCCCATTTTGCTTCCATGTTTTAACTACACTTCTGTGCTCAAGTACCAGTAGTAAAATTATGAATGCTGCTACAGACTTGCTAGCCTGCTTGATCACGAAAGCAAAGTACACACTATGCAATGATTTTATCACTAAGCTGCTTAGTGTACACAACACAATGGCAACACATTAGAACAAAATTTGTTTGCATTTCAACTGATGTCCATGACTGCACATATATATAACAATGATTGACAATGAGCAGCTAAAAAAAAGGAAAGGAAAGGCTGACTACATTAAGTGCACCCACCTGAAAAAAACCTTCATTTACAGTAAAAGCACCCATTATTTCCAAATGCTTTCGCTGGGAATGCGTTCCGTTTTTTGGAAAGTCCAGAACACCTTCTTTCCAGTTTGAAAATCATTGAGGGGGAGGAGTAAACAACTTTTTTAATCAATTGGAAATAGATTAGGGTAAAGAGGTGGCACTGATAAGTGGGCGAGTCGGTACGTGTTCATGATTAAGAAAGCGGTGCAGCACACGAAAACGAGACACTAAAGCCGGCGTTCATCTTCGTGTCTTCCTCATATCTAGCGTCTCATTTTCATGTGTGGCGCCATTTTCTTAATCATGAAGAGCTGGCATGCAGCTTGAGCCGGTTAGCCACCTCCCTAGCTCTATCGGTGGCACGGATTTGAATTTTAGGGTCTGATGATCTCAAGACTTCAGCCCACGCTTCAGGCGAGGGTTTGGCCAGAAGAGCACTCACGGGCGAATACCTGCGGCAGTCCCAGATGATGCGGTCTCAATTGGCTATTTCACCACATAACCTGCAGTGCTTGTTTACTTTGGAGGGCAGAAAATATGCCAGTAATTTGGGTGATTCAAATGATTTAGTTTGAAGTCTTCTCGGAGTAATTTCTTGGCTCTTGGTTTGCTTTGAATATGGAGGTAAGAATTCTCCCCTAAAAAGGCGATAATATTGTGTGATGTCATGAAAAGGTTTTAGGGGCTCCAAGGACCGCTGGTTTCTAGGTCTGGTCCATGCACTTGGACGATGATACCTCGAACAAGGTGGTGAGCAGCCTTTCTCCCCAGGTTTCCGGCATGTGCTGGTACCCATATAAAGTTCTACAGTTAGAAATCGTGGAAGTTAAGCTTCGGAACCTTGGCTGGAACCACTTTGACAATGGAGATGTCCGAGTCGTTGGAGTCGTCAAGGCAGACCACATCGTCGTCGCTCTCGCGCGGCTCGACTTTTGCTTCTTCGGCTTCTGTCTCGGCAGGTTTCAATGATTTCGGGCTCTCCCTGCAAAACAATAGCAACGTCACCAAGGAAAGCCACATGACATGACACAAGCACACAGCTCGATGTATGTAGAAATGCTTTGCAGAGGTTTTTGCATACATTCCCATTTTGATTCCATGTTTTAACTACACTTCTGTGCTCATACCAGTAGTAAAATTATGAATGCTGCTACAGACTTGCTAGCCTGCTTGATCACGAAAGCGAAGTACACACTATGCAATGATTTTATCACTAAGCTGCTTAGTGTACACAACACAATGGCAACACATTAGAACAAAATTTGTTTGCATTTCAACTGATGTCCATGACTGCACATATATATAACAAAGATTGACAATGAGCAGCTAAAAAAAAAAGGAAAGGAAAGGCTGACTACATTAAGTGCACCCACCTGAAAATAACCTTTATTTACAGTAAAAGCACCCATTATTTCCAAATGCTTTCGCTGGGAATGCGTTCCATTTTTTGGAAAGTCCAGAACACCTTCTTTCGAGTTTGAAATCATTGAGGGGGAGGAGTAAACAACATTTTTAATCAATTGGAAATAGATTAGGGTAAAGAGGTGGCACTGATAAGTGGGCGAGTCGGTACGTGTTCATGATTAAGAAAACGGTGCAGCACACGAAAACGAGACACTAAAGCCAGCGTTCGTCTTCGTGTCTTCCTCATATCTAGCGTCTCATTTTCATGTGCGGCGCCATTTTCTTAATCATGAAGAGCTGGCATGCAGCTTGAGCCGGTTAGCCACCTCCCTAGCTCTATCGGTGGCACGGATTTGAATTTTAGGGTCTGATGATCTCAAGACTTCAGCCCATGCTTCAGGCGAGGGTTTGGCCAGAAGAGCACTCACGGGCGAATACCCGCTGCAGTCCCAGATGATGCGGTCTCAATTGGCTATTTCACCACATAGCCTGCAGTGCTTGTTTACTTTTGAGGGCAGAAAATATGCCAGTAATTTGGGTGATTCAAATGACTTAGTTTGAAGTCTTCTCGGAGTAATTTCTTGGCTCTTGGTTTGCTTTGAATATGGAGGTAAGAATTCTCTCCTAAAAAGGCGATAATATTGTGTGATGTCATGAAAAGGTTTTAGGGGCTCCAAGGGCCGCTGGTTTCTAGGTCTGGTCCATGCACTTGGACGATGATACCTCGAACAAGCTGGTGAGCAGCCTTTCTCCCCAGGTTTCCGGCATGTGCTGGTACCCATATAAAGTTCTACAGTTAGAAATCGTGGAAGTTAAGCTGCATGGTAGCCAGAACAAAGCTGCGTCTTTTCTTTGATCAATCATGATTGCTTGCAAGATACTAGCCGCGTCAGTGACGTCCATTCCCCGAACAATCGCCATCTCTCGCAAGATAAGACAGCGCCTGCTGGTTAAGTCCAAATGCTTCGATGCCTACATATACTGAGTTCTACAAAATATCTACCTAGACATAGCCCCAGCGAAATCTAGATAACACCAAGTAAAGTCAAGTTTTACTACCACGACATTACAGCCACGATCAGTACACTATTGGCAAGCTTCGCTGGCCTTGCACAACCTAGTGAAACTGTGTGCTTTTTTTTCTTCTGCTCGAACATGCATGCCCTCCAGCTGCAGTTCTGACAGTGTAATAATGGGCTAAGGTCATGTGCGCAAAAGAAAGCACGCATGTGAACGGCACACACTGGACATTGCATAGAAGTGCATGCACGCTCTTGCGGACCTGACCTAATGATGATGATAATTTCATGATATGGGCGCACAAATTACGAGATCCTGAAATGCTTCGCATTTAAAAAAAAGAACAAAGCATATTCTCACCGCTTCTTGTGTGGCACGACAATGTATCCAGCCCTTAGAATGTACGAGTACACCAGGTACTTGTCGTAGTCGTCTCCGTCCTTCAGGAGAAGCTCATAAGCCTCCGAGATGCTCATCAGGGTGCCGCTGCGCATCAGCATCAACTGATTCTGCAATCACGCATGAAAGCCATATTGAATTCGTTATATAACGGGGTTTGAGTGAAGTTCCAATCATCTCCACTTCCCAGTGGAACAATGGTGATCCGACAGGCACTGAGTATACAGAAGGCCGTGGTATTTGTTGACAACACTTACCGCTTCAAGCAGAAACAGGGCCTCATATGGGTGCAAGACTGTCCGGTCGCCTACTTTTGCTCCCATATATTTGAGGTAGGCGCCCTGCGAGGAATTGTGAGAGTGAAATGTGTACTGAGAGAGAGCAAGTGAGACGACGACTTTAATTCACCCATCTTTAGAGAAGCTTGTCAGAAACAATGCATACAAGCTTGATATTCAATACCTGCCAGTCTTACAAAACAGACCATAGAAAATACTTGCCCTGAGGTTGCAACAATAAATCTTAATGCTCTCTTAGGGTTCAAAGCACGCAAATATCAGCACCGGCTTTTTATTGCTGTCTTCGGTCAAGCGACACCGGCATAGTGGTGGTGGAGCAGAAGTTAGGTCAAACACTGTTCGAGATGAGATTTTACGTCATGCGAGACGAACGTAACGGAAATCAGCAGAGCACGAGATGAGGAATTCATCTTGACCGTACATGTAAGATAATGGCATCTTGACTGCGCAATTCTCTTGCTACACCATATGTTGCGGTAGTGCTGCCTGCTAATGCGCAATGCAGAATGGGACTGCACCGCTCTCCACTGTCGACCCCCACAGTGGCACGGTGCTGGGCACTCGTGTCGTGGAAGGCCCGGCCGAATGTGCAACATCACACGCGTGGTGCCCAGACGAACGTAGGTCACGGCATGAGTAATCAGAAAATGCCACCAGTGCTGTCAGTCGAAGATGCCATATGAATATGTGCATTACAGGTAATAATAATAATAATAAAAAAATAGAAAAAGAAAGGAAAACGAGGTGGTGTACATTATAACATTCTGACTTTCCACTTAAAAATTTTTACTGTCCGAGAAAGCAGTTCCAAGTCTGCCGAGATGAATACAGGGACTGTGATCAACGACGTGAAATTATGCAAGCACACGAACCAAAACTGTCCTGTTTCTATGTGCACAGAGTAAATAACCGAAGAAATTTGGTTAGTTGGAATTACACATTCCGTGAAAGTAGAAAACGGGCGGTTTACGTACTTTATGCTTGGTGATGACAACTCTCTTCTCCTCCTCGTCCCACAGGGCTTGCAAGACATCGATGCTGTGAATAGAAATTCTCACGTGACGTATGTGGCCCAAGGAGTTACGAATGAGCACAACCTGACAGCATAACACAAATGATTACATTTTGCTCCAGGAAGTAACTACAAATTGGGCTCTGCAAGCATATTAAGAGGTTTTACCGTGCCAAAAACCGCAATGTGATTAGTGGTCACGCGGTAGTAGGGGACTTCGGATTAGTCTGAAAACTAAGGGTTCTTTAAGAAGGTCCTGCAAAAAAGCTCTTTAAAAAGGCCTTGAATATAGTCTGAAAACTGTGCCGATTGGTTGTAGAGGCTCCTATGAAAACGTGAGCGAAATGTTAATGCACTGCATGCACCAGAGAATGTGCAATGTGGTTTCAAATACACTGAAACCTCGTTATAACTTAATGGGCTATAATAAAATAATGAACATAATGAAGTAAATAAAGATTCCCCTTGAAATCTCCATAGACATACATGCATTTGAAACCTTGTTTAAATGAAGAAAAATTGACCTTTCAATGGATATAATGAAACCAAAATTGTCTCCAAAACCAAAAATCAGCATGTGTTCGTGCCATCAAAATCGCTTCGCTCAGTGTTCGGCACGGAGATTAAACAATCCTGTGGCTCGATTGGTGTGCGCACATTGCCACGCGTCGCCACGTGCAATCGGCGGCACACACCAATATGTGCTGCTGCCTTCCTCCGTTCTGTTACAGTCTTCACTTGCCATCTCCACCTTTTATTTTTGCTCGCAACAGCACGTCAAAGCATGGCCTCCGAGATTAATTGTGGCGATCTCGGAGATCATGCTAACTGCACAGTCAGACAGCCACCAGTAGACAGGGACACATCTGATGGTGCACCGTTGCTTGCATGCGGTGGTGAGAAATGACTAGTGCATCCACTTATCTCATTACAGCTGCCTGATAGTGCTACCGAATGTTGAGCCTAGGTGTGAGTGGGTGTGGCCTCCCAGAGTGCATTGGCCAGGCCAAGCCGGCGCGTAGTGACGTTCGTTGGCCCTTGGTCGGCCTAAAGTGCCTAGATATTTTTTCCATTTCTAAGAAAGTGAAAAATCTGGGTATTTTATGTTGACCTACACATTGTGTGCGTCGTAGCGGTGAAGACGGCGTGCTCGGCGGTCCGCCGCATGGTACTTGTTCACGATGAGCATATTTTTGCTGTTGGCTGTTTGATAGCGCTACCGTTTCTTTGTTTTCATGGTAATGTGGACAAGCCTCGCACGTAACGGAAGCTAAAGACAACTGCATTGCACTCAAGTGTGGCCTGTCAAGCAGCCGCCAATTCCCATGGTACTGACGGGTATTTTTTTTTTTACTGCTTTTATAAAACATCATGTGTGGCTCTACACAGCGTTACCACGGTCCACAGCGCCGTCTTGTTATTTGCACGTTAGAATTTTTGCTCCCAAATGGCAAATAACTGTGGTTAAGGGCAGTAATGGTTATAACAAAATATTGGATATAATGAAATAATTCCATTTCTCCCTTCGATTTCGTTATAACAAGGTTTGAGTGCAGAGCTAGAAATTGCCTGCTCTCCTTTTTCAACAAATGAGATCACAAGTAGCACCGATTACATCGCTTTACTTTTTTTGCTGTTCTGAAAGGGAGATGCACACACCTGCTTCATTGTTGAACTCAAAATGAACAAATAAGCTATTTCTGCAGACATTTATGCATTTGCAAAATCACCGGTGCTAGTTCTATTCCAAGCAATGGAGTCAATGCTCCTTGTGGCACTGTATGTTGAAAGATGAACAGGCAGTTGCGAGCCACGTTTCAAACTGAATTGTAAATACCGGGTGTGTGCAACACACCAATATCCCCTAGTATTAGTGGTATTCCCTGGTACTACTGCAGTGCACTAATATTTTGCTCATGCATTCAAGGGAGCCCCTATGATTGACTGGCATGGTTTTCAGAAGTGTTGCAGGGTTCCTTTAAAGGGCCCCTAAACAACCCCGAGGTCCAGAATTTGTTTTAAAGATATAACTGCGCTCCTGTGCGACGTGAACATGCTCCCGCAAGAATTTTGCGAATAGGTGCAATAATAAAGAAGTTACACGGGTTTAAGTGGCCGCTTATGTCGGTTTCGTTTTCTCGGTCGGCCTCCCCACCCTTCTCTGCAGAGGAGAAGGTAGGCGCGGCGTGCCGTCGTGACTCTGCCCACTTTTGACACGTGACATGACGTGAGCATTGACGTCATTGACGCTTGCGCTGCAGTTCCGGTTGCTCCGGCCAGCGCTGCTCCGGCGCTCACACGGTGGGATGGCCACAGGATCTGACATAGACCTGGTTTCGACCAATCAACAAGCTGCAACTGCGCAAAGTTGTTCACGGTAGAACGTGACGACACCTAGGATGCGAGCGCAACTGGTCAATTGCAGGAAAGAGGTGCGGGAATTGTTTTTTGAAATACGGCGTCTGTGTGGCACGCAGCGCTGTCATATTCGCAGAATGTGATCCTCGCAACCTTCTCTATGATTGAGTAAGCTTGTTTGGGTGGCTTAAAAAAAAAGTAGGAGCCTGTTTAGTGGCCCTTTAACATTCACCAGCATCTAAGTGCACAGTTGTTTTTGCATTTCGCTTTCATCGAAATTCAGCCACTGTGGCTGGGAATCAAATGTGCATCCTCAAACTATGAAATCCAAAATGTACTGAGAGAATCACTTGAGTAAGAATCCTTGGACTCTGCTCTTGCCCACGTCTCATCACCTGTACCATCTGGCATGCACTAATGACAATACAGTACGATAACATTACAACAGACCTCATAGTCAAGATTTCAGCCTATTATATAAGGAGCTGCTATTATATAAAAGGGGCCATGAAAGGGTAGTTCTATTCCCCATCACTTCTTCATTGCAGCATTCAATTTGTGGGGTTCTTGCGGTATCAAGTTCCCATCCTAAATGTGCACACTTCCTGAACAGAAATTTTGAAAATCATGGTCGTTTACTGGCCCTGTACATGTATGTATTGTATTGTGTAGCCCTATTAACTGCCGTGTTTCACTCCGTCAGCAGTGTAAACCCTCTTCCACAGTGTGAGGTTGGCATCACCAAACTTCAAATACTTCAAGCGCCGTGCATTGAGGCATGCGAATGTGGCACTTACGGTCTGAATGATCCAACGCGGCTCATCGTGTCAGCTCTGCTCTTGCGCAGTGATTCCACCAGCTCAACCTCCTCCGCAGTGCCAGTTTGTTCCAGTCGCTTTGTACCCGTCCAAACTTTGACTTGGTTGTCATGGATGCGACTGTGGTACCACTTGAAGAGATCTAGACCACTACAGAGCAGAATAAATAGTGATCAGGGCATCTGGGTATGCAATTATTGAAGTGAAGGGGGGAGGGGCTGGCTTACATACGTGATGACTGCATAAAGTGATCACAACAGTTAAGTGAACTGACAGTGTAGGAGGTGACCTTGTGGGCGTGACCATAACGACGCCACACGCAGTCAACCCGCAACGATAAAGTTTTGCAGAGAACACGCGTTCACACAACAAAGGTTGTGGCCAACATTGAAGTGATACAAGCAGCAGGACCGTCTTTGATACTTTCTCTGAGGGATGTCTGCTGTGTGAACTGTTGTTTGTTACGACATACAGGTGTCTAAGGTGGCAATTAATAAATGATATGCCTTAGAAGACCGTTTCGCTAACGTGTTTCAGACAGCAGGCAACAGTGCAAGGAATGCAAGGAACATTCTTTAGAGGCAAGGGGATGCACGTCGCATATTGGACACGTGTGATTGTGTACAACACATCTGCAAAGAAGCTGACCGCACACGAGCTGCGAAGAAAATCAGGAGCCCAGGTGTGTTCACAGGTAAACGGTCGTGCGTCGTACACTCGTGCTGTAGTGACAGCGGCTCAGAGAAAAGAGGGGGCAAGCCGCAGAGCTCGATATCAACAACGCCACGGTTTGACACTACAATCAGCTGCCTCTGCAAAAAGCGAAGCGCTTTCCCCAACCTCGGAGCCTGATAGACGTAGTCGTCCGTGATCGAACCGATCGCAGCAACTGCATCGCTGGGAGAATCGGGGCTGTTTTTGCCGTCTTCGTCCAGTTTCTCGTCGCAAGCAGCAGCTTCCATCGCAGCTTCGGTAGCCATGCTTGCCGCCTAGCGAAACGATTTGTGTTGGCTACGAAAGTTGATGATGACCGCCGCCAATCGAGCCATGCGTGAGCCAAGACAATTCAAAGAAGTTTGGTTTGCCATCATGTCGGAGCAGCAGGAGGACACTGAAAGCTCGAGCCCGGTGACAGATTCTGGGAATCATGACAACGCCGCGGAGGATAACACATCGGAAGCATGTGCATCTCCCGAGAAAACGGAAGCTCGAAGAGACCGCGGCGACTCAGTCGGAGCTAACAGCACTGATAAGAAAAAAAGTGCGTTTCTTTTTGATCCGATATATCGCTTGAAGCACTCTCAAAAAGCCAGGTGACAGTTCTTGTTTACCGCAACCTTACGCGCTGCCGTTCGTAAGGCGCTAATAGTTTAGAACCTCGCACTACGTAACATGTTACGATGACTCCAGCTGCACGGGGCACGTTCGATCGCCGTCGAACGCGATCGGAGGCGGAATTCTCACTCCGGATTGGCTAGCTGTGCGAGCAGCCTGCAGCCAATCGCGATCGAGGGATTCGAATGCAATCGAAACTGTCCCGCTTTGGGAGGTGTTTACACGAGCTTCACGCGGCGCAAGTTCGATCGCGCTTGGGTCTACTAGGCATAATGCGCGGAGAAGCCAATTGCGATTGAGGAACTCAATTACCATAGCGGTAGCTTATCTACCGAGTTTCTTGATCGCGATTGACTTCTTTGCGTGTGATCCCGAGGGAGGCCAATCGCGATCGAAAGTACTTGTGCGACACACACATTGAGTCTCCGTGGGCTAGGTGCTTAATGCTGGATGCCCGCTCAAGTTTCGCGTGTTAGCGCAAACTTTAACACCCGTGTACATATCTGGCTTTCAGTTGATGTCCTGTTGAAAGCGACTGGCGACGCGCCAATCATGCTCAAAAGGAAGTGGGCCGTTTCGCCGACTTCGAAAGTGATGGAAATCGTGGACTTCATCAGAAGGTACCTCAAGCTCGATCAGTCGGAGTCCCTGGTATGCCATCCCCCTTTTGGCTTTTTAGTGGCAGTGCACACCGAATATTTGATGGAGTTTGTGCATCAAAAACTTCCAGTTAGATAACGATTTTGTCTGTTTTTACTCAGAGTACCCAGCTATTTTGACCTTATGACTTGTTTCTGACTCTTCTTTTCCATGTATATATAAGAAGTTATAAGTAGTCCTTTCAAATCAGGTATCATTGTGGTAATGTGATGTATTGAACTGTTTTCACTGCTTTTTTTGGCTTAACGTACATGTATAACACTAACATATGTGCCATGTGTCTTGCCTCTAGACACTCCTATCTATCTTCCATTAAGATGTACACTGTAACAGAAGTGCACAGAATCTAAAGTGTATTTAGTAACACATTCTTGCATGATCAACATAAGTACGAAAGCTGCCGCCTAAATTGGCATTTGCACTGAAGTCAGTGACGTATAGGAAATACAAATAAAAATGCTCTGTACAAGAACTTTTCTTAACCATCGCTGAAACGAAGGGCTGTGCAACCCCTGAAGCTTTTGCCTGCTTTTGTTTATCTCTTCAGTTGAGTGTTACAACAAGATCTATAACACAGTGCACACAAGCTTGAGGAAATATAGCAGCTAATCCTTTTGAAAGGAATAACTGAGGTCCTTCAGAGTGGCTGAATTAGTTGGATAGCTCATGGTGCAAGGGCACCAGGTTCTAGGATGCTTTACCAATGTGCAACTTCCCTTTTCAAAAGGTTACATTGAAAGTTTGAAATTCATTCCTATTTGTTTTCCTTCTTATTGTACCCATCGCAGAAACAAGCTGCTTTAATCTTTTACCACTAATCCTTGTCACTGACATGGAGAAATAGTTGGCAAATATTTAACGCTTAGTTGCAATGGCTTACCACTCAGGCTAGTACTGAGAATGTTCTCTGGTAGGAAGATTAGGGGTCTTCCTCATAATGGACATAGCTGGACTGCGTGGAATATGTCAAGCACTGAATTCTTTTGAAGATTATATGTTGCCCTTTGTGAATGGTAAAGTGCATTTCCAAACATTATAACTTGGCAAAACTCCCTTTGAAAGCTCTACAATGAATCCCCAAGATATTTTTAGAATCGCTCTAATAAGTCTTGTACTTGCTCCGTCTTGTGCAGTTCCTGTACATAAACCAAGCGTTCGCTCCGTCATTGGACCAGGAGATCAGCAACCTTTACGAGGTTTGTGTTTTTGTTCGTGGAAGGCTTACTTGTTTTGGAGGTTGGAGGGTGTGACCGATATTTCATTTTTCTCTTGCAGTGTTTTGGTTCCAATGGAAAGCTTACCCTTCACTACGCAAAAACGCATGCGTGGGGGTGAAGCCGACAATTTTATGTCACATCTTTTGTAAATACTGTCAAATAAATGTTACAACTGCTTTACCATGTTCCGCCACTACTTGCTTTCTGTTTCATTTGTGCCAATGATGAAGCCAAGGAAGGCATAGGGGACATCAACCGTAGTTTTTAACTGTAGTACAGTAATTATGGCTTAAATGGAAAGGAATTGAAATGGACAAAAAACATCTGCCTTCAGAAGGGGCTGAACCTAGGACTTTTGGATAACATGTATGATGCTCTATGAACTAAGCTACAACGGCACTCATTCTCCTGGCAACTTCAGTGGGTATTTCTGTGCATTTAATCCTGGGAGTGCTAGCCAGTGCCGCTCATGGCCATGGAACACACATTTTTCTTCAAAAGGTGTCAAGTAGCACGTGATCTTATTACAAGCTGGCTGCTGACCAGTGAACCCTTTCATACTACTGAAAGCACAAAGTCTGCCAGAAGGAAACTTTCATTATGAAATAATGGAAGAAGGGAAATGGGATCAAGGACCGTTTCCTTGTTAAACAGGACCTAACAAAGCCAAGGAAAGCGTCTGACAATCAGATCAAGAATGGACAAGAATCTGAACAAGAACAATCGGAATGGGCCTGTTCTATTACAGACACTATTTGTTCCTTTGGAAATCTGTGGGATTATCCAAATTATTTGACGACACCATGGCTTGGAAGAACCTAGCTTTCTGCTTCGTTTTTCCTAGGACCACAGCATGCACATATACAGGGATATTGTCGCAGCTTATGGGTAGGAAGTTGCGCATGTTGGAATTTTTGAAAATATTTTGATTGAGGGGTAATGGTTAAAATCCACTTGTTTGCAAGATAAAGAATTTGCGATGGCCAAGTAATAGTGTATACTGCATCCAGTTGTTAAAGCCTCGGGCACCGAAATGTCTTAAGTTTAGGTTAGAGAGCAAGCAGAAGTAGCCAATATTCATGTAGAAATGAAGAGGAATTTATTAATTTGAGAGAAAAGCTACATGGATTGGAGAACTGTAAAAAGAAATTGAGTGTTTCAGGCTCTAAGTAGATCACGTTGGCAAGTGCAGTTGAGGATGGCAGAAAAGTAGCTTGTATACCAAAATAAATTAGAGTGGGGGAGAGGGGAGTTGACTGCATTGACAAACCAGCTTCAAGGAAGCTTTCCAGTACTATATATATATATATATATATATATCCATAAAAATTTAAATCCAAGGAAGAAACGAGACAGGAAAAAGCCAGAAATGCATAAAAGTGACAAGTCTTTATTTCATGTCAACAAGAGGCAAAAAGAGCCCAGTCACAAACAAGCAACATGGCAAGTTCGACTTGCACTTCAAGGTGCAGCAAAAGCTGCAATTAACAAGTAAATAAATGCACTTATATAAAAGAAGTTGCTGTAGCAGCATAAAGTCAACATCTAAGTGTAAAAGTAACGAAATTAGATTAAGCTTAACATATGCACATAGTTCAAGAAGTGGCACAACACCGTGTTAGTGTTCCATGATGACTAGTATGTTTTCGACTTGTTCTGCATTAGATTGACGTCCGAGATGGCAGCACTGTACGTGTTAATGTCAGATTGCTTGCAAATAAATAACGTTAGTTCACTTGGTCCCTTGGGGATATACAGTGGCTGTACGGCAAAGCTTCAAATACTCGTGTTTTGCCGCATTCTGTGGCTACGGCGAGGAAAAGACTGCCGCTGCGAGACCAGTAGGATTTCAGGGCTACGGGCGACACCGAGATTGCGTGGACCTGCTCGAACTTGCTGTAGCCTTTCCACTGGTATACTGCAACCGTCTTGGCATGGCTGCTCCCGAGCACAAGGAACAAGTCACCTGCAGAACAAATTGCATATGTCTTAAGCACTGTGGAAGAAAGAAAGATGTCAATTAGACTGAAATAGTGTGGTTTGATAGCTTGAACCAACGTCTGTAGTAAAACAGCACACGGACTTAATAGAAGGGGGGGTTAGGTTATTCGAGGTTGTACAGCAGGATGGTTACGGGGATAAGACCAAAATAGACAAGTGCCAATTTGCATTCGAAAAGTGTTTTCCTAAAACATTTAAGTAAGGTTTTAGTTATCTCTGAATAGTTGGATAAGATGGCTGGAAAAGTTAAGGATCGCAAAAGAGTGAACTAAGAGTAAGTCAGAAAGTATGGTATGTGTGTTCTTTCTGTACCAGTCACCATTCAGCTGCAAGCTAATAAGGATCACTGGTAAGAGTGGTGAGGGGGAGGGGGGGGGGCTGTCCTGAGGAGAACTACCCAGAGTTTGTTGATATGTACATTAATGTCATTAATTTAAGAACACAAGCATGGTTTCGTTCTACAGAGACCTTAATGTAGGAACCAGGGCAAGGAGTGGAGGCAGTGACTGTGCCTAGCATCATGCTATGTCTGCTGCAATAGGTACAAGCAGAAATCTTGCACTGGGTAGTTTTGCAAGTGTGGCAATAGATATGTTCAGATACACACACAAAAAAAAGTTTTAGCAAATTTCTGAAGGAAATGAAGGTGACCTGACAGTGTGATCTGTCCTGTCGTATTAGCTTCTTTCAGCAGTTTGAACATGGTGCGTTTCTTTTGTCTAGAGTAATATTCTTCCGTTTAGCCCAAGCAGCTGCAGTTTTGCAGGTTGCAAGTAAACACCGAATGGGCAACTGTAGTAAGTCCACACTTGCCTGCAAACCTGAAGTGCTCCATGGTGTTGACGCCATGCAAGGGAATGTTCTGAAGGAGCTGAAGGCGACCGTGCATGTGCCGGTAGATGCTGACCGGCTCAGTGTGGGCATCCAGCCAGCTATGCTGGTCCTGGAGCCCGGTCTTTTCGCTTGCAAATGCGCACAGCAAAGAGCTGTCCACGGTGAGGAACAGTGTTGATGACGCCAGTGATGTGGGCACGTCAGCCATCGGCACAAACTGCACAGAGAGCAGCCACATTGATGCATAGTGGTATTAGCAGTAACACTGTAGACTTCCACCGCGTTGTTGTTTTGTGGGGTTTAACGTCCCAAAACCAGCTCAGATTATGAGAGACACCGTAGTGGAGGGCACCGGAAATTCGGACCACCTGAGGTTCTTTAACGTGCACTGACATTGCACCAGCACATCGGCCTCAACATTTCGCCTCCATCGAAATGCAGCCACCCCAGCCGGGATTCGATCCCGTGACCCTCGGATCAGCAGCCGAGTACCATAGCCACAAGACCACCGTGGCGGGGCAACTTCCACCGTGGTTGTGGGTGTTTGCAAATAGTAATACAGTGAAACCTCGTTATAACAAAGTTGAAGGGGGAGCGGTAATTGCTTCGTTATAACCATTAGTTCATAACCAATATCAATGCCATCTGTAGAAATTTCAAGGAGAATTGCGATTACTTCGTTATATCCGATAGTTCGTTATATCCAGGTTCATTATAACGAGGTTCTACTTACATACAACCCAAAAGAATACAGATCTAATAAAAGTAAATTGAATCAAATTTATTTAGAATGGACTTCAAGTCATTTTTGCAATTATAAGAATTAAACAATCTTTCATGCTAGTATTGATGATTTCTAGAAGTTCTATTACATTGAATGCAGTGAAGTGTTGACAAAAGTACAAAATATTAAAAACAAATAAGCAGCTTGTTTATATACCCAGGACACTTCAAAGATTGCAAATGACAGCTTAGATAGAAAAGCTGTACCCCCTTGAGAGACACTGCTAGCTTGACTAGGCGTCATCGAAGTGTTATGGCCACAGACCGAATGCATTACTTGAATTAAAATCGAGGCTTAGACGGACACCCGTCTGGTTGGGAAGAATCATTGAGTAAACAGACGAGGACGCCGACCACAAGAGTATAAAAATGTAAATGTTTTGGCACCCAGAGCAGGAGCCGTTCTGGGTGCCAAAACGTTAATACATTTTTATGCTCTTGTGGTCGATGTCCTCATCTGTTTACTCATTACTTGAATTCTGCATTCTACCATGTACTCTTGATTAGAAATGTTAGAAAAATTTATACAGTGAAACCTCGTTGATACCATCCTTGCTTAATACATTTTTCAACAGATTTTTCCCCAGCCAGCACCCCACAGGTACAATGTAACTTTCACATGGTTGATCGGTGGCAAACCAGTTCTCTAACTGGTTAACTTCCCTGCCTCTCTCTCCACTAGTTCTTCTAACTCTCTCACGTTTCTATTTTCTATTTCAATTTTTCAATTGAATTTTTCAATTCAATTTCAACTATTTTTCAATTCCTGTGAAGATTGTATCAAAGATTCCACTGTATCTATGAAGAGCAGCTATTCCATTGGTAGGCTGCATTCAGATAAGCTCGTACACCAACGTATTTACATACTGTTAGTGATACGTAGCTGATGTGCGTATTGGATATGTCGAGGGCACATCCAGGATTACTTGCAAGCACGTGACAAGTTTCTTGCGCTGGTGTGAGCTTAGCACTTTATGGTGTTAGTCTCAAAAGCAAAGGGAAGGCTCCATTGGGTAATGTCTAAGTTTTTATGGCATAGGAAGCCTTACTGCAAGCTTGAGAGGCAAGACTTGAAGCAATTTGCAGTACACTAATTGTCACCATCCACTTCAAGTGCTTAGAATACAGTACTTAAATACACTACTTAAACGAGCGATGCCATTGCCAGATTTAGTTCAGAAAATCTGTCGCCGAAAGTTTTGCACCATGGAACACATAAGCGGTCGCCCATGGATGTAGCATGAAGCTAGAACAAAATCTGTATGAATTTCTATTCTATTCTATCAATTTCTGGGATTTCACATCTCAAAGAGTAAAGACTCATATCAGAGCATCACATCAGTTACTGTCACAATTAAATAAACTCCATTTTGCGGGCAGTGAAATTAGACATACTTGCGCAGCTCCGCGAATTTCTCATTAACTCTTCAAACAGTTGAAGTATATCATTATGTGTTGCCATGTTCCGTTTCTCTCTTTTTTGCTGTTAATGTTTTCTCTTTGCCATATTTGCACACTGCGTTTATAGACATGCTTGTCTATGCCTTTTGCTATATGAAAAGTGTATAAAGCCTGTACTGCCTCCATTTAAAATTACTCCAGTTTACGTATATCCTTGTATTTTGTGTAACCAAGGTGAGTTATTGGGACCATTTTATGTGTTCTATCGCCACCACTACCTCTGCCTGATGTACTTAGGGGGTGAGAACTTAGGCAAGCGGCTAGTCTTTTTTTCTCACCCCCTCCATCAACACTGTATTGTGGGAATAATAATAACAACAACAATAATAATAAAACCACAATACAATGTTATGAGAGACTCCATAGCGGCAGGCTCCGAAAATTTGGCACCTGGGGTTCTTTAGAGTGCACCGACATTACACAGTGCACAGGCCCCGACGTTTCAGGTTCATCAAAATGCAGTAACTAGCCGGGATTCGATCCTGCGACCTTCAGATCAGCAGCCGAGTACCATGGCCACTACACAACCTTGGCAGGGCTGCACGAATTTGCTGTAGGGAAAGTTTCACAGTTTATGAAAAAAAATTCATCCTTGTCTGTTCTGTCATTCATACCATATTAACAGCTCCCGACAGGGTGTACACTGTAGAGTATGTTGATGTCAAGCCCTGCTTCCAGTTGTTTGCAGACGAGAGGAACACGACGCCGTCGTACTCTATGATGTCTATAGACACCACGCCAGTGGCATTCAAAGTCTGGTGAAGCTGCCAATGGACTTGGCCCGGTGCGAGCCGATAGACATCGATGTGGCCACCTGTCAAAAGTGCGCAACACCAAATTAAATACTACTTACTCAAGCATGAACAATTTTTTTTCTGTTATTAGAATAAAACTAGACGTAGAACACCTGCTGGTATCAGACTTGTGTGCATACTTGCAAATGCATGCTAATTCTCGTTATGTGTAAGTACTCAAATTTTTTAATATCGTTTTCTGTTCAATTCACACCAAAATTTTACAATTCCAAATTTCCGGAGTTCGTAATTAAGGGGCAAAATATGCTATGCCTGGTGACAAGTGGCCCATTCTCACAACTATGCTTCGCCGCATAAGAGTCTTGTACTGCAACGAAGCCAACGCCTGCGAATGGGACGGTCAATTAATGCATATGCATAGTGGGAGCATCCCAGTAGTGAAAAACCTTTTTTTGCTCATGCTCTCAGTACATTTCTCTAATTTAGCGTAATATTAATATTGTTCAAGAAAGATCCAAACATTATTAAAAAATGTTCAATTCACACTCGCATTAATATATAAATTTGCTTTGCACTCAAAACTGCTTTTCACACCAGCACTAGTATAATACGTTTCAGTTAGAATACAACAGTGCATGCTTGCGTGCGTACGTCACTAAAGCGAGGAATTGAGGTTTTGAGTAAAGGAGCTGTACGACGTGATACTGAACTCCACGTTTCAGAAAAGAAGACTACAACTTTGAAATTAACTAGTTTTCGCAGACTATCAGCAGTTCGCAATTTTTCTGCTCTCATTACTACAGATTATCTGTTTGTTACGTGGCCTGCTTAGATACATTTCTTGACATCAACTAGGACATCAGCTACCCCCCCCCTTTGTTCTGCAATCCACTCTGGATTACATTCAGTTGCACGTGTGTCTCGTAACTTCTCTAGCTTTTGTTACTCCCCAAGTTTCTGCTCACGTTGGCAGTGCCAGATCAGTACGTTGGCAACGCCTCGTACAGTAGTGCAAGTTCATGCCGTTCCAAAACAGACATGCTTGCCTTTGCTTGAGGGCAGGAGGTACTTGTTGAAAGAGTGGGCGATGACCAGGTATGTGCTTCCGAGGAATTCGAACATCTTGGCATCGCTCACAAAGGCTGATGCGGTCACCTTCAGGTCTACCTTGACAAGCTGATCACTCGCAAGCTGACTGCTTGGGTCAAGGAGACCGAGGACCAATTCCTCCGCGCCTGGACGCTCACAGCTGCACAAAACAGTGGAAGGTCTTTAATAAAGCACAGATGGGACATGCCAAAGAGCAAGATCCTTATTTTGTTTACGAATGTTTCAGATTTTGTGATAGATCATAGCAGGAATGCGGTTGCAGTACAGTTAGTATCAAAATGACAGTGTTGCATGGAGAATATCCGTGCAAACACTGATGACAAGACCAGAATTAGGCACGTTATAGTAGAGGGCTCTAGAAATTTTGGCCACCTGGATTCCTTAATGTGCACTAAAAACACCGTGCAAGGGCCTCTAGCATTTTTACCTTAAATAAAAATTGTTCCCATACAGCTGTGGAATTCGAGTCCTTCAAGTTGGCAGCCGAGCACTGTGACCACTGTACCATCATGGTAAACACTGAAGGCAAAGCTTTTAAGCGTTTTCCAATTCCTCCATGCCTCTTGCGCTTCAAACTGTTAGCAGGTGGCAAGGCTCACCCCATTCGGTTAGAGGTACCATTGGTCCAGACGACGAATCCAGGTTGCACGGCGCCATACTGAGAAGCAAACGGGAAGTGCCGACGGCGCAGGGAGAGTCGTCCCTTGGACAGTGTGCCATCAAGGACCCACGTTGACCAGCTCCGACGAGAACTCCTCGCAGCAGTTGTCTCCTCCATGTAGGCAGTGGGTAGGCCAAGCAGTCCACAGCACCATCGTGTCAACAGGAACCGTATTCCAAGGATACCTGTGTAGCAAGAGAAACAGCTGCTGGAGTAAGGCTGCGACTGGAGGGGGTTCACATCGGCTCATACTTTGGTTTCACAGCTCACCATAAGAAACATGTGGGAAAAAAAAAAAGAAGAAGTGCATACTCGACAAGTGCCTGCTTTTGACATGTGACAATTGTTTCCTCTGCAGTGTATGTTACATCAACTTAAGGAAAAAACCTTTCACAGAAAAGTAAATCGTTTGTCATGCAAATCACGAGAGAACCACGAGAGAAGCACAGCATAATACAATAATGTTTGGTTTGGGGTTTTATGGCACAAAACCACAATAAGATTATGACAGACGATGTACTGAAGGGCTTTAGAAGCTGCAACCACCTGGTTTTCTGTAAACCTGCACAGACATCTCACAGTACACAGGCCTCGACATTTCACCACCGTCGAAATCCAACAGTCGTGACTGGGGAAGTACGGCTGTTGGTGAAGGCGACAAGTTGTAAGTACAGACAAACCTCAATGAAGCAAAGCAAATACTGTAATGAATCATCGGTAGTAATGAAATATGGTTGTACCATTGATGCAGTGTTAGTAATACAGTAGAACCTCGTTATAACGAACCCGGATATAACGAACTACCGGATATAACGAAGCAATTGCAATTCCCCTTGAAATTCCCATAAATGAAATGGATATTGGCTATAATGAACTAATGGTTATAACGAACTAGTTACGGCTCCCCCTTCAACTTCGTTACAACGAGATTTTACTGTATATGGTCACAAGTTTTCTGGCATAACGGAACCACTTCTGTGTCGGATGAGACTGTATTAGCATAAAGTTTTACTGCACTTGCACCAGAGCTCCTGATGCATGCCCTCGGCAGGCAGGATTTTGCAGCAAGGTACTGTAGAGTTTAGAAGTAGTGTCAGAGGGGTACCCAGAAAAGCAATGTTTCACAGTAGCACCGAAAGTGAATTTCCTTCTCGGCAGAAGCAGTGCAGCAGTCCCAGTTGCAAGGGTCCTGTGCCCTTTACACCTCGTTGTCGCCAATGAGAGGTACCCGCAATAACTTCCGAGTGAATTCAACTACCATACTTTGTTCGCGCTGGCTAATAACTGCAGACTGAATAATGTCAGCTAGTGTGGCTATCCACTGCAATAATGACACCAGTGTCTTCTTGCAATCACAGTCTAAATGAAAGTTGTCTGGGTTTTTTTTTTTTTTCCCCCGTTTTCACCTAAGCTTGAGTGCAAGTGGTTTGACCACTACCGTATTATACATATAGGAACACAGTCAGCTAGGAATGTTCATGGGACACGGATTCTATGACATGAGGGAATATTTTTGGACACTGATGCCTACACATGTCCTGGACGATAAAACAAAATGAACCTGAAGTGTTTTGCTCCTCTAGGATGAAAACTTAATAAAGCGCACTGTGTGATCTTCAAACTATACTCCGTTTCAAACAACAGGTGCAATGCTGTCAAAGCTAGTGCTCTTTTCTTTACTGTGTACTTCCACAACCAAAAAGTAATGCATTGCTTGCAGCGAGTGAGAAACAAATGCTCTTGCCGGCATCTGTAAAGCATAATGTGTACATCACCAGATTGACAAAAGCCTGATATTGCTGGGGACACAATTGAAACCTGAGAATTTGTATTTAATCTTTGTTGGAGCGATACACGTCTCCTTTTCTCTGTGGGCTACTTGTGTATAGCCTTCACAGTGTTGTCCCTGATACACGAAATGGAGCATACAAGCTTAAGATGCATCATGGAAGTCACCGTTATTCCACTTACTTCACGGAGCGAGCAACCGGGCTAGTCAAGATCCTTCGAGATGGAATGTCGAGCGTCTGAAAGGCTCTGAAGTAGGCGAAACCTGTGGCTTGCCCTGCAAGCAAATGATGTAATGGCTGGTCAACAACACCTTGGGTACACATTGTTGAGTAATTAGCAGGCTAAATTAGAAGTCAATAATGCAGGTTATAGATTACCCAAAGCGGATGTTTGCTCAATTTTGAAGACAAGATTGGCACGTAAGGACTCGAGTATTTAATAATAGTAATAATCGAAGTTGTACATGCCAGAACTAACTAAGATTACAAGGCCCACCCCATAATGCAGGGCTCCGTAGCAATTTCAACCACCTGGGGTTCTCTAATGTGCGCCGAAATTTAGGTGCACTGCCGTTTATTTGCATTTTGCCCCGATCATAATACAGCCACTGTGGCCGGTATTAGATCTTACAATGTTGAGCTTCACAAGCCAATGCTTAGCTGCTAGGCTCCCACGGCGATTTGAAGGACTCAATTTTGGAAATATCAGGAAATGTGAGTTATAAAAAAACATTTCAGAATTAACATGTATGTCCAAAATAAAAATAGTCCACGATATGTACATATACGCCTGCGGCTTGTCCTTCAAGCTTTGCCAAAGGAGTATGACAATTCACATTTAGAATACAAGAGGTGCAAGTTCACATCTGGATTCAAGGCAGTCAACAAAAGTTGCGTTCCACATTCAAAAATTTTACTCTCAGATGTTCGCTTGCTTATTTCCGACCACATTATTGTGCTTTGGCGAACCAAGACACTTGAATTAATGGAACTAACCAAGTATGAGCAACCATGAAGTGGCTTTAACAGATGCAGCAGTTCTCTTAAAAGCTTAGGGCTAAAGGCATTCAGCAAAAGTGATAAAGAACGTTCAGGAAGTGTAGACATTTGAGAGTGTACTATGTGTTCATGGACAAGTCCTGTTGGTTTCTCAACCCCTCTGCAGTCATCTCAACTTTTTAATATATCTACAAGCCTTAGTCTGACCCAGGATTGAAGTACAGCTCTTGCTGCATGAAGCTGTTTAAAATTATGAAATTGGGGAAGTAAGCTTTACGAGAATAAACATAGTATGTCTGTTCAGGTTAAACACTGACCCTTGAAAGCAGCATGTTGTCTCTGCAGGACAGCTTCGTGGTGCCGAAGGGCATCAATCATGCCCTGTGCCCCGTGCTTCCACCTGTTCTTGCCGGCATCAAAGTTCTGCTTCAGGTTTTGAACGTCAATGCCGTTCGCGGTGCCCACGACAGTGATCTGTCCAACCACTTCGATCGGAGCAGAGAAAACCTGCAGGAGATTAGAGAAGCAACAGATGAGCGAGGTGTGTGAAAGTATACGATGAGGGAAAAGTTTTCGGATTGTTGAGCTTTTTACAACATAGGTGACACGCAAACCAACACTTGATACCAAGTGTACAAGTTAGAGTTTTCCTTTAATCTCCTTTACGCACAAGTCGAAAGACATCTATCCAAGCAACTTTATATCCCACCTCAATCAGCATTTGCATTTGAAAGCAGGCTAGAAAGCAGCATTCAAGTCAGACTTTATTATCAGCCCATTTAGGTGCAAATATCTGTAGATTAATGTATTGCATATCTAACGATTTATTGTGAGGTGCTGTGATACTGCCTTGTACATATTGAGCCGCGATAATCATTTGAGACATTGTAAAGGAAACCATGACAATCAGTGTTGAATCTTATTCAGCAGTGTCGCACTGCATTTTTGCATAAAAACAAATTACTGACACAAAGTTTGTATGCAAGGTAATTACTGGCTGTAAGCAGAATGGGACAAAAATTTCACCAGTGCCATCATTAGCAGCATGTCAAACATCCCTTCAAACGTAGTTTGGTCAAAAAATCTGCCAAAGCAATAATTGTTTGGATATGCGGCACGGCGCAAGTTAAACACAAATTGAGCACAGAAATTTCGAATTCACTGAAAGCACAATGTCAACCTTTTATTTGCCAAACCTTTTATTTGCCATCACTGGTTACAACCAGGAAAAACTAATCGCGCACGCAAATGTGTACATAGCGCATAAACGAGTTAATCAAGAACGCTTACCGTTGAGTGTGGTATCTCTTCAGGCCTGTTGACCAGGACAACATCCCTTGCAAGCTCAACCAGGTCGTACCCATTCACCGTGACCGCATTCAAGTTGCCACGCACCTCTATGTCCTGAACAAACGTCTTGGCACCGGTCAGCCTGTGCTCCCCAGACTGAGTGACCAGGTGCTCCCTCAAAATTCCATTGATGCGGTCAAAACCAAAGTTTCCTGGGTGAACAAAGTTTGGCAGCGAGGTTGTCAGCAACTCTAAAGTAAGGAAAATGTGGTGGAGACATTCGAAATTGTGAGGCTAGTTTTTGAAAGTAGAAGACATTCGTCATGGTGCAGTATTGGTGAGGAAGCACCACAGATCTTGGAAGTTCCCGTGTAACAAGTCTCTCCTATAAGCCATCGCACACACGAAAGTCTACATACAGTCAAACCTCTAAGGAATTCCATATGGCACAGAAATGGAGTGTCAGATAATGAGTTTTAAGGGCAATACTACTTTATTTGTTATAACCAAATAATTTGTCGCCGAGGTTCACCTGTCATCACATGTTGGTCAACAGCATGCGTACAGACAGAACTGCTTCGTCATGCCTGGAAAATTGATGACAAATGCATATGCGTAATACTGTATTAGAGGCAATAGTGTAATTTATTTACTTTGTTATAACCAATAATTCCTCCAGTCTGTATTTGCTGTATCGAGCTTTGTATTTAGATTACGTACACTAGAACCAATGTAGTTATGTGTGACCTACCACTTCTTTTGCATGCAGAATGTCAATTGTGGAATGACAACTTGTCCAAGCTTTGACCCGTTTGAAGCTGCAATGGTAACACTTTGCTGCATCTCAGCTACGTACGAAAAGCACTGCAACAGAAGCCACTGCATCAATGAAGCCTTGAATGAGCCAGCAGCACCCACCATATATGGGGACGTCCCTCTGGAAGACGAGCTTCGACCTGACCCTCTGCTCTCCGCTCAGCGTCACTCTCTCGGCCAACAGCTGTTCCAGGTACAGGTCGTTGACCTTGTTGAGCCTCAAGTTGCCCTGAATGGCCGACGGGCCAGCTAGGATGACCTTGCCTGGAATGCGCTGGTGCTTCAGCCTCGGCAGTACCAGGTCCTCGGGTATGCGAAGACCGTTCAGTTTGCCTGGTAGGTTAACAAAATTGAAAATCATTGAGCTTTGGTTCCGTCATATTGTCTACAAGCTATTAAATGTAAATGGAGGTCACCATGTCAAAGAGATTCCTGCATATAAAATGGTGTGAAGTTCTTGATGCTGTACTACACATGAGAAATAACGTGCACTTGAAATTCAAGTGCACAGTACTCATGTCAAGGGTTAGCATGGCCCTCTATGCAGTACTGGACATTGAACTACAGTAAAACCTCGTTATAAAGAAGTTGAAGGGGGAGCCGTAATTACTTAGTTTTAACCATTAGTTCGTCATAGCCAATATCCATGTCATCTATGGGAATTTCAAGGGGAATTGCGATTTCTTCGTTATATCCAACAGTTCGTTATATCCGAGTTCGTTATAACGACGTTCTACTGTATAGCACTGAACTTGCTTACAGCACTGCCAAGTGGCAAAAGGGACTACGTCGGCTTTTGGCATTATGCATTCATGCCATAACCGCAAAGTGCAGGGGAGGGAGTCTAGCCGATGCTTGCCAACGTTCATGCGTGGTTAATATGGTCAACAACAGATGCATTTTCTCTTGTTGCTGTTTACCAGTGCTCTAAGCAGCCGCTACAAAGCATCGGCCATGCACTTGCATGCTCCCTTTCGCAAAGGAAAACTACAGAGCGAACTAGCTCGCTGGCAAGAAAATATCATGTAGCCCTCGTAACGACCAGAGGGAAGTCAAAGGGAAAGTCTTCACAAAACATACTCGCCTTTCACATGAATGTTGTCGACAGTCAGAGGGCCCACCAAGGTCTTTTTGCCGTGGATGATGTGGCGACCATGGGCGGTGACGACACTGGCTAGATCTGCAACGCTGATGCCGCCCACAGTGCCACGCGACTGGACATTGCCGCGAACATGGAGGGAGTTGGAGACAACCAGTCCGTGTTGGTTCGTGAAAGTCTTTGTTCCTCGTATCACCTAGAAAGTTTGGAAACCAGAGAAATAGAAATGATTTCAGGACATTGATGGTGCACTCGCTACCAGTTTTGAGGAGAACACTGTTATTGCCTAGGAGGACTGGTGAAGCACAAGAGAGCAAACAGAGCGTCCGCACAGCACTAAGTGCTGTGCTGAGAGGTCCGAAAAAAGTAATCGCTGCTACCTTCCCTACAACTAGTCAAGCTTGGAAGGTGTAAAAAAAAAATGTCTAGGCCTGTTTATACCAGCCCTATACGGGCAGGATGTTACATATGAATGTACTTACAAGTCTTTAAATATCAGAAAATAAGGTACAGGTGCTTGTATTAGCTATGGCCATTGAAGCATTGCACTCAAAGCTGCAAGCATAACTGAAGTTTCAGCCATGCGGAAAAAGAGGGAGGGAGGATGGAGGACACTTCAAAGGTAACCGACCTGTTCAGATGACTTCGTGACAGCATCTCGAAGTAGGTCTGTCAGGTTGACTCCATTGATTGGTCCAGTGAGGGTGAGAGTGTCAACGACCACTTTGTCCAAGAAAGTCAACGGTCCATCCACTGTTTGTGGCACGTCCCTCATGAGGAGGTTGCCAATGAGTGCATCAAAAGGCGCTCCATTGAGTTCTCCACGGATGTGCACATTTCCTTTGACATTCAGCTTTGAGAAGTGCTTTCTATCGTACACAGACTGCTTCACACCGTTGTTGAACAACGCTTCCTTATACAGCTGTAAAAAAAAATGGGAGTCAATTTAGCATGTAACAACTGAAATAGAGTAGTATTAGCTGGAGAATTACGGAAATATTTGCTATAATTTGTGGACATTAAGAACTATAAGAAAAAGAAAGGATTAAGAATGCTACACAGGAAGGTAGCATTCCGAGAGTAATCTGGCTGGTGAGAAGCTTCTTGAGAAGTGTGAACGTTTTCACATAAGCATAAGTTACTATAACGCAGCATAGTGCTTTGTTAGTGTCTCTTGGATATTTTGAAGTTCCAAATATTCCAGCTCTAAGCAGCAGTGCCCTGTGACTAGAACCTCGAGCAGTGCTCAGAAACCGAGACGATACCTTAGTAATGTTGCAGCCATTCAAGAGGCCACCAATCTCAATGTCTCCATCTGACAGCAGGTTCTTGAAAACAACTGTACCACCCAGAACTTCATCCTCTCGAAGCAGCACCACATTGTCAAGGTTGAGTCCGTCAAGCTTTGCAGGTCCGTAAAGGTGCAAGCGGCCTGCATGAGTAAAGTTAAATGCAGGCTTGAATGACTACGGATCTTATGAATTCAGGTGCAGATTTCACTGAAGTGTAATTTAACAGCATACAAATTCTATGTGTGAAGTAATAGGCTAAGCTTTCCCTGCAAAGAACAAGGAAATGTTTGGTATGTAGCAATGTTCGCATAAGAGGTACCAACATTACACAGCCGACCATTAGCTCGCCGATGCTGCTCATTTCAGAACACAATATTAGCATGAACTGATGTACAGTCTGGCAATGTTCTGTAGTACAGTGAAACCTCTCTATAACGAACCCGGATATAACGAAGCAATCGCAATTCCCTTGAAATTCCTATAGATGAAATTGATATTAGTTATAACGAACTAATGGTTATAACAAAGTAATTACTGCTCCCCCTTCAACTTCGTTATAACGAGGTTTTACTGTATATATTTAGTAATGGAGGCACAGGCAAACTGTTTTGGGGTATACTAATGCACATGCATCTGAATAATAGCTGTCTATAAGCAATGCTGCCACAAGGTCAAAGGTTAACAAACTTTACCACGCACCTTAGTAGCACAAAATGTACAGTCCTGAACAACTTGTAAAAGCATGTGGCAAAGTATAGTAGATGTCGTGGCACACTTACGAGCATCCACACCACCCAAGAAGGTCATCGGTGCAGAAATCAGATTCTCCTGAGTTTTTGACATCGCTCGGGCATAAAGGTCTTTAATGTTGACTCCGTTCACGAGATCGCCAGTTGTCACATGTCCATGAACAAAAGCTTTCCTGAGCAAAAGAAGATGTGACACGCAGTGCATGAAAATTTGAATAAAATGCCTGAAGTAGAGGCAAATTAGAAACAGTACTCAGAGCATCTGACAGAAAATTCTTGTTAAAGGGGTCGTGAAAAGGATGTGGGGGCATCTGGTTGTAATTTTCCCTGCTTCAATAAGCATTTGAGATTTAATAATGCCCGTTCAAAATCATAGCATTCTTGTGCTCCCAAAGTGACCGTGCATTACCACAGGACAGCATAGGCACTAGTCGGTGACATCACCTGAAGACATTTAAAAACAAACAGTTAACTCTAGTTCGCTCTAAAATAATAGCTTTATATGGAAGCTAACAAGCAAGACAATAGTTGAACCAAGTATGGCACCGTGTGGTGCTACCATACAGATACAGAAGTAAGCATGGAGCACGATTTGTTCCCCACGGCCTCCGTGGGTGCAGCAAATCTTGAAAGCCACTGTAAATTAATGCAGATAATGCAACGAAAACAATGTGTATCATAGACTGGACGGCCAGGATGCCCAATATACAAGGTGTGCAGAAGTTCCAGAAAATTTATCACGACCCCTTTAAAGCACCGGCTTTGGTCGGTCACTTTCATTGTCTGGCCTTTAACGATGTGGGCATAGCAGAGCTGTTCATTTGCAATTGACTCCACATGCTAATGCTCATCCAATGATTGACGATTGATTTGTGGGGTTTGACGTCCCAAAACCAGCTCTGATTATGAGAGACACCGTAGTGGAGGTCTCCGGAAATTTCGACCACCTGGGGTTCTTTAACGTGCACTGACATCGCACAGCACACGGGCCTCAACATTTCGCCTCCATCGAAATGCAGCCGCCGCGGCCGGGACTGCTCATCCAGTGAGCCTATGCATTTAGTCAAGTTAAATTGTTGACCAAGAAAGAGAAATCTGAAAGCTGTTTACATAGGTTAATTTCTAAACTAATGAAACACATATTGGCATTAAGAAAAAGGAAAAAAAATTTTTTGCTGAAGTTGGCAGGTGAGCTCACCCCATGACAGTCTTCTTTCCGGTGATAACCTGCTGGCACGTTGCGGCGAATGACTCTGCGAACAGTGTTCTTTGATGTCGAGGCCATTAACTTGGTCGGCAAGCAGAGATTCCAGGCGCAGGCGGTTCTGGAACACCTTGACGCCATCCACCAGCTGGGGAACGTCGAGGAGCACCACACTGTTCAGCATCTCTTCAATATTGACACCATCGACGAGGCCATAGCTTTGCAAGTGGTGAGCTGAAAACGCAATAGTGGTATGTAGTCGTTAACAAGCCATGTACAGTCACATCTCGTAATAAAGTCCACCTAACATGATAAAGGCTTTGTTATATCAGATGATGCATTGTGAATATATACATGAAGCACATGGTTTTAATCAGTACAACTATTTCTCAATTACTCTGTTATAACCAATCATTCAATATATCCAAATTCATTGGAGGTTCAGCTGTATTTCATTATGAACAGTTGTATGCTTTGTCAAAATAATTTGGGAGTGAGTTACAGGACTCTTAAGGGCAATGACATTTTCTCATGGTGCTTTATTGTACACAGTTGCGCATGTTATGAAGTATGCACAGAGCATAGACCACATGTCATTGATAACTGTAGGTGTAAAATATTGTTAGTGACACTCCCAATAAAAAATGCAAGACTAAAAAGTTCTTGTCTGTTGTGAGGACTTTAGTGATGTGAACAAACAAAATAATGCTGAAAGGTAGCAAGCAGTACACTGCTACAGTTTGGCTACCATTAAAGATAGATACTGTTGCAAGTAATACTTAAACATGAAAAATAGTTTTAAATTGGACCATATTAAGGGAAGATCTACTGGTTTCTAGCCGAGACACGAAACATTCCATCACCTTCCAAGCCATTTCTGAAGTGCTTGTTGGTGATGAGCCTGTGCCGAGAACCATTTTGCAAGACAAGCTCGTCCATGAACTCCCTGAAGGGTACACCATTGAGCTGGACTGCATTGACGAAGTCAGCCACAACGTCCTTGACAGAGATTGGCTGTGTGAAAGATGGTATGCCTGCCATCACTTGCTCGCCATTCACCAAAAGGAACTGCTTGGCTAGGGGCTTCCCATTGACTGTCTCTGCATGAAGGTCCTTTTGTACCACCAGTGACGGGAAAGATACGTCACCGTGGATGACAGTGTTTTGATGGGAACTCGACACCTGCACAGGAAATGAGCCATTGTAATTAACTGCCAGGAAGAATGATACTTTGTCACTAAAAGAAATAAAACAAAGAGGAACAGACAAAAACATCAGCATGTACGATAGGTAGGATTGCAGGTATTGCGACACACGATAAATTGCACAGGATTTGATTTATGGCTTTACCACAACACGTGTGGTGGAAGGCAAAGATAAGGCCATTCAAGCATGGCTTGGAGGAGTCCTTCGGCTCCCGTACAGGCAAGGCAGGCAAGGACAGCAGCCAAGGTTCAAGCATTTTGCTTCGACACTTTCACAAGCCATCGTTTCAACCTTTTCATTACCAATCCCGAAAAAACTCTGGCAACCACACATGCACACACATGTACAAAAGCCCTGTCAATCCCGGCCACACTTGCTTTGCTCACATAAATCACTCCCTGCCACTTGAAAGACAACAGGGAAAAAAAAAAAAAAGGGAATAGTGTGGGAGTGTCCTGCCACCTATGGAGAGGACATGTGAAGTGTTTGCAATTAATGCAACTTTTTATTTGATGACTGAATCCTCAATAGCAAAGTGCATTTGTCCTGAAGAGAATGCCACAGCACTCAGAGCACACGATTTCTATGTACCATGTGCAAAAAAGAAAAGTAAGAAAACCGAGCAGGAAGTGTGGAGCAAGTGCCAAGAACAAGCCTGCAGTGAAAGTGTTGCCTATACACGAAGAATCACGCACTAGCATAAGTCACGTTCACATCAGCGCGATACACTACAGCAAAACACATCAGCAATACACATCAAACACAGCAAACACATTAAGTAGATAATGAATACCAATAATAGGCAGCTTTAGAAGTAAATTTAAGGCAAGTAAGAAACAAGAAAACACATAACAGAAGATCACTGGACACAGTGGTGCGAGCACAGACATTACAGGAACTGCAGGAAACAGCGGGACAAACATGACCACATAAGCGCCACTTTGTCCATCTGTAAATATGCTGCACTTCTCACGATGCCGTACTAACCAAACCACCAGACTCTTGTTTTGAACACTTGATGCAGCTGCATTTCAGTATTTATTCACGTAGCCTACTTTTAGCTCACAACTAGTCAAGTGGCACTGCCACCTTTAATAAGAATGTAGAATAACTTGCAATGCTGATACAATTTTTTTTATTTTGAACAAGACTGTTCCCGTATCATCTTTTCTTTTTTTTTTTTTTTTTGGTCCACCTTTGACGGCAGCAATGCCTGTTACCTGCGAGCAAAGGGTTGGGTGCGCAAAGATGAAGATTTATTTATCTATTTATCTTATCTATTTATTTATTTATTTATTTATTTATTTATTTATTTATTTGATACTGTCAACCCAGTGCTTGGGGTCATTACAGGGAGGGTTTCGCATTACGATACATGATATATACTATTTGAGCGAGAAAAAGCAACATTCAATTGTACATTAGGATACCAGATGAAAAACAAATATCAGAAAAATAATAAATATCACTATAGTAAGGCCACGATGGTTTTAAAATATTTAATAGAAATAATTAATAGAAGCGCTGGAGACAAGACCTTGCAAAAAGGCCGATTTGAAGACAAATGACTCACCAGTTTTCGCAGCCTCCGAAAGATCAATGCCATTTACTTTCACGCCGGGGGCAACATCAATAGGTCCCTTTGCATGAATAGTATCCTTGAACACCACTGGCCCTTCAAGGACTTCATCTCCAAAGGTCCTCATCAAGTCTTCATCAAGATTAACACCATTGATTGTTTCAGTGTCCAGGTCCTTCTCCAAGTGAACGACGTTAAAGCTTACGGGTGACCTGATGTGCTGTGAAATGGAAGTTTGAGAATGTTGTGAAGTTAGCTACCACTAGAAAAAAACAAAGTGAGGTTAAGTAATTAGAAACAATCAGCTAACAAAATATGGAAACTACATAATTAAAACAAGTCATCAACAAGGCTTTGTTTTAGATTTACTTGAACACAAAAGAGTGTTGATAAATGCTTTAAGTTTATCCCACAACAAAAGCTCGCTTTGCATGCCAATGTGTGCATGAGACCATTGCTGTGAGACTGCACAGCAGTGCTTGTGCAATGCGTGGCGAAGCTGCACCAGCAACAGCCGAGACTGCCATTGTCCGACAATGTCGCGGCCAGTTGAAGCAAGCACTACAGTTTTGTTTCTCTTGTAGACAGCAAATGTATCATAAAATTGGCATGATGCACGTCCCAGTTCACAACAAAACACTGTATTGGTCACTAGAATCACAGTTGTTTGGAGCTTGTTACAAATGACAAAGTGTGGGTTGCATTCATCAAGGTTTGAATGCCTTCGTAATGTGCTCATTTGCACAGGTTATGGGGACCACAACAGTGGCTTGCATATTTAAGTAACTGTACAGTACACAGAAAAAGCTAGCTCCTCTCTAACCTCATGCATTTATACAGAAGGCCATTCAAAGTGACACTGCGCTCGATCATTCCATAGCTACATCTCATGGTGCAGTGGTCTCCTGTTTAATGCACGTGCAGACATAAAACACTTGCCTGATCAGCAGACTTCAGCCATATCAGGTTCTGCAGATCGCGCACCATGCGGTCGTTGATGCCCTTCTGTGCAACCACAGTTCCCGATGACTATCATCGACTCGATGTTCACAGGCAGTGTTGTACACCGTCTCGACGCCCGCCGTCCTGCCGAGCTCCGACGGATCGACACCGTCGATCGTGCTCCCGGGAGTCATGGCGATGTCTCTGGCAACCACAATATCCGAGTCAAAGATCTTGCGTCCGAAGACCACTTGAGGACCCTTGCCTCGAAGCACTGCATCCTTAGCGATGTCCAAGCCGTTGACCGTGCCAGCATTGAGGTTCTGCTTAAAGTGGATGGCATCCTTGACAATCCAGGTGCCTAGAATGTTTTGTGGGGTGTGCAAGGTCACCAAATCGTGACTGGGCCGGATGCCGTTCAAGGTGCCAGCAACTTCTGCATTTCCTTTGATTGCAACAGGTGCCTGGTAGGTCTTTGGCCCTGAAAAGGGTAAGGTAGTAAATACATAAGAGAATAAATGTACACAAAGAAATTGCTGGGAAAAAAATATTGATTGCAGTTAAATTTCAATTCCATCAAGGTTACACACAATGTACTGAACTGCAGCTTTAATGGTGCATTACTGAAACCAGTGTTCCAACGAAACCATCATTGACAAGGTTTCATGTGCTGAAACCATGATACGACTTGCTGCACGTAGTAGAGGGTTCAGGAGTAACCTTGACTATGTGGTGTTCTTTAATGTGCTCGTAACTCTAGTAAATGGGCGTTCTTTTTCCAGTTAGGCCACATCAAAACACAGCCACTACGGCAGAGATTTGATCTCGCAACCTCTAACTTCACAAGCCCCCTAGCTATACTAAGCTACCACGGCGGGTTGGTGTTTGAACACAAAGGCGCGCATATTGCCACTTTTTCCATTACGATGTACTATCTCAGCACAGCAAAGAATCCATTCTTCCAAGCTGCCTAGCAGAGCAGCTGTTTGCGAGCAAAGAATACAGTATGACGTTATAACAACAGACCTCCATGGTGAACATTTTAGTTTGTTGTAAAAGAGTATGTAGATTGAATCCAAATACAGTTGCGACAGACTTATGTAAACAGACTTTTCTGTCTTATAACAGCAAAGTGGCAGTTTGGGCATGTTGATATACCATCTTGAAGAAAAATAGAAGTGGACAGAGCACACGGACGAGAGCAGCAAAAAAGTTAATATACAGTGGAACCCCGCTGTTACGTTCCTCACTGCTGCGTTTTCCCGGCTGTTACGTTGTTTTTCATCGGTCCCGGCATAGCTCCCATAGGATCCCATGTATTGCAAACCCTGCTGTTACGTCGCAACTGTGGGCCTGTTCCCGCATGATGCGTTGCAACCTGGCACGCCGTACCCGCCCGGGCACCACTATTTTGATTTGACTTTGGACAGACGGTTACGCTTGTAGGAATCACTGCCCGCTGATGGCTGCCGAGATAGCGCTGGCGCTATCTCGGCAGCCATCAGCAGGCGGCGATTCCTACAAGCCTAACCGTCTGTTACACTTGTATCCGTCTGTTACACTATTACTATGAGTCTCCATTGTTAGAAGGCTGCTCACTTCAGCTGCTGCCATAGCATCTCGCTGTGTTGATCCCACTGGTGCTATCCTTGTCCTAAATGTAGGCCACATGATGTTTGAGTTTGGGAGCCATTGAATTTGGGATTTCTACGGCACAGAAGTCCACTGTAAAAGAGTGCCGATCAGCTGGCTGGCATTATAATTTCGTCCATCGTATCTGAATGTATGTTGTATCAAAAGTCATTGTAAAAGAAGCTCAACCAGTGGAAGTGATAGGGAGCGCAGCACAACGCCACAATTTGGTTATGTGGCATCCATATGTCCATTGTAAGCAGATCCGTTGTAATGGGGTTATGCTGTAACAACGGGTCAAGCACATAGGGAGGAAAAGCCTACCACGAATGGTCTGGTGGCTGTGTTTGTCGACTGCCTCGGCATACAGCTTTGGGATGCTGTAAAGCCCATTGATTGGATGCTTCAGGCCAAGCGTAGATCCGATGGTCAACGGGGCCTGGAACGTCCACTCTCCAGTCACCGTTGTGACGCCTTGCAGTGGGACCAGGTGAGTGACAAATTCCGACAGGTCTTTCTGGAGGAGGAGAGCCCCCATTGCACATTTCATATTTATCGAAAGGAAGTCCACAGGCCAAATAAAATTGTGTGGAAGAGGAGGATGAATGGAGTACATTTAGAAATTCAAAGAAGTAATGTGGACAAAGCTTTCCAGTTGGTGCGGAGAGCGTGTCCAGTATTTGGCAAGATTTCAAGTATCCACTTTTGCAGTGTCTTAAATGAACATGTTTATGTGGTTTGGTCAACGTATGTTTGTCAGACAAGTTAACATTACAGGAAGTTTCAGAGCGGCAGAAATTGGCCAGGCAGAGAAAGTTCTACAGAGTGGAGGCCATTAGAAAGTTTGACAGAAGTACAAAACTACAAAGAAAATGAGGTCAATTCAAAAATAAAATAAAGCTCCGAGGTTGACCTTGAGTGAACGAGTTTCTGGATTTTTCGCACTAGCATTGAAAGAAACCAGGAGGCTAGCAGATGTCAGCAAAAGCCCAAATCTACATGGAGGCAGTCTGCAACCTTGAATTACTCCGGGAAGAATAAATCTTTAATGAGACTGATCACTCTAGCGAGGTGATGAAGTGTAGTGTAGCTTGCCAGGACATTAACAGCCTCTATGAAAGTGCACAACTAATGCTATGAACTACATGAATTATCACTACAAAGCAAGTAAAACTTTAGTAGCAACTTCTAGTGATTGGCTGACATTGCAGAAGCCCTTATATCGCATGAAATGTGTTACACCCGTGTTAGACGAGCACCCGGAAGCTTATGTAACCGGTCTTTCACATAGCTCAAAGACTAATGAAGAGGTGTTGTGCTGAAGATGCATGGTGCCAACATTCTCTATTTTCTTCCAAGCACACTATCAAAAAAGCGTGGTGCTAGCTTCCAAAAAGAAGCAGTAAATATACAAAAAGATGCATCTTAATTTATAAAGTGAGTACTTATTGTATTGTTTTAATTAAATTTAACAACACTAATGACTACAATGCTGCACTTGCTTCTTTCGTCTGTGTGTGCATCAAGAGTCCGAGCATCATCACATGATGTTCCTGGCCCCCTGTGCTCGTTCATTAGAGTACAAAAAAAAATGAGCGTTAAAACGTTTGCTGCACCTTCTACACGACAACATTCATTGTTATGATGAGCCTAGGTGACAAAAATAAATATTTGCTTTTTTTCTTTTACGAGTTTATGATCTGTGGTGCCCATACTCGTTTCAAGGCTACTCTTTCAGCTATAAAAGAAATCGACAACTCTGCTTGCAGAAAAACACTTCTGAAAAGGAGGTTGCTCTCGGTCATGTGTTTGTGGGCAAATCTTGTTCCCTGAAGAAGTCAAGGACTTTCAAGTGCCCAGTGACAGGGGTGCTAATCTAACGGTGATATTGATAACACTGAATAAGCACTTGCATTGTTGGTCGTCGTGGCAACCTTGAGGTCACCAGGGACACGCAGCTTTGCGAACTGTTTTCGCCCGTGAATGACCTGTGGCGTGTTGGTGGTCACGATCTTGTCTGGATTGATGCCATTGATTGCACGGCCCTTCTGGATGTTCAGGTCAGTCAGCGAGACATGGCCAAACTTGAGGTTACCGGTGACCAGCTGGTCCTTGTTTGTCAGCATGACATCTGAATGTTGTGGCAAACAAAGAAAGAGATTGCACTATTAAATGGAGGTGTGCGATAAACGGCAACTGATCAGTTGAAGCATGTACATTATCCCTTGTTTTCCGACACAGGTGGAGAGGAAGTTACATTCTCACAAAAGCAAAAACTAACTACGATGAAAGCCCGATTAACAACTGTGCACTCAAGATCCAAGGCGAGATGTGACATTTTTATACGGTGACAAGGACAAATGATCACAAAAATAAGACAGCAGTACCGACTAGCAATGAACATTCTTTAAAATTTCCAAGAGCAACGTGCACACTTACGCATGCCAAAGCGAATTGCTGCTGTCGGTTTCCTTTGTCTTGCCTTTTTTGGGCTGTTCCATTTCAAATGAATGCAATACCAAGCTTGTAGGTTGTTTACACTGCACCAACTTCACGATCAGCAATACTTAATATAGATTACACTTAAGCAACAAGATGAAAGGTTGAGCTGCGCTCAAATTAATTCCCAAATTAGAGCATTTACTTAAAGGGGTCGCGAGACGTTTTCTGAACATTTTGTACTAAGTGCGTATTCGAGATCCTGACCCTCCAATCAACAATATGCATTATTCAGTTCCATCGCGTGGGTTGACTTATAGCGATAAAAAATGCTGTTTCGGTTTCACTGCGCATGTTCCCCTCAACTCTGCAATTGACGTCATGTTAGTAGACACCAGACCTCCGAGGTTGGCGCGCCCTCGGAGGCCACGGGAAAGCAAACCATGCTGCAGCTTTGCTTCCGAATGGCGGACTCGCACGGTTTCTAAGTATTTTCTTTCTTTCTAGCTTTCAAGTAAATCGGATTCTTTTAGAGCAAACGCGAGTTCGCTATACCTTTAAACTTAAAGATATCTTGCTGCAACGTCACCGAATAGTACCATGCCGGCCGGTAGTGTTGCATAGTCGTTTCGGAGCGCAAGAACGCTATGTTTTCAAACGGGCGTTATTAAATTTGCACTGAATATTTCGCCGGAATATTTCGGAATCGGCTTGTCGAATGCATATTGAAGCAGTGAAAATTACAACCGGGCATCTCCACGTTCTTTTCGCGACCCCTTTAAGCTTTGAACAATGCATCTGTAAGTGATACTTGATTATGCGTAACACACCAGAAATGTTGATTCCATTGATTGTGCGAACATTCAGGTTGTTCACGTAGAGGTCGCTGAACGCCACTGGAACATCGATAACTTGGTCGCCAGTCACTTTAAGGGTGCTCCTCAGCATGTCAACAAGTGGAACTCCATTCAATGTAGAGTCCACAAGTTGAGCCACATTGAATCTTGATGAACTGACGGGCTTCTCAAACCTAAGGTTCCCTGCAGATGTGAAGACAAAGAAAAAAATTCAAGAATAAATGAAGGCGAGGTGCTGCAGCGGTTCTTGGAAACTGAATATCCTAACAAAATTTTTTTACCGCAATATAAACACCAGAAAGAAAACTACCCAGTAAGAGTACCTTAATAGAAAATTTACATATCGATTTGAAAAGTGCTATTGGATTCAAAGATCAAATCAAGTATTCATTATTTGTAAACCTGAGTATTTCTTATAGTTTACAAACATTTCAAAATGTTCGGAACTGTACTGAAACTGGTCACAATATTGGTACAAATTCATGTTAAATTTCATTCCTGCCGTTGTATTCTAGGCATGAAACACGAGAGGTTATGCAGTGCAGCAAGCTATTTCACTCAAGTAGCACAACTGCGCCGGCTACACAATAACCACTTGCACTTTTTAAATGGTCCTGTGGATACAAAGGTTTTTATTTCCTGCAGATGCTGTATATTTGTACTTTTTAATGCCACATAGTCCAACCCGGTTATCATGAACACATGATTTTCCAGAATTGTTTTGACGTATTAAGAGAACAAAGTGACAGGTTATCACCGAATAAAATAATCACTTCCATTACATCACTAAGAAAGTTCAGCATGATACTAGTGCTTGAAAAACTAGGGAACAGGCACTCTATTTAGGCCCGAAGCTGAATGATGTGGCATTGACTGTTGTAACAAGTGAAAATGAGAGCAGCACCTTGAATTGTCTGCGGGACAGACTTGAACACGACACTCTTCATGTCAGCCTCCATCTTTGCAATGTCATTCCTGACATCATCTATCTGCCGCGAGACATCGGCTGGGGTGATCGTAGGGATCCTCTGTGCACTAGGTAGTATCACTGCCTTTGCTGCGGTGACCGAGCCAATGACCTTGACGGGACCGTCGATGACCACCAGCTCAGTGGCAAGAGGCTTCTGCGTGTTGGACGTCCAGACGCGACCGATGTTGGCAGCCAGATGGTCTACATGAGCTTGGCGCCGCAGAAGGGCGTTCTCCAAGTTGTGAAGGCAGTCGAGGAGAGGGTCCGGCTTCCCTTGGGCAACTGCAAGAGGGTGAAAACATTTCATGCTTCCATGATACCGTTCAACTTTATTATAGTAGGGACGCATATGACAACAATAGAGACCTTACTCTTTGTGTACCGTCACCTGATGACAACGCAGCAGCGTACATGATGAAAAATCCAAATCAAAGCAAGCTTTTTTTTTTTTTTAGGGTGACCTGTGTCGACAGTGAAGTGAACAATTCAGTGGATGCCAAAGACCTGCTGCAACTGCTCTCAGCAACACTCAATTCAAGGCAAATAAAGTTTGTATTAGAGCATGAAATCCAGATACGCCTGGACACAATGTGTGTTGCAGACAAAGTAATATGTCGTCCCTCTGTGTTATGAATAACACTGCACCAATTGTGGCAACATCGCATTCATTGTAAGTACGTCTTTACACTAACATAGCAGCAAAGAATTTTGCTTGTTTCCTTGTTCTGTTATACTCGATACTTAGTTATATAAGTGTTCACTACATCATGGCTTGACTCTTATGGCGACTCTAGACTAACACTGAATGCCTCATAAAATAGCAAAAACAGCGATGGTTTGTGGTGGGTCTTAAACGACTGCATGTTTTTTTCGACACCAGGCAAGCTTTAAAGGGCAACTCTGGCGATTTTTCTATATCCACTGATCCCAGCGAAATTTAGTGTATTTTCTCTTAGGTACTGTTATAATATACGGCAAAGTAGGCAATGGTAAATTTGTGTGTACGAAGACTGCAGAAAGGAGGTTTAGAGTTAACCATGCCATGAGCTCTTCCAAAAAATTACAGCCTGTTCAATTTAGATCTCAAACACTTTAGGGATGTTCCCATCTATGTTGCATCAAAGCATGCAGAAACATACTCACCAAAACTGTACTTCTGAAGGACAAGTTGCAGCGGTGGCTGGGGAGGAGAAGGCACTGCTTGTGTTGCAAACATGAAGTACTGGCCTTCGACGAACTGGAACACTACGCTGGAGAGAGACATGCCGGACATCTTGAGGGTGAAAGTGCAGTTGTACGTCGAGGACTCTGTCTCCAAGAAAAACATCACTTCATCCTGGAAAAAAAAAGTTCCAATGTTATGAGCTGTGGAACTTAAAGTATGCACAAATTGTGACATTACTTGCAGTGAGTGAATCCTTTACTGAACAGCTGCTCTAAAGGAACAAGGAACTAGAGTGCAGGAAAGTTTGATGCATATGTGTTGAGACAAGTGTAATAGATTAACCACATAAAGTCAGCACATGATATAGCCAAGAAAATCGCAAGAAAAATTAATTATGAACACAGTCTGTAGGCTTGCTTCCCAAAGGTAGCAAGTTCATTTCTGTGCATTTTATCTGGTCTCCACATTTTTATTAAGATAAACTTCGCCATGTTTTCCTTTATTCAGTTTCATCATCAGTTTGTTTTGTACTGCGAGAAATGAGAATATGGCCCCCTGGATGCTCCCATCAATTGCCAAAAATTTATAGCAGGCCACTGTGAAGAGTATAACAGACAATAAAATGAGAATGCTTAATTCCTAGACTATATCCTGGCTATATGAGAGGTAAATTAATGGTGCTTATGTGTTTAATTATCTATTCAAATTATTACTCAACTAATAGCTAAGTTTGCCTTTAGCTATACAAGTTAACACACAGAAAAAGTGAAAGAACTAAAGCTGTTCGCGGCAAAATCAGTGAAGTTAATGTTAATTTACTGTACAACATTATAATGAACACACAAGAACCAAACAAGTGTAGACCATATCCTATTTTATGTTAATGGGGGGAAAAAAGAACTGGGCAGGCCAACTAATGCATCGGACAGGTAACCAATCGAACGGATGCTAAGGATTAGGAAAGACAGCTGAACGTAGCAGAGAGGTGTAAGTGAAAAGATAAAATCAAGGGGTTCACAGTCGATAAAGTGAATCTGCTTGCGTGAGACAGGATAAATTCCAAGATCACTGACAGAAGCCTTTGTCTTGCACTGGACACAAAAATTGGCCAATCGGTTATGATCATGAGTGACCTCGAAGTTGCCTTTCAACACTGCCTCTTACCCTTCGCACAACTGCTATGGCGGCTTCTCCATTTGGTAGAGTGAAGACCGAGACGTCCTCCGCACCCTCCGTGTTCAACAGTGTCTGCCATTCCAGGAACTGGTCACCTACAAACAAAATGGGAATCTGTACTTCTTGCTTCTAAGAAAGTGCAGTCCAAGTACACTGGCACACATGCTCTTCAGGCGCCAACTACCGTGTGATGGGCTCGCTCTAAATGCGTCAAATTTGTATGTGTCACTTCCATGGTGCCCGATATTGTATTGCAAGGATGAGACTGCCAAAATGCTGAAGTGTCCATTTTTAGTAATTAGTTGTAATGAGAACGTAACTGACTTATTTAGTATCTTGAAACCACTGATTGATTTGTGGGGTTTAACAGTCCCAAAACCAGCTCTGATTATGAGAGACTCCGTAGTGGAGGTCTCCGGAAATTTCAACCACCCGCGGTCCTTTAACGTGCACAGACATTGCACAGCACACGGGCCTCAACATTTCGCCTCTATCGAAATGCAGCCAGCACGGCTGGGATTCGACCCCGCAACCTTTGGATCAGCAGCCAAGTGCCATAACCACTAGACCACCGTGGCGGGGCATTTTGAAACCACTAATATCCTATTCTTTCATAAAATAAATTGGAACTTATAGTCAAATATACTAGTGCAATTTGTCATTGATTGTTATCATTGCAGCCTAGAAAAAGTATGCTTATGATGTTGGTCACATCAGCAGCAACACGCCACGTCAAAAGACTCAGAAATGGTAATGCCTTCAGCAAAGTGGTCTCCTGCAGGAATATGCAGCACATCGAAATACTACTTGACTGAGCTGGCAAAATCAAGGTGCATCCACAGATGTGGACACTTCACCTGAAGGACATATCCGATGTCGGTACTGGGCTTACCAGCGTACCAGTAGAGGAAGACTCCTTGCCTAGTCAGGAAAGTCAGGTAGTGGATGCCAGCAACTGTGAAGTGGTTCACCTTCAAAGCCTGCCAAAACCTGATCACTTGCACAAAGCTCAGCTCATGTTCACGACCTATAAGATGGGGAGGGGGAAGAACGTGGAGCAGGGTATTTATAAACTTTTCTTTGGGACAGTAACGCTTCTGTCAGCGATTGCTCGTTGTCAACCAGGGAAAATAAGCATGGCAAAAAAAAAAGCAGTGCATGTTAATTAGTGGGTGTGCCAATGAGAAATGCAAGAAGAGCACACGTTTGATGAAATAGCAAATGCATGTAAATTTAACTGAAATGCTCATATTCACTGAACACCTTTCAGACTGAAGACGTACTTCAGCAAAACTTTTGCTAACATTGCAAGTCTCGAGCCTTCATATGAAAAAAAAACGAATAATAAAAAGGCATACTGAATTCCCTTCTGCATTCGTCACACAAGAATGCTTTAATTATAGCCGCAGTGGCATGCATATCGTTACTGTTAAATCTGAACATAGTACCTACATCACACTGCCTTCCCTTGCGAAATACATGTTATGAGGAAGTCCAAACTAGAACAGAAGCTCCAGGCAAGAGAGGCTTGAATTCGTGAAGAGATCATTGCAAACAATGAACAGGGAATGTTGCTTTGGCGATACATACTCCCTGCTCTTCATTTTGAACGATCCCTTCATTAATGTTACAAAATGTGCCAGCAAAATGTGTGGAGCCTCTTTTCGCCTCCCACATTCATGAACATACACAAAATCAAATCTGTGGCAGCTGCAGTCCAAGAGAAGGAAGCTGAAGCGTACTAACGTTGGTTGTAGATGAACACGGGAGAGCCCAGGAAAAGTTCGCCTGCGTTGTCTCTCTGCTGTGCGACAGCAATGTAAAGGGGCCCGTCCATACTCCAGGCGACGACAGATTTTGCTCCGACGACCGAGTGCTGTGACACTGCATCAAACTGAGTGTTCTTCCACTGATAGAGGCTTTAAAAGAAAACAGAAAGAAAAACTTGAAGGCAATCTTTCAAGAGTGTGTTAACAGAGCCTTAGAGCAAGCCATAAAGGACTGTCTTCCGCTCAGCAATTTTTTTTTCGGTAGTGGTGAAAATTACACAATTCCTTGCATTGATGGAATAGAGCATGCTGGTACTCCATAAAAAGGAAATATTTTCCAATTGGCCCAGAAAGTCGTGAAAGAAAAATTACCAGTGGTGCCATCCTCTGTGATGAGTGTCATCTTCAAGTAATGAAAAACCATAAAATACCCATGCAGGTTCAATTATCCTGCTTAAAATAAAAGGTTGATTGCTTACAATTGTGTTTGACACACATCTGGTAGTGTTCTGTCACGACGAAGAGCAACCGATTTTAAACTAATACAGTAAAACCTCGTTATAACGAACCCGGATATAACGAACTACCGGATATAACGAATTAATAGCAATTCCCCTTGAAATTCCTATAGCTGAAATTGATATTGGTTATAACGAACTAATGGTTATAACGAAAGAATTACCACTCCCCCTTCAACTTTGTTATAACGAGGTTTTACATAAGGAACATGAAAGTAGAAAAATTCTGTTTCAAAAATTTCTGCAGACTTCCCGGTGAAACCGCTGCAAGCTTATAGATTTCAAATGATGCGCTATTGTGATAAAAAACAGGAAATCGATGAAGGATGCTAGACAGTCCCCTTAAATGTGAGAATATAAATAGGCAGCTTTTGCAGTCGAAGAAAATAGCAGAAGTAAACTATCAGTCAGCTGCTGCTTCAAAAAATAAAAAATAAATGCAGAAATAAATAAATATAAGCCAATGTCTTGAAACATTGGTGGGATTGAGGAGCAATTTGAGCATTTCACAGAAACAAGCGGAACATGAGCTCTCATAATAACTACACATTGAACTTTATGTTCCTAGCTATACATGATATGCCACATACTGACACCTACTACTTGACTCAATACTTGGTGCACTAGGAGAACAAGGACCTAGAAGTTCAGCCGACAGGTCAAGGCACTGACACAGCCATGCAAGGACTTGCAGATGCTGATTAATATAACAGTGGCCAAACTTACACAAGCTTTCCATTGTATGATGTACCAGAACCAGAGTAGGTTCTGAACACGCACGTGACGAGGTAGTGGGCAGAAGCACCCTGAACCACATCGATGTCCGATTCGCCGCCAAGTTCAACAGTCTGCTTGGTGACCAGCTTTTCCCCGTGAAGCTGGTACAGCCGCACAAAATGATCTCTGCCACCGTGTCTCTGGTGTAGGCATACTATCCACAACTGGTCACCATACACAAATGCCTGTGAAAGAAAGTTGAAAACAAAAATGCACTTTAAAGCCAACGGAGAACTGTTAACTTGAGTTTGCCAGGCTGGAATATTGCAAGGCGGTCACTGCATGACAGATGAACAGCTAATGAGTGACAATCATTGAGCTATAGTGAAGTAAAGAAATTCGAGCACAATTAACTGGTTATGCATCAGCGTATGGAATGACATCACGTAAAATCTTTTCCAATTTCGTGTTTGGTCAGCCTGCACCTTTTTGGTGACAAACGCTGATGAAAAAGACGTGACGTACATAGTACTTGAACAAAACATTGCAAAAGGTTAAATGGAGACATGCTATGCCCTTGTAGTGATGAGATTTCCAATACATTTCGACAACATATGGTACGCCAGCATCATCAAGATCATTTCGCAAAAAGCTGGTTACCAGTGCTGGTACGTGGTAGTTAAATATGTGCCAGTTTCGGTAATCCGCAGCTAGTGCCACGGTAGGACTCATACAAAATGTGGAAGCGAGTCAAGTTTGGTAATGCCGCATATGAAGACAGTGTGCCAGTACAACGAAGACGCTCTGCGAAACCAACTGTAGTCTTTCCGGATTTGAGGGTGCTGGCACGTACGCGTAGAATGTTGTTACAAAAGAAGAAAGCACACACCTTGACTTTGGCAGTTGCCAAACTTGTGGTCATCCCAGCGAAGGTGACGTAGCGTCCATTGGCCCATCGTAGCAGCTCGACTTGTCCCGTGCGCGTCGCAACAACCAAAAACGTCGCGCCCGCTACGTACGCGGGTTCCCAGCAAGTCACGTTCCCGAGGCGGATTCCCAGGTCTACGGGCTTGGTCCCGATGACGCGAAGATGGTCTTGAGGTAGAACTGCAGAGAATTGCGAATATGCGGGATCCCATGAATACGCGGGATCCCAAGTACGAAGTTTGTCATCTACGCAGCGCACCGAATCGCACTCGTCGAAAAAGAAAGCTCGCGCACGAAATCATGAAGTCGAAACTTGCCGCCATAGTCAGGACCGTCCGGGGCCATGACACTTCTCTTGTGGCGCTGCAGTCTGGCCTTTTCAAAGGCCTCGTGCAGCTTTATCTTGAAGTCGTCCAGCTTTTGCTTGAAGTAGTCTTCGAGACGTTCATCTTGTTCAGAGGCGTCGACAACGAAAGCGAGCGTAGCAATTAGTAGCGGCAGTACCCATTTAAGCGCCCGCATTGCGACCCTACAGTGGGGAGAAAACGATAGATAAATCAGCAAAGTATATCTTAACAAAGTTCACTCTGAACCTTTAAAAAAACAAATCTTTATCCGCTCAATGGCCCAGATACATCATACCGCCCGCACCACAGCGGACTCGCACTCACATTGTGATGGTCGCAACCGACTTCAGCAAACGGGCGCGTGAAGTTCAACTCAGCAATATATAGCGGGATGTTCACGCCCATTGATGCAAGACACACCCACTCCAACTATCTGCAATGGATGAAATATACATATACAAATGGTAAAGTCCGTGAGGCTATTGCGCAAGCGCAAACTACGTATCTAATCGACTGGGCAAGCGTTGTGCACGGTTTATAAAACAACTCGAAGTGCGCGCACGCATTTGAGCCGTGTTTGAGCATCCATGGTAGCTTGTCCGTTGTAGCGAATGTTGTCGTTGAATTAAGTGTGTACGAACCACGTATTTAGGATCACCCCGCATGTGTGAAAGGCGAGTCACAAAACGAGTTCAATACCTACATGCAAGAGCAGCTTTCAAATTACCCGCTATTCAGAGACGTTGCCGATTGGCCGAGGCCTTGGCTGACGCTTGATCGCTTGATGCCGCCAGGCGCCCGTTGACTACGCGCTCCAAAGAACTACAAACATCGGCTGCTTGATGTCGTGTCCAGGAACATTCTTGTTGCCCTGAACTTGAATGAATGCGCTCATGGGGTTCAGCTTGCACTTAGCTCTAGCGTTAGCGCTTGTATCTGCGCTCGAAGCCAACGCGGCCGCTAGCAAGGCGAAAGCGAGCAATGGCGCTTAAGCTTTGCAAAGAAGAACCGGACATCATCGTTGAGAGAAACCTAGCTCTGACGGGCTTCCACAGGTACAGATTTAGCAAGTACTTGTAGTACTTGCTAAAACTAAGTTCGCGGTGACGCCTAAGGGCTCTAGCGTCTTGTGTACACCCCTCTTTCCCGTGTTTTTTTCAAGGGAGCTGCAAACTGTGATCCACACGCGAAACCGACTCAAAGTCAAGGGCCGGCCCCCCACGCTGCTGCTTTTGGAGACGATACCGTCGGGTGCCTACGTTGACGCTTACCAGCTGCGTCTCCTCGATGACAGCGATGCTACGGTAACTTACCAGTACCCGTTGCGGTGCTACCTTTACATTCGCTTGTATGGGAAAAGGGAAATACACAAGTGCACATCTACTGTGTGGGGAAGCCAGCTTCGAGTGATATGTTCATTTGTCGGTAGTGTCCCAACTCAAGTTTGTCTAATCAGCAGGTGACCTGCACGTTTTCTTTGTATTTCAAGCCAGTGATGGAAGTAATGTGTATACGTTTACATATATGGCTACCAACAGGTCTAATACAAGAATGAACCAATGGTAACTATATAGTAAAATTGGCTGAGTCAGTTCATAGATACACCAAACATGCATACTTGGCATTCGATACAGATCAAGATGAAAGTGCCTGCAGTCGCCTCCAACAGCACGCATGGGCTAGTATGCATCGACATGCTGTTCGAAGTGAGAAGATGAATGTGGCAAATTTTATGTTTGTGGTCAAATGAAGCAAGCACTGGCGTAGCATATTTGTATGTAAAAGTATGTGAAGACACTTCTTTCATTGAACAACCTGGTTTATGTATATTCACTCCAATACTGGTTTGAAATGGAGATAGGAGGTGCTGCAGTTTATCTGCCAATTAGACAGATACACCAGGTAAATCGCTGCGCAAATCACTTCGACCTTTACTCATGCTCTTATATTTACTGAACCTACTGCGATTGCATTCTATCTGAACAACTTCAGAGGGAAGTTGACTGCCTGCTGCTTCATTTCCCCGAAGTTCTGCAGTTAAAATTGTAATATATTATTTACATATCTTTCATTAAGAACTTTACACTTTTGCATGCCTGGTCTACTCAATAAGCCACCAATATTGCAACCATTGTATGCGCATTTCTTTGATTGGAAAAGCAATCAAACTGCTGTAAAAACTTAATAGTGATTGTGTTGCCATCATTTTGCACCTACATGTGAGTTGTGTAAATTTTTGCAATGTGGCCATCCTAAACTGTCAGGTGACTTATCTAACGCTGTGAACCACACAATATAGCCCCGCTTCTCTGCACTGTAACAAGTTGTTACAGTGTGGTGAAAAGCCCCGCCACGGTGGTCTAGTGGTTATGGCACTCGGCTGCCGATCCGAAGGTCGCGGGATCGAATCCCGGCCGCGGCGGCTGCATTTCGATGGAGGCGAAATGTCGAGGCCCATGTGCTGCGTGACGTCAGTGCACGTTAAAGAACCCTAGGTGGTCGAAATTTCTGGAGACCTCCACTACGGCGTCTCTCATAATCAGAGCTGGTTTTGGGATGTTAAGCCCCACAAATCAATCAGCGTGGTGAAAAATAGGAGGGTGGGCCCCTTTGGCTGTTCCTCCATGTACTTCAGCATGCTGCTGCGAGTGTGAATGTGCAGCACCAACCACTCCCATTCTTCAACACTGGTTTTGTTCTGTGTAGTTCGGGTTACACGGCAAGGTGGATGTGGAAGAGATGGCGCATCAGGCAAGTGGACACAGTGTCTTTACCTTTTTGCCGCTGAACGAGACTTCCGCACTGGCTGCCCTGCCCGTGCACATGCGATACCACAAGGCACAGAATTGTCTCACCGATGGGCCCTTCGCCAAAGTGACGTTGCAGCCACCGTCTGTCTACTTCAGGCACCCAGACTTGGGTTAGTGCCACACTTGTGGTTCAAGTGTAAGATCTGACAGCACCATCACTGCAAAACACTTAAACCTTTTCTGTAGGCAGTGTAGCCAACTTGTGTTAGTTCGATATGGTCCGTGTCTGGATGTGCACCATATGAAGGCTAGTTGATTCAGGACTTGAGTAGAAAACAGACAGACAGGCTGCAATGCTTTTCTTGCATCAAATATATTGTGCTGCTAGTTTTTTGCTTAGGTTTAAGCGTGACATTTTTCCTTCAATTCAACCCTGTTCAAAAGTTACCTGCAAAGGCTCCAAAGCCCCTGGATAACTTGAACAATGTAGCACGTTTTGGTAAAGAGTTTGACAAAGGTTTGTCTGGTCAAGTAACACCATGAAGTAGTTGCAGTTGCTGACAGAGTCAAGGTGAAAATGCAGAGACATTCTGGGACCCGTACAGGCTTCTTGATCACACTATAACGCAGAGACATTCCAGGACCCATACGAGTCCCTTGATCACGCTAGACTGTGATCAAGGAACCCATGCAGGTCCCGGTACATCTCTGCGTTTTCACCATGACTCGGTCAGCAACTTTCCTTGATCACTCTAGTGTGATCAAGGAACTGTGGATAGCATGTTCAGTTGAAGTCCAACTCTACAAGGTCAACTGGTGCAGTAGCTCCTGAAAACATCGGACTGTCATAAACTGCCATTTTAAATATGTCAGCATTTTTTTTTCTCACACTATCCAGGAATCAATTGGAAATTGAAATGTTTGATCCATTTAATAAATGTTGCATCAAGAACATAGAAAGTGTCATCACATGTGGTGCCATCCATTGGAAAGGCTGCTGGAGGATTTTTTTTTATTATTATTTCACATTGGCCATTGAAATATTGACTGGCTGCTCTAACCTTCTGTATATAGCATTGCTAGAGAGTGTACAAGTGTTTAGGTTGCATGCTATCGTCTGGAGAAATCAAAGCTTTTATGTGGCTACACAGCAATGAAGCAGCGAGCATCAAACATTCAACACTTTGACACGAGTTGCTGAAGCTGCAGGGCTTTAAGATGTCCTAAAGCATCAAAGCACAAAGGTGATGATTTGATGCGCAACTTGTATTTCAATTGCGTACCAGGTGTGTACTAGTTACCCGTGACCATAGAAGGTTGTGCATTTGTGATGTTTTCAGTGATTCTGTGTATACTGCGTTTTTATAGTTTTTATCATCTCCATCTATGACGCAGACTTCCCAGAAACGTGTGAAGACCTCCATCACCTCCCCTGCGATGCAGCCAACATGGAGCGGAGGTGTGCTTGGAAGCAGCTGCAAGTTGCTAATGTAAGTTTCCTGCCAAAAATCCCCATGGAAACTTGCTAGTAGTAATTGGACTACTAGTACAAACTTAAATGTGAACAACTATGGAACTGCCACAATGCATTGCTCTGGTCCCCAGGTTACCTTCATTTGTAACATCGGCTGTATTGAGACTCCAAAACATAGAACGATTACACATCATACATGACGGCCATTATGGCCAGTCATCTGTTCGCATTTCTATTATTGCTGCTGAAACCGCATTCCCAATCAACGAACAGTTACTAGACGAGTAGGGATGCATATTTGTGAAGCTGTATAACTTTCTCTTTTTGTAGTAATACACAGATGGTATTTTTTTTTTGCAGTAATGTTTCAGTGTGCAACAAACAGCTGCGGTGAAAGTGTTTAACATAAAAGATACTTCCTGCAGCTTTGTTTTGTGCCCGCACTAGTTGTCTTCGTGATTATTTACACAAGTCACACATCCCCTCTTCCAGATTTCTTTGTCTTATGGTTGTACATGGAAATGTATGGTAAACAAGGGTTTTGAAATTCAATACCTAACAACAACTGGTATCAAATATCGATTACGGAGACCAAATGGAATTGGATTTTCGGATCCTGAACAGCTGTTTTTACAATTAGTAACGTAAACGAATGTTCACATCCTCATACTCACAAATTTAGTAATGGTAGCACAAATGCATTGTCTGAAGGAGATGAGCAGACCCTCCGGATCCACAGGAAGTGTGAATGATGATGGTACAACCATTAAAGCCATGGTCTCCCACTAAGGTAGCCTGCCACACTGCTTAATTAAGCTCTCATGTTTTACGCTCATTATATGCCAGCAACAGTGGAATTTACTACACTTTAGCACACATTTTTTTCTTTTTACCACATTGTAGTAAACATTCAAAATAATTGTAAGCTATTTGAAAAATATTTGGGTTTGCCAATAAGAGCTATGCGGTTCAGATAGAATCTGATGGGACATTATTCAAAATTTTTCTTACATTTGCGCACCACTATTAAAGGGCCCCTAAACCACCCCCGGCATTTTTTTGAACATTTCAAGTTAGCACGCGCATCAAGTTGAAAATGCCGTCACGATGAACGATGTCAAACGCGGCAGCGCTACGCGCCGCGGCCGCGCCACAAATTCGAAAAACAATCCCGTGCGCCTCTCCGGCCAGTTCCGGCACGCCAAAGTTAGCCGTGACGACATTGTGGTTTTTGGGGACGTCAGAAGAGTCCGAGCTCCACTTATTGGTCGAAGGAGAACGTCGACTTCCGGTTAGTCTCCTAGAAAATGCACGCGCTCCCTGCCTGTTTGTTTTCCTCGTCGAGTGTCGTTCGTGTGGTGTTCGCGTGTGAATTCGCAAATGCGCTATGCTATGCAAGTGCAAGTGAGGTACAGCAGACTAGAAACTGCAGCAACTGTCAGAACACGATGGATAGCGTTAACAGAGAGCGTTGGTACAGCACCAACGAAACATTTGCGCGAACGCGGGAGCCCGGCGGAGGCACGTCAACCGGATGCACGTCATCGGCGATGTATGTCACGTGACATTCGGAGGAGCACTCGGTGAGGAGGTGGCACTGGCAAGCGGCCGGCGGGCGCAGGAGAGAGCGAAACAAGCAAGCGCCGCGTTTTAATAATCAAATGGGTGTAACTTGGCTATTTCGGCACCGTTTCGAAAAATTCTTGCGGCCACGTGTTTGTTGTGGACACCGGCACAAAAGCAATGCCACAACTAAATTTCGCCGTCTTGGTGGTTTAGGGGCCCTTTAACAAAACAAGCTACCTGAATAGAGCAGTCGCTGAAGCTACTTACGCAGCACAAATTCCATGTGAAAGCCAGCCGTTTGTTTCAATTTTTAAGCAGCATAATGATTGGGAACCCTTTTCGTTGTGCAGGTGAATGACCTAATAGCAGAGGTGCCAGTCGGATGTCTGGAGGATGGATTCCTGGTCTCGACCACCACGCTAGTCACATACAGCCTGTGCTCCATTGCCATCGCATACTATGTGTTCATGCATGGCAAAAAGCCGCGTTCGGACTAGCAAGTGCAGTGTTTGCAGCTGTTTTCAGTGTGGAAGTAACCCGTTTTTATCTAGTCGCAACAGCTATTGTGATTTCTTTTAAACACTGTGTCGACGTAACTGGTGTCCTTCCATTTTATACTAGTCTAACAGTACACAGTCGAGCCTCGCTATAATAACGATAATAAATTATTGGTTATAACTTCTAATGAATCAATTAAAACACTCAGCATTGAGATGAAGCACTTGGTAACCCTTAATAATTGGCAGAATTCTTTGAGGCTCCGTTCGACAAGGTCACACCGTAGTCTTATGAAAGTGCTGGGCGAGCCGGCTCGTGTTAGGTTAATGCTCCCAGGACAACAACAACTCTCTTAACTGGAGAGCATAGGCACAAAGATGTGATGAGGCTTCAAATCCAGGGGTGGGAGCATGTAATAGTAATTCTATTGCAGTGAAATTGGCAGTGCACTTTTGAGACTCAAAACAAAAAGGAAAAAAAAATATCTGAAACTATGAAAAAAACTGAACACTGTGTCATCAAGCTGCTGGAATGGACTTCATGAAATGAGATGTTGAAGGGCTGACGCAATGTGTGTTCACGCTGAAAAAATTTCCTGGTGCTTTTGGCATTATAAAAACGTAATTTACAAATCTGAGAAGTGTACTTCACTTAACTGCCCCTTGAAAGTACCACCGACCTGCTGTCTCCATGGTAACCAAATGAGCTCAATTCTCTCAAGCACTTCTAGGCACCAGAGATCACTCGTGTAAATATTAGGGCGAGAGAGAAATAACTTTTATTCAGAATTCAGTGTTCTTCAATGACCAGGTCTCCGCGCAAATAGCCGCCTGTAGCTCCCGAGCATGTGATGCTCCGCGCAGACACGCAGCATTCAACTGAAAGAGAAATCGCAGCTTGCAACGTAAATGCAGCAGCAGTAGGTCGCTTGCTCGCTTCTCGTTCTTGCTCGGTATAATTTATTTTTTGTCGTTTTTCATACAAATAACATGTTTTACAATGTTACACATCTTGCAACGTAGCAGAGTCACCATTTCATCATCTTTGTCATTTTTTTTTTCCAACCATTTCTGCAACATGTACGATCATTACACACCCACGTGTGACGCATTACCTGTGGTAAACCCCCCCCCCCCCTCCCCCCAACTACACAACCCCACAATACAAGTGCATGAATGGTCAAAAAACAGCCAGCCTAATCAAAAAGGCAGCGTCAAGGTTGTGTGCGAAAAGAGGCAAAGGGCGCAGCAAGCGTAGTCTTGCTGCCACTTTCGATGACTCTTATAAACAAAAGCAAATGGCAGCAGCAGCGATTTGCTTGGCGCACTGGTTGCAAATGTCTCGAGAAAGGCAAGCAGAGAATGGTGAGGGATAATGGTAATGGTTATGTACAGGGCGCTTGGGTGCTCCGGAAAATGCAAATTCACGTAGCCATGCAATAAAGACGAGAGAAAACCCTCGCTGGGTTTCAGGACACTGGCTTTTTGATTAGACTACTTTCTCGGCAAGCAAGCAAGCAAGCCTGAATCCATTTGCTGCTTCAGAAAGGGTAGCAAACTGATTTGGTGTTTCGCTTGATGTACGTGCAAATGCACTTTCGGCAACATCGGCAGAAACATGAACAGAAAAGAATGCCGATCGCAACGGGGCAGTCGCAGCGCACGACGCGGAAATTGTACCGCTAATTTTCTAATCTGTGCGTAACTTTTCGGAGTGCAAATTCAAGTCTACTGTGTGAGACAGCAGCAACATCTGGTGGCGAGATGACGTAACCCAAATTCCAGACATGTCGTCGTCGCATTTGGGCACATTAGTTCCAGACATCTGGAGCTCTTTTACGAGCGCAAAACAGTGGTGCAATTTTTTGTTTCAGTACAAGATTTACATACTGAGCCTTTTGCAACGCGTCCACACGAGTTTCAAATTTTGCACCGATGCTATCAGAAACTATACTTCCTAATGCAGTGCATGATTTTCCCTTGCTGTTAAAGCTTATGCCACAAATACGGCCAAACATGAAAAATCATAGTCAAGGAGTTCATTGTTTTCCTACCTGCACTTGAGTTTATACCAGTGCACTAAATACGTTTTAAAGTTTCAACCAACAAAAACATGGTTTTGAAGTTTTTTTTTCCTTCATGTATTTCATACATAATAGTTCGATGGCACAAGTAATAGCAAAAAAAAAAAAAATATCGAAAGAGCGTTATGCACGCAGGCACCAGCTCTAAGCAAACACTACGAGCAGTTTACTGGCCGCGCTCTCATGGTAAGCTGTCGCCAAATGCTGTCCCACCTATGACCATTATAATAATTTCATGGTCTACAACCTTTCCATATTTTGAAAATAAAGGCAGAGGCTTCTTTTATAATCACTTTTTTTTGTTTGGCTTTATCACTTCCTGCAACATTTCTTTTTCCCCACATCCAGACTTGTTCTTTGAATGAAATAAATATTTACTACGTAACCACAATGTACAGTGCTTGAAAGAATTAAAAACAAAGCGCGGCAAAGCGAGTCCTGGATAACATGCACATTTTCCCAGTCTCTCTCTCTCGACACAGAATTCGGCTGTTCAGCTCGGAAATGCATAGACAAATTGCAAACTAAATACACTCGCGTGCGCGCACACACTCTCAAAAAGGAAAGTCTACGTAACTTGTCATGTTTTTAGCGACCGAGGCGACGCGTGAGAACGTTATGTGCCGCTTTACAAAACTACAACGCAACCCTGCACCCCCCCCCCCCCCCCATTTATATCCTGTACATATTGATACACAAATTTAATGAGCTCTCTTCTTCCCTTATTCACACCTTTAAAAACAAATTTCACGAGAAAAAAAAAAAAATACGGGGGAGAGGCAGGGATGTAGTGCACAGAAAAAAATTCTATAAAAAGAAAACATCGCAAGAAAAATTTGCATTTGCAATGCACAACAAATAGAAGCGCGAGAGAAACAAGGCTGCGATAGAGAACACTTGATGCATGACTCCACAAAAACCTGCGGAGGTGGTATACAGCACAACAAAACGACAAAAAAAGAAATGGTATTGGTGGTGCTTGCAGTATTAATGAGGCTGCTATGGCAATGACGAGAAATCTCCCCTCTACACTATGTACAAACTTCATTTTTTTTTTTTCGATCGCACGAAACGGCCAAGCGATAGTCTCAAACTCGTTGGGAATACCGTGGCACCGGGATGCTGCGAGACAAAACAGTCAACACGGGTGACTGTGGAGTCCAAAACCCGATTGCGGGCGGCTCCGCGCGCACGGCACCTCGGTGTGGAGTCCTCGCCTCGAACGCCGGTAGAGCGGCACGTCCGGCACGCGCAAGAGTCCCGACGGCGCCGCATTTCCTTAGTCAGTAAGCACCGGTGCACGATAGACGACAGTTCACGTTTCGTGACTGCACTGCGGTACACTCGGTTTGGTGTGCGTTGTCGTGCCGTGTGCACGTCTTCTTTCTTTTGGCGGCTGGAGTTGTCGGCATCCTCCGCCGTTGGGTCACCAAGAGATGCTCTCGCGGAACACCTTGATCTTGTGGACGAAGAACGCCTCGAGCACCTCGGCGCACTGGTAGAAGGGCGAGTTTCGCGGGTTGTAGTAGCGGCAGTTGTCGAAGATCTTCGTCATGTCGCCGATGAACTCGCTTAGCTTCTGGTAGTGGCGAGACTGCAGTCGCCGCTCGATGGTCTGCAGGTCTGCAAAAACGAAGAGGCAGAAATGTATGGCTTTTTTCTCCCCCCAAAATCCTGCCTCTTTCCCTACTATCGCACAGTGGTTACGTTACTGAATCTTTATAGCAAGTGAAAGCTGAGCTAGCTGGTAGGGATTCGCCCTGAGAGAAGATAAAGCGTGTAGACACCGATAGAAGAGGAGGACGACACAATACGAATGAACAAGTGTCGGCCATATCGCAACAGTGGGAGAAAAAAACAAGAAGTGGCAGCAAGTTACGAACACCTTTATTATACAGTAGAACCTCGTTATAATGAACTCGGATATAACGAAGTAATCGCAGTTCCCCTTGAAATTTCTATAGATGAAATTGATACTGGTTATAACGAACTAATGGTTGTAACAATGTAATTACCACTCCCCCTTCAACTTCGTTATAACGAGGTTTTACTGTAATAGTGTGCTTATCGAATAGTGCAACCTGTTTTGTTGCTGCTCTGCTATTTCAATACCGGTGTCACTTGGTACACTTTCCATTTGAATTTAACTGCTATACTGCAGCCGGCTCTTTTCAAAGCTCGCGCAACCAAGCCAACAGTGACGGAGGAAGTCCATCTGGAATAGGTTTGATGTTGACAAAAGTTCCACTGCATGGTGCTCGTACAGGTAGGTTTGTGCTTCATCTACTCAAAGTAATGCAAATGATAAGAGCAGAAAGCAGTTTCAGCGTCACTCTTACAACCATCACCCACACAAGCATCACACCAGCTTATGATCACTCGATCGCATTAAGATGTGGGCTTATACTTACCCATGGGTTCTTTTATGATCGTGTAGTAGTCGGGCGCCTCCTTTGCGTCGACTGGTTGTAAGAAAGGCCAGGCCATCTTGTGCGTCTGTCAAGAAGAGGCAATGGAAAATGTGGCTGTTCCACTAGAAACGGCAATTCTGTTTGTGATTAAAACTCATTTTTCATTCTACATTCGCAAGGCCATAACACAGGTTCAAATTCTGACATTTCACTGAAAGTAGCAGAGTTGGCAGGTTTATTTTACTACATGCTGTGACTCGATAACTCTCGTCCATTACAAGTACAATGCATTAAGAAATTTGCTGGAGCTGCAAGAGAAATTTACAACAGCAGTTTAGCAGAATACAGCTGAAAACTACAATGACAGATCTATTTCTGGCGTTGTAAGTGTCCTATTTGATGAAACTTTGACCCAGTAACCTGGGTCAGAGTTTAGCCTTACAAAAGCAGTTACACCAGGTATCGTATAAGAGCATTATATGAAAATGCCAAGTGTGGTCCACATGGAAGCACACCCCAATGTTCATGTGAATACCTTTAGTAACTTTCACAAAGCGTAGTACAGTTGAATCTCAATTCAGGAAATACGGGTACCACAATGAATTATCGGTTATAATGACACAAATGAACAATATTACTGGCACTGAAGTGTTACAAATATACAATTACAACAAATTATAGAGTACAGTGAAGCTATTTTTGTGTCAGACGTACGTTAACCGACAACGTGCAACTCCTAGAATCCTTTACAACAAGAAGCCACTACGCGTCACGCATACAACTACCAATTTCCCTCTCATCCTCACCTGAAGGCTCTTGAGCAGCTTTCGCAGGTTGTCAAAGTCCTTCGGCTGCAGGGGCTTCAGGTTGGCCTGGTTGATGTTGCTGTTGCGCTGGCACGTGGGGCAGATGTACTCCTCAATGGAGTCCGCCTCGCTCTGAAGCACCCCGACGCACCGGCCATGGAACCAGTCCTGGCACTGGTCGCAGCAGATGTAGAACCTGCACGCCGCAAACAGGCACGGTTGCAGGGCTGGGTATGGCGTGCTTCCTTGCTAAGCGCGATATGGCATGCACTGAACAAAGCGTACACTCAAAGCCACCGGGGAGCCTAAACCATTTCCGTTATATTCACTACTGCCCTTTACTGCAATACGTGTCCACTGGGGTGCACACTTTAGATTAGATATACAAAGGACGTGACGGTTTCACAGCCTGAGGGACCATTACATGGCCACCCTTACGAGATGAAATTTTAATTAAAGTGGGACAGAGGTGCCCATAGAAACAGCAGTGTGTTAAAATACCTCTACAAGTAATAAGAGCAGCATTCAAGGCTATGGAACAAGCACTGTGCAAAATTCAGTGCAATGCAATGTTATAGGTCGAGGTTGAGTCAAGATCTGGGGAGCTACGTGACGAAAATCACGATGTGATTACAAGGCAAACCCTAGTTAGGGAGAACTGGATTCATTTTTCACTAGTTGTGTTCCACTTGTAGTCATTCGAAGTTTAAAGAAAAAAAAAAAAGAAAACTAATTTCTGCACTCGTAAAGTAACACGGCACAGCACGAGTCTGTGAGTATGTGAAAGATGAAGAAAAGGCGACCATTCGAGGCGAGTGGTACCTCCCTCCCCTTTAGAAAAGCTGGCAGGTGCCTGAGGGCACTGGGAATCGAACCCACTACCTTCCAGAGCAACTTGATAAGACAGATGCTTGGGCTAGTTGGTGATTGGGAATCAACATATTTGCACAGCGCAAGACTACGAGTAGTTACGACGTAACTACAGAAGAAGAGACAAGGACAGAAAGAGCGCTGTCTTCAACTGAAATTTTATTAGCGAAAACGCTGGAAATATATACTCGTGACAGAACATCACCGCGCAATCGCGCAACCTATTGCATCACAGCTAGACAATCGTCATCTCATGATATGGTACAACACCACACCTCAGCCAAAATTCACAATCTATTGTGTCAAAGCCAGAAACTCGATTTCTTTTTTAGTCAGAGCAAGCGAAGGCATGCTGATACATCTATCACCCAGCAATTGCATTTGATTGGCCTCAATAATCTCCCGTGTTAGCTGCTGACGGTGTTTGGCTACAACAGTGCACTTTTCGAATTCCGGTCTGCAACCACAATCTCTACAATGGATACCCAAATGACCTTGAACAGCTGAGTATACATGGTAATGATGCTCCTTTAAACGCTCATTCAGGCACCGGCCCGTTTGCCCAACATACATCTTGCCACATGACAACGGGAGCAAATAAACGACAGCTACCACACATGCTACGAATGGCCTTCTATGTTTGATTGTGCAGCAGCTCCTTCGTGCGGACTGCGCATTCACCCGTTTGCAGAGCGCTGAAAGCTTTTCTGGGGCAGAAAAAACAACCTTCACATCTACCTTATCACCTATCTTTTTCAAATTGTGAGAAATCCTATGTAGATAGGGAATCACAGCCACGCGCTTTGAGCTACTAGCCACGCAGTTCACTGGTGCTTCTCTTCCTTGTTTAATTGTCCTAAGCAACTTTTCTGCCACCGAAACCAGCACATGATCGGGGAAACCAGCGTTGATCAGACGGGAAACCTGCTCAACGAAGCTGCTGATTAACGAGTGGCCGCAAGACTTTCGGAGGGCATTTCTTAAACAATGATTAGCAATTCCTCTCTTTACGAGCTTCGAATGAGCCGACAAGTACGGTAGAAGAGGTTTGCTTCCTCTAGGCTCATATTTCCAGCAAAGGTGTTCACGTGAGATGTTTAATCTCAAATCTAAAAACCTTAGCGAAGCATCCTGCGGAAGCTCATGCGTCAGAATAAGAGGTGCCATGCACTCATCGAAAAGACGTAATATGTCTGAAACGGCAGCTTCGAAGCCCCAATCATCACAGTCGAAAAGCACAAGAAAATCGTCAACAAAACGAAACACTTTTACGACAGCCGTTCTGTCGAGGCGGCTAGCCAAGAGTCGGTCATGGTGAGCGAGAAAAATGTCACTTAAAACAGGTGCTATGCACGAACCGATGCACACTCCTCTTTTTTGAATAAAAGTGCCTTCATTCCATGATACAAAAGTTGTCTTTAAGTAAAAGCCAACGAGCTCAAGAAAGCCACTGACTGTTATGGCCGCCGCATTCTGGAACGCAACTGAACCGAAGTTGTCAATGCAGTCCTCAACGCACCGTAGGAGCATGTCATGTGGTAAAGAGTAGTAAAGATCCTTGATGTCGACAGAGCAGGCACTTAAGCCATTGTTGTTACTTGAAAGAAATGAAATGATGTCATTAGAATCTTTCACCAGAAAAGGGTCGTCGATGGTCAGCAAGTTTAGCTTATCTTGTAAAAACAAGGCCACTTCCTTCTGCCACGTCCCATTTTCCGAAACAATGACTCGAAGCGGCCAGTCTACTTTGTGAGTCTTGACCGTGAAGAATAAATCCAAGCTAAGCTTCTTGCTTTTGTCAATGGATCTTGCTAGCCTACTTATTTGCAGTGCGTTGCACAACTTCTTGGCTTCAGTCTTTACTTTTGTCAGCGTTACGTCGCTTCGGCACTCGAACACGGAACTTATAGCATTGCTGGCTTTTGAGCGGAGCACTTCATTCGGCAGCACAGCAAAGCCCCCATCCTTATCCGCGGTCAACAAGGCTAGTGAACGCTCTTTGAAGAACGTGACAACACGGTGAAAAGGCAGGCTATGGCGGTCTGGGGTAGACTGCGACAGTACCTGAATGCCTTCAGCTACACACCTATCTGTTTCGGCCTCGGGAGCCCGTTTGGCTACTTGCCTTACAAGGGTCAGCATTTCCGGAGGTGCCAGCTGAGGTTGTGTGGCAAACTTGGGACCCAAGCTTAACACACGCTGTACACAGTCCGGGATGGGCACCTCGCACGCAGTGTGGATTGGGTTGCTCGGTGAGGGTTTCTTCCAGGGAGTGATGGCCCGAAGGTGTGCCAGCATATGTTGCCAGATGAACTCGGTCATTCTGCCAGTGGAGACGCAAAACTCCAGCCACTTTTTCTTGGCCCTTCGAGGGCTGTCGGTGCTGTTCACTTGAAAGAACATCATGTCCCGAAGCTGGCGCGCTCGACGTTTCCATTCCGAGCGAAGAATTTTGCAAATTCGAATGGCATGTCCCGTCGAAGGGGTGAGGCCTCCGAACAACAGCTTGACTGCAGGCGGTAGGAACTTGAGGCGTATGCAATAAGCAAAAGTGCGCGCCTGGCACTCAGCAACGGCAATGAGGTTGGCGAGGTGACACGGATCAGCAGGGAAACACGAGAAAGAGCCCGACGTACTAGAAATGTAACTTGATAAGACAGATGCTTGGGCTAGTTGGTGATTGGGAATCAACATATTTGCACAGCGCAAGACTACGAGTAGTTACGACGTAACTACAGAAGAAGAGACAAGGACAGAAAGAGCGCTGAAGGCACATGCAAAGGCACATGCTGTATCACTTCAATCACCGCTGCGCTGCCTGAACCTAGCAAGACGACGGCAGTGGCGAAACTTACTGTGACTCGTCGTAGGGTTGCCTGCAGAGGCAGTAGAGCTCCTGCGTGGAACTCTTGTGGTCCTTCCGGCACTCGTTGCAGACGTACTTGTCCATGGCCTTGGCCTGGACCTCGGTCAAGCCTATGCACTTGACGTGGAACCAGTTGGAGCACAGGTCGCACCCGATCATGAACCTGCAGGAGAGCTCGTCCTTGTCACAGGTGCTACACAGAACATGTAATTGGGGCCAATTTTGGTAAGGCACAAGTCTATGGTTAGGTCCACCCAAACGTAGTGGTACATGCCAAACACTAGGTTTGCGTCTTTTTTTGACAATGGGCTGGTTATGTTAGACCATTCTGCAACTAAACGTTCATTCTGCAACTAAAAGCTCGCGCTAATTATGGAAAAATGAGCATTGTTTTTTCATCAATTTCATTATGGAATTCACTATCACGCAATTTGAGATATAATGCCCATTCATGTTTTTAAAGGAAAATTAAAAAAGTGTTTATTCATTGTATAACAGCTGCATTTCATTGATTTCGTGAAATTGCTTTCTATCTAACTGAACATTCAGTGATGTTCTTGATGTTATTCAGTGATGTTATTCCTTGTTCTTAATTGAGTTTTTCTATTGTATTAGCATAGGAGGTCCCGCCTGCGGTTTGTAACCTTGGGACCTCCTCCTGCATATTTACCTGCATTGTATTACATTTTTTGACACGACTAATAAATATTGATTGATTGATTGATTGGAGCTGCACTCACTTGGAAGGATCGTAAGGCTTCTTGCAGATGCAGTACAGCTTGTGCTGGCTCACAGCTGCACCGCCGCTGCTACCACGCTGCTTGGCGTGGCTGGCAGGCGTCGCAGAGTTGCTGCTGCCACTGCCGCCACGGTGGTGTGATGGCGCTGGCGGTGGCCGCTGTGCAGTCGGCACCTTCGCCTTCTTCGGCCGCTTGGCCGGCACTGGCGGCGAGACGTCGCTGTCGCTGGTCTGCGACTGCGCCCGCTTGCGCGACGCGGCTGCCGCTGCGGCCGCGGCGGCCTGCTGCTTGCTGCTCTCCAGGGTGCGCATCACCTGCAGGAAGGCCGGGACCCATTTTCACAAAAAGCTCCGTAGGGTTCTGCAGTCGTCTTTGCCGAAAGGTTCTCTCGGATAATGGGCACAAACTAGGAAAACATTTAATTATACTCTGCGAGAAGTCCAGAAAAATGCGGTTCTTTGCCTGAAAGACTCCCCTCTAGCCTACATGGTACCGTGTCCCAAAACTCGGTCCCAGAATTATTGCAGCTGCTCTCACGCTAGCTTGAATCGGACATCACTCTCTCATTTTTTTACAGTGTGAACAAGTTTCTTGCAAGCTTGCTTACCTGTGCAACCTTCTCTTGAGGCGGTATCCGTGGCGTGACCAGCGTCGTCGGCGCGGACACTGCCGCCGCCGCTGCCGCTCTCCGCTTCAGGTCGGCCTGCAGTTCCGTCTGCACAGGACCAAGCCATTGCCGTAAGCCGTCCAGCAGCAACCAAAAACATCCAACAAATGGCCTACTTTGTAGGAGCACACCACAACAAGACATACAGGAGTAAACCAGGAATGACCACAGCCTACCAGAACAAATCAACATCAACATCTTCAACAGTAACATGAGAGCACGTTATTAACGACTGTCAGATTTGTACACTGCTCTTGCAGCTCTGCTACATTTTTGAATGGGGAGTGCCACATCTAAGAATACTAATTTTTGACACTCAATGAACCAAAACTGTGTTACAGGAAGTGGAGCTAGCTGATAAGGACCTATCACAAAACGTGAGGACACATGAACAAAACCAAAAGGAAACAGGCAATGCAACCACCACCCATCGGCTATTTTCTTTTCTGAGAAGTGTTTTGTGTTGCCTGCTTTGCTTTTTCTATACAAGTCTGTACACCCAACATTTTCTACGACAGGGCTTGCTCTATTTGCTCAAATCTTCCACAAGAGTGGGTTCACTTCTCAGAATAGCACACAGAGAGAGATAAGAGACGAGTCAAGCAAAAGCAGGAGCCAAGCCAAGACAAGCCCACCTGGATCTGAATCTGGAGCTCCTTCTCCATCAGCGCCCGCTTCCGCATGATCTCTCGTCGCAGAAATTCCGTCTGCCGCACGAGCACCTCGTGCAGCTTGGTCTGCGACGCCCGCGCCTTCCTCTCTTCGGCGCTCGCCTTGGCCCGTTGCCGCCGGCCCGTTGTCTTCTCGTCGCGCTCGATTTTGTCCACGATCCCCTTGAGCACTTGCTGGCAGACCGCAGCCCTGGAAGTTACGGATAGCAGTGTTACTCTTGGACACATTGTACACAGAAGGCAACTCACACAATCATCTTTTCTAAACACTTCAAAAGACAGGGCACTGCCCGATGCCTCATGGCAAACACGTCCAGACCAACACAATCTGTTCGAAACCATCCTGCAGTTCCTATGCAAACACCACAGCTATCTGATGATTTCGTGAATTTGACTCACTGGGCATCATAACAACTGTTGCAGGCGAGTTTAGAGAAAACAGAAGCTTATTTCCCAAGCTTGTGTTATTATATTGCTATTCCATGCTATTCTATATTCACTTGAGCTTGAATTGCAGTGTTCAAAGCATTCTCATGATTTGAAACGAAAGACTACACAAGAATCAGCAGTATTGGTTTTGGTGAGCTAGCCTCGCTGCAATAATAGGACTTATAGCCAACACAAGTTATCGATGAGATTTTATTTACTGACGGAATTCCAAAGCTGCTCAATTACTCAAACAGTATATCAATCATACAGAACCACTACATTCCTTGTCGAGCTACTGACGGGGCCAATGCTTTCGACATGAAAAGATATCTGGCTTTACTTTTTTTTCACGTACCACGAAGCCACAGAATCCTATAGAATCTTATCAGTGCACAAAGCAGTGTGCAGTGGTGAGAGAAGCTACAACTTCTTTAGACACCCTGCAAATAATACTCTAAGCTGCAAAACCATATACAGTTGAACCCCTCCATAAGAGACATGTGCCAGGGGGCAGCTTCTGTCCCTTATTTGAGGGATCTCTTACAAGCAGGGTGCCATGTTTTCATATTCTAATCAACCATTATTACAACTAAACTGGCCACAAAAGAAGGCCGCAGCATGTTGCAAACGGTTCATCATATACCACATGCCTCAATGACAGGCAATTTTCTTGATGGTCCGTGTCGCTCGGAGCACATTTTGGGTTTTCTCTACTGCAATTTTCTCACATTACTTATTTCCTTTTGTATCCACAAAGAATGAACTGCAGTCGGCAGCCAACAGTGCAGCACTGAGCCAAAATACCTGTTATAAGAAAGGCTGTTGACCAAAATTAAGAATGTTTTGTCCTTTATACCCAACTGTCTTCAGCAACGGGTCTGTTACAAAAGAGGTCCAACTAATGAGAGCGACGGGGCAGACAACCATGTCTCTTACTTCAACGCCTTTCATTGATTCAACTGAACTGGCCACACTGACGAAAATCACGCAACAAAGAATGGCAAAAGGTGGGTCCGCCTTTCAGTTCAGCAACGTGTGTGACCCACCTTTGGCCTTCGTCCTTGTGTTCCGTCGTCTTGGACTTGGACACCGGTGGCGAGGACGTGGGGCCACCGCCCGACGAGGACGAAGACGAGGAAGAGGAGGAGGAAGACGACGATGAGGACGACGAAGAGGATGAGCTGCGGCCCACGCCGGCAGTGACTGAGACAGCAGCTGGCGTTCGCTGCAGCTGCTGGTGGTGTCGCTGCAGCGCCAGCAGCTTCTGCTGGATCTCGGGCGACGTCTGGGGGTTCATCAGCGCCTGCCGCACGACTGGATGGGAGAAGAAAGGAAATGCTTAGATGGTGCCACATGCTGGGTACGTCCGTTTAGTGACAGACCAGACCGAAAACACGAATTAAAGGGCCCTCACCAGGTTTAGGCATCGCTCTAACCAACAAGAGAGTTGCGTGGACCGTGCCATGGCAAACTATCAACAATTGTCTGTAAAGTGTCAAGCAGCTGTACGGCGCAAAAACACCTCAAACGTAAAACGGAAGCCAGCGCGTTCTTTTTAGCAACAGAGCTCCTTCCGTGACCAGAGCCAATCGAGGTTGCGTGTGCAAAAGAAAATCACTTAAAAAATGCATTGCCTACAACGCTGATTATGCCATGAGACCTTGGCAAACTGTCAAATGAGGAAACGACAGTACTGCCTATTGATAAGTACTACGAAACAAGAAATAAAGGTTACGAAAGAAACGGTGGCGAGGCTGACGACGTAAACATGACACAATCCCGTGCCTCCACATTATGAATGTCATTTGGAAGTCAGTGTAAATCTTCGTCACTCCCTTTTGTGGTATGTGTCAGCTATTGCACTGGTCATATTAAAAGGGTAAGGATAACTGCTTATGGATAGTGGTTGAGATGAAGACGCAGCGTGTATATGTTGGCAACAAAGCTCGTCTCTAGGTAGCACGTTTCAATGTTCCATGGAGGAACATACATTCTCAATGAAGTATGGGTATAATTAATTGTTGGTTAAAATTGAGTGAGTTAAGAATGGTACTATCATTAAGCCTGTATTCAAAATATATGGTTACAAAGAATTGTTGGATGCAATGAAGCTATATTTTGTATCAGACGGAGTTTGTCACAATGAGCTTTGAACTCCCTTGTGTAAAGACAACCACATTTTGTTCTCAGCCAACGCTGAAAAATTACGTGAAGACATGCAAATTAACTCCATAGACATTGACTAACGATGCACAGTTCATACTAGGCTTTTTTTTTTACCTACAACAATGAAGACGTGCCAATGCTTCGTTAGTCTTATTGCCATTTTTGGCGTTCCTTCTCACAGCAGATAATACAGGATGGTGCATGCTCGACTTACTCTGCTGTGTTATGGCTGGAGTGAGCACAAACTGTTGCGGCGAGTTGGGAGGCGACGACACGGGCGAGGCGGCAGGCGCTTCGCTCTTGACCGGAGTGGCCGGCGCCTCCGCTTGCTTCGCCGGAGTGGCTGGCGCAGCGGCAGTTGTGGTAGGTGTCTCCGTCTTGCTGGCGGCAGCAACGGTAACAGCAGCCGGTGCAGCAGCTGGAGCCACTGCTAAAGTAGGAGGGAAACGAAGAAACGAGAAGGACGCGTGTAAATGGCAGAACTCGCAAAGAGAGTTGTTGATTGATTGATTTGTGGGGTTTAGCGTCCCAAAACCAGCTGTGATTATGAGAGACGCCGTAGTGGTCTCCCGAAATTTCGACCACCCGGGGTTCTTTTAAGGGGGGACGCGGCCTTCGTATCGCGAAAAATGACCAAAAAATCGATTTTTTGAAAACCACATAGTCAGTTTCTACAAGTCCCTTTTTATCTGATTCCGAAATATGAACGCTGAAAACCGCGTAGAAGTGCTAAAAAAAATGTTAATAGAGGCCAACGTGGCGAAAAAACTCGATAGAAATCGTGAAAAAACGGCAGTTTTCAAGTCCCAATATCTCCGCAACGGCGCAACAGAGCGCCGCCATTTTGCCCTCGTTGGAAAGCGCGATTCTCCGTCTTCAAATCTGCCGCTTCAGCCAGCTCCTCCATACAGAAGCAAGCGCACAAAAAGCAAAAGATTCAAGGCCGTGCCGAGGCCTCCAATTGGCCGCGCCCGTCACGTGACGAATCGGAGCCTCGCCATTGGTCTCCTTGGCGGTCCGCGTCTTCTGCTACCGCGCCGGCGCGCCTCTCTGCGCTGTATGTTCGTCTGTGCGTGCCTTCCCCGATAGTATTTGCAGTGTCGGCGATCGAGTGGTGTGTAGACAGAACGGCAGCTGATCCCAAAGCTGATATCTTATCGCTCGCGGTGCTCGCGGTGCTCGCGCCTCGTGGCGCCGCGCGTTTGACGATCGCGTCGCCATGTTCGTCAGCGCGTACGGAGCGGTTTCGGCAGCGGACTCCGCGAGTGCTTTGTGCGCCTCTTGACATCTCAGCACGCCATTATCGTCGGTATTTGTGGAACGTAGTTTCAGCGGCGGATTTTTGTTGTGATGGGCGCGTTTAGACTTTTCGGCTCGCTGTCGGTGCGCGTGGAGCGTGGTTTCGGAAGTAACGCGTGCGAGTGCCGATGGTGCGTCCGCTCCCGATCAATCGCGCGCGGCCGGTATGCTTGCTTTTGTCAACTTTGACGGGTCGCTTTGTGGCATTTCATACGCGGGCGAAGCATCATGTGCGAGCGGCAGTGGCACCGTTGCCCATGTCACGCGGCGTCCGACGTTGCCGACTGCATGTAGCGATTGCGCCACGGATGTGCCCGAATCTCGTCACGTTGCCACGCCGTCCGCAAGTATGGACGATACCCTTCAGGCGCGCCTAGAGCCGCATTTTGTATCACCAAACGCATTCCGCGAGGTCGCCGCGTACGTGCCAGTAAGTTGTGTGTGTGCGACCGCGCTGAAAACGGAATGACAGGCGCCGGTACGCAAAAAAGCGAACGAGTTTCCGATCGTTCAAAATCACGACCTTGAACCCGTTTCTCGGCGTTGTAGGAGTCAGCAGCGCTCCTAATAACTTTTAATTAAGTAAGAACTAGATATGGGTCAGCATCGCAAATGATACTGACGTGTACGCGCGTCTGGCAGTGCTCTCGCGAACGGGTGGTTAGAGTAACTGTATATGTAGAGGAACATATACAGTAACTCTAGCGGTAGTAATTGCCGCGAAATGAATATCGTAAGATTTTCTGTGCATTAGGAGAGCTGTGCAGGCTCTCAAAAGTATTGAAAAGGGGCTAGGAGCTCTGACTAATTACACTGGTCAACAATCAACATCTCACATTGAGGGTTGCACCATAAAACATATCAGAAAAGTCTGAAGGCTCAGTCCAGACCTTCCAGTGAGACAGTTGCTGACAGTATTTGTGTACCCTGGTACCAATGCCTTTCTGGCATGCAGATCTGTCCATGAGGCAGTGTTTCAAGTACAGTCATTGAGCCCACCATGCTTATGCTGAGTATTGTGCAACACTTTGACTGTAGCCTGGACAACATGCCTTTCCCAGAGCAGCAAAGAAAGGTGTCTTTTAGGAAAAAAGAGGCCAGCAAGGCATACCAAACTAAAGAAAGGACATTCAAGAAGCCGTGCACCAAAAAGGACACAAAACACTGCGTATTCAGTGCCCTTTTCTAATAAAAATCCATGGAAAAACTTTGAAAGCCGTTTTCTCAAAACGACTTTTCTTGCTCCTTGCCTTGCTTGTTCCGCTGATTTCTTCATGACTACTAGGTCTATTTCAGTTCCGTTTTTTTTCCTATATTCCTAGAAGAATTGCCCAGGGCGTGACATTCTTGCTTTTCCAGTTTTCCTTCACAACATTTAACAATACGACTAATTGCTCACAGCCTGAGCTCTTGTGGTGCAGTCACCTTGTAAAAAACGACAACTGAAAAAAATTGTGTAGCAAATAAACAAATCTAAGAATGTTACGCCCTGGACCGTTCATCATAGAGCTCACAGCACTTTGAAAAAGCTTTCTATCACATTTTTTAAGCGATTGAGGCTCGGAACAAGGTCAGAAGGAGGACACTGTTGTAAATCAGAAAGTTTTAAAGATAAGCTCATGAAATTTATACAGTAGTATCACAGAATCATTGCTAATAAGTCTACCAAATTTCATCAAAATCCATAAAGAAATAAGAAAGTTGGTTTCCAACGTCACGTCCCCCCTTAACGTGCACTGACATCGCACAGCACACGGGCCCAACATTTCGCCTCCATCGAAATGCAGCCGCCGCGGCCGGGATTCGATCTCGCGACCTTCGGATCAGCAGCCGAGTTCCATAGCCACTAGACCACCGTGGCGGGGCAAGAGAGTTGTTGAGATGTCACACAAAGGTGTCCAAAATCAACGCTGAAATCTGAGCAGAAAACTCTTGTTTCTTATCCCACGGATTTCGCTGTCTCAGTTTTACGCACTGGTACGTAAACCTCAACTTACCCAGCCAAAAAGTGGGATCTGAAGCAAACAAGATGTCTTCAAAACAGTTGGGAATATATGAATGTGTCAGATATTAATGGAATCTACTGTCACATATATGTCCCCTCCCCACATCTCTCAATACCCTCAGGTGCATGGAAAATTAAAAAAAAAAAAAAAATGCCAACTCTAAAGATTCAGACTTTGAAAGTTAAAGGGAGTGTCTACCGCCTGTCAGCACTTGTGAAAGCATTCAAAACCACAAGTAGTTGCGCCTAGCCGTGCTTCACCTTGTCTGATTATTCAAACAGAATTCTGGGGTCCCATCAAGTTTGAGTTAAGCATTGGAGTACAGACCACATTTCAACCCTATGCAAAGAGCTTCTGCTAAAACTGGAGTGAACCATGGCAACATGGACTTGCAGACCCCGTAGCGCGACTCCTGTAGCAGGACTAGCTTGCATGCTCTTAGAACCTCGTCCAAGTGGCGTGGCTCATGTTCCAACTGCAAGAATTCAAAGTCACTATTTTTCCGAGACAAATTTGGCGGTTGACAAGGCTAAAAGGTGTGGTGTGCAGCTTGGTGGAGGCCTGGACATTAAGACTCAAGGCATGGCTTACTTTGACGTAGTGGGGATGTTCACATCCCCTGTTACAACGTTTTCACCATGTGGCACTCGCGTTTCCTCTAAGCTACTCCAAGGTGGCTTTCCAACGGGCACAAGCCGTGATTGTCGGCAATATTCGAACATTATTAGAAAAAAACGTTCCACTCAAACATTAATATTCAAATTCACTTTGCACTCAAAATTTTGCTATTTGTGCAAATCTAGAAATGACAGTTCCAGAATAACATGATACACATTACTGCACAAAAAATGAAGAAAGAAAGAAAGCTTATATACAAAAGTTTAACTAAGTAGAAAGGGAAAATAATTACATATCTTTATACAGAACCAGAGACATTGATCTACAAAGGAAATTGACAAGGAGGTTATGCAGTGTCCAGCCCAACAGAGCCATAGCAGCAAGCAGGAATAAGATAAACTGGTTCCAACCTTTCACTGGTGTCGTCGTCGCCGGTGCCAGCAACGCTTTCGTGGCCACCACTGGTGCGGCAGCTGTGGCACCCGCTGCCGAGGCTGGGTTGGCCACCACAGTGGCCAACCCCGGAATGCTCACAGTCGCCGCCTGCAGCCGTACGCCGGTGGTAGCCGGCGTTGCGGCGGCTGCTGCCACTTGTACAAGAGGTCTCGCCGCCGGCAGAACTGCGAGTCGTTTGGACGTCAACTTTCTGCTGCCAGCCACTTGAAGGCGCATAATTTTTTCCACCAGTTTAGCTTACGAGCGCTTCGAATGAAATGGCTAGCAGCGGTTACACAAGGTGCGTTCAAATTCTGAGTGACACTGTGGACAGTCAAGTGTTAACAGCTTAGAGGACAGCTTCGAGCCCACGTCACTTGCATCCGAAAGATGTTTGTGCGACGTGACGCAACCTTGTCACGAGAGCCAATAAAGCACAAATTTATTTGTAAACTTTGTTTTACAAATAAGAAAAGAGAGGACCTAACAGATCCTGACATAAAAGCAAGATGGTTATCGCAGTCATCGCAGCGATCACAGAAAGGAAGGTTTTGTTCATCTTGACATCTTCTTCGCGAGAACGCTGACATAAGGCACGTTGGCAATTTGTTACATTATGTTTTCCAGCTTCAGCCACCAAGCAGTAACAGCAAAGCTTCTTCCTCTTTAACACTAACTTGCTCAGGTACTTTACGCAACCACAAAGAGGAGAAAAATAGTGGTAAAAAAAACTAACATTTTCAAGCTCTGAGCTTCGCAGAAAAAAAAAAAAGACATGCAGTGTCACCTTTGACTTGTGTACCCAGGATCTGTTGTGGAACGGTGGTGGTCAGCTGCGGCCGGATCTGGATGAGCTTCGGGGCCAGTGCTGCCTGGGTGGTGGTCACCACGGTTCCGGCAGCTGCCGCCGCCGAACTGGCGGGCAGTGCTGTTGACAACACTACTGTCGGCTGCATCTGTGAGTAAAGAAGAAGCGAAGAAGGTCTTTTATTTCACTGAAATGATTTACAAAAAATTCTGCGAGAACATCCAGGAGAAGTGAAGGCCGGTGGTGTCGGCTGCCTACCCAGGAAAGCGGTCCTGTTCCTAATGCATGTAACAGCGCTGAAATCCAAGAACTTGACAAATCGGCTCAGCTCATCGAACAGACAGCCAATATAGAATATGCTAGGTGTACACAATACGAAATTACACAGGAAGGCAGGAAGCAGAACCAGAGTGTCAGCACCATGGACACAGCTTGTCATGCAGTTCCTTTCAAACTTCTAAAGAAAAGGCCGCTACCTTCCGGAGAAAAGCTGGTCTAGGTGAGATCATAGCACACCTATTAACTGCACCAAAGTAAACACAAAATCGGCAAAAGATGTGATAACTGTCACACTTACTGGCACATCACAGGCATAAGATGGGGAGCAAGACTTTACCGACCACGTAGCGATCATTCGGATTTTCTCAACAGTTCTGTGGTTTTGTTTATTTATTTATGTATTTATTCATTCAAAATGCCTCTTTATTTATTCAAAATACCCTTTAAAAACAGGGTATTACATAGGGGAAGATGTTACAGTAAAATAATAAGAGAGTGAAAAAGAAAGGTGCCCATAAGAGTACACGAACTTACAAAACAAACTGCTTGCTAAAATACACAGAAACTCAAAAACGTATACAGATGCAAAAAGTGAGTGAAAAATGCTAATTTTCTCTAGGTGCCTTATTAGTGCCTTTAACACTAAATTTATGAATACTACGAAAAAAAAAAAAAATCTGCATTAACTATAAGAACGGCTGTTAAAAATTTGATTCGACGCACTTCAACCACAATTACAGTAAAACCTCGTTATAAATAAGTTTATGGAAGAGCCGTAATTACTTTGTTATGACCATTAGTTCGTTATACCCAAAATCCATGTCATCTATGCTAATTTCAAGGAGAATTACAATTGCTTCGTTATATCTCCCATAAAGAAGTTTAGAACGGGGAGTCGTAATTACTTTGTTATAACCGTTAGTTCGTTATACCCAATATCCATGTCGTCTATGGTCATTTCAAGGGGAATTACGATTGTTTCGTTATATGTATTAGTTCGCTATATCCCACTTCATTATAACGAGCGTCTGCTGTATTTTTGTTTGCAATTGGATCTCAAAGGCCACCATTCGCACCCCCTACACTAATGCGACGTGCCACAGCCACCAACCTTTATCTGCTGTGACGGCTGAGAGACAATTTGTACTGTGCCGGCTGGTGCAACGGAGACAGCCGCCTGAGGTGTCGCCGCCGGTGCAGCAACCACGGTGGGTGTCGCAGCTGCTACGGCAGTTGCCGGTGCCGTAGCCGTTGCTGCCGCCACGCCTGTGGCTGGAGCAATGGATATGGCTGGGCGAAGTGTGGTGATCTGGATAGTCTGTGGCTGGGACGTGTTGGCCGTGCTGGCTGTAGTCGTGGCAACGGCTGGCGCTGCTTGCACAGGCAACGTCAGCAGCTGAAGGCGGCCGTCTGGCAAACGGATGAGTTGTTGGCCTGCAAGCAACGAAGTGGCACGGTCAGGAAGGCTACACTAGTTGCCACTGTTTGGCTGAAAACAATTCTAATGGTATATTTAGCCAGTCATCTCAGAGCGCTCAAGATCGCTCTGGTGAGGCGCGTCACAACTGGCTGGTTCTTTCATAGCAACGTGCTCCAGCTCAATGCTGTGAGGCTCTGTCAACGTTCAACATCAGAACGTAAGTGAGATCCTCGCGGAGTTTCGATCACATGGCTGCTTGACACAGTTCCTTGACCAAATGATGAGCTTTCAGAATGAGTTAGCTTTCGACATCTGCGCCTAAAAATTCAGTCAAGGGGTGTCTTTATTACATTTCTTAATAATCTACTGGTCACTACCTGCCCTCCATCTCAGTCTGATGCAAGTTAAAGAAATCAGTTACAAGTACAAACAAGCATGGTAGTTTACTAGACGATGTCATGAAATTGAAAAGTTACAACACTGACAACTACAGAACACTGCGAGACACATTTGTTGTTGACGCATATGTATACAAGATACAGAAGACCTTGTTATAACGAAGTTGACGGGGAAGCGGTAATTACTTCGTTATAACCATTAGTTCGTTACAACCAATACCAATTTCATCTATAGGAATTTCAAGGGGAATTGCAATTGCTTCGTTATATCCAATAGTTCGTTATACCTGGTTTCATTATAACGAGGAAGCACTGATGCACTAAATGAGGAAGCACTGAATGAGGAAAGCACTGATGCTCACCAGGCATGAGACCACGGACTTGAAGCTGACCATTGGGACCTTGGATGATCTGAATCTGAGCCCTGACGGGAGCTGCCGTGCCCGTCGGATTTCCCACGGCTGGACGGATCACCGCATTGGTGCCACCGGCAGTCGCGGGCACCACTCCCCTCACCGCAATCACGGCTGGCCTCGTCTGGCCCGCGACGGGCGCCCTTACCACGATCTGCTGCGGCCCGCCCGTGGTCGTCTTGGGCATCAACGTCGGCGTGCTGGCGCTGATGGGGATCTTGGTGATGCCGTCTGCACTGTTGGTGGCGCCCACGGGCCGCGTTGTGAAGATGCGGCGTACCGCCCTCCCGGCGCCGGGGTTGCCCGGCGTAGTCACGAGGCTTGTGAGCGTGGTGCCCTTGATTGGGCTTCCGGCAGAAACCAGCGCCACCTAGATGTGAGAAGCGTGTGAGGGTCAGTGCTCGGTAATCAACAGAAGCACCAAAGCTGTGGCGAAATGGTTCAAATCCAGTACAGCCAAAGCGTACCACAGTAAAGTTGTAATAAAGTTGCTAAACGAAATGTCTTATGACACTCCATACCGATCATAGGAACTCATTCAGAGCTGTGCGAATCAAATATTTTTCAAACAATGATCATTTAATTATTCTTTAATAAAACCATGTCAAGTTAGAGAGAAATGTACTGCTAAACATGGACAAGAAAAAATTTATGAAGTGACTAGTGTAGTCCCACTAGGCCATTTCAAAAACAAAAACAGTGAAGCCTTTAAATATGAGGGGTGTGCAAATATTCGAAATTTCGAATAATTTTCGAACAGCGTTTGCTATTCGATTTAATTCGCACTTGAATTTTCCTATTCAAGCTATTCGAAGTTGGTAATAAGGGGAAAAAATACGCTACGTTCGCGTGTCAAGTGGCCCATTCCCGCATGTAGTCCACTTTGCCACATAACACCCGTGTACTGCGGCGAAGCTAACCCCCGTGTACTGCAGCGAAGTTACCTCAGCTTTCTGTTGCACAATTCTCTGTTGGACTGTTGCCCAGGACTTGGGAATGACACTGTGGCAGTACACTAGCCATGCAACAAGTCTTTTTTCCCATGCTTAGCAGAACATTTCCCCATAATTTGACATGGTATTAGTAAATAAATATTTGAAAATTATTTGAAAAATATTCAATTCGATTCTCACTTGAACAAAATATTCAAATTCACTTCGCACTCAAAATTTTGCTATTCGCACAGCTCTATAAAAACAGAACAGATAACTGAACAAACTTTGCCATAGCAGGCAAGCTTTGCTGCAGTAAGCATGTTAGTTTTGTCGCAGTACACTACTGTCAGCTTCACCACAGTGCACGAGCATCAGCTTTGCCGCAGTAGCTTCTGCCCTTTGTTTACCAACTTCAAAGAGTAAACTAAGTGCAAATCAAATCAACTAGCAAATGCTATAAGAAAATTATTCAAATTTTCCGAGTATTGGCCCACTTCTGTTTGTTCATTCACTACAGGCTCAGGCATGCAAGCAACAGCTTGAACTTAGTTTGCTCTGTCCAATAACTCGACATGTCCATTACAGAGAAGCCGAATTAGAACAGCAAGCCGAACGAACTTGCAGTCGAACCCTTCACGAAGTGGGAAGCACAACACGGATGGTTGACAAAGAAGGAAAAAAACCAAGTGCTGTAAGCCAGCTGTAGTATCTTGAGGCATGTCGATGAGATCACTGCGCTGTCCCCTCATGTAAGACCCTGTATACTCACTTCTTGACAATTAAGGCCGGAGAGGCAAATTACGCACGTCCTATTGCTAAACAATGCAGTCCCGCAATGATGTCCGTGTCTACCCTGTGAGAAAGCTACAGGAAGATCTCTGAAAGAAGGTGCAGCGCACGCAATAGGAACATCCATATTTGCTTTTGTTTTTACGTTGTAATTTCATGTTTCTGCACAAGTGTGAAAATAGCTGTTGCATACGTCTTAAAGGCAAATGGCGTCTGTCTCCAGGGGAAGTATTCGTCACTTTCTGGCTTTTCCATCGTGTTACAGAAGCTTGTGACAAAACTCACTAACGGCTGCACAATCCTTACGAGACTGCCTTTCTTTGCCTCCAGATACGCAAGGGAGCTACGGAGGGTTCAGAAACCAAAACACGCGACAAACTGGACTTACTTCACACGTAGGAGAGCATGTGAAGATGCCCCGCTCCCATACCCTTCCCTCCCTTGCCGAGAAAACTTGTCCACTAGTACAGCGAAGGCAATGAATCAGATGTCTGAGCGCAGCTACACCGGGTGCTAATGCAATGATGATGAAGCCACTCACCTTGGTGAGTGCCTGGCTGGCGGTGGCCTGCGGGGTGGACACGGTCACGGTGATGGTCTTGGTGCCCGGTACGGTGACCTTGGTGGTGCCTGTCGTGCCCTCCTGCAGCCTCTTCTGCTGCATGGCCAGCCGCTGCTGCTTCAGCTGAGCTTCCATCTGGGCCCGAATCTTGTCGGCGCTCTGCTGGGCGTGCACTTGGGCCAGCTTCTCTCTCACCGCCAGCTGCTGCTTCTCGAGCCTGCGGCAAGGGGAAGGAGGAGGAAAACAGCAGCGCCGACCGTTAAACTTCTTGTACCTTCCAAGTCTTAGGAACCACCACAATGCTGCAACCAAACACTACAATGCTGACTCTGTCCTAATTAACCAGAACAGCACACTGTCGCATGATAACGGACCTAAGAGCCAAAATAATCAAAGTTGACTTACATAGCAGTACTCTATTTACACTAATGTAAGCCTCCCCCACTGTTCAAATCACAAAGCAAAAGAAAAAAACCGACGAAAGGTGTTACACGTTTCAGTTTCGACTGTATCTATTGACCCCCAAAACTTTGCGCTTCAAAGTTCAATAAAATGGGACAACTTACAATCGTGGAAACATGGTAGTACAGTAAAACCTCGTTATAACAAAGCTGAAGGGGGTGCCGTAATTACTTTGTTATAAACATTAGTTTGTTATAGCCAATATCAATTTCATCTATGGGAACTTCAAGGGGAATTGCGATCGCTTCGTCATATCCAATAGTTCGTACTGTAGTAGCAGTAGTGGCACATAAAAAAATCTGCCATAAAATCCGTTTCAGTAGCAGTTTCCCCATATCTGTGGATGTCCGCTGCAGCTGAAAAACAATGCTCTTGCTAACATGTACAATCCGGCAGTCATTAAATCATTGGTTGTCGAGCTATAACGGGACTCATTCCGTAGCAGTGGTAGCAGAGGCAAAAGTAGCAACTCCCGGTACTCCACGTCTCAAGTTTAATGCATAAAAATGTCACCTGCTTTCTTTATGTGAACGTCCACTTTTTCACTTGCTGTTGTACGCAGGCAAAGCACATTCAGGCCAGCATTCAGGCCAGCAGGCCACATTCATGTGCACCAATCCTAAAGTCGCAGGCGAACATGGGGCATTTAGCGGACAACAAACATTCGCTCACTTTTCTCCGAACTGGCGGATCTCCCAGAGTTCGAGGTCTTCCTCGGGCACCCACACTTCGGTCACCGTCGGTCCCTTGTGTTGGGGCGATTCGGGTCTTCTCCGCTCCCGAAGGCCTGTCCGCTGTGGTGTCACTTTCTCTGCAGGACATAAAAAAGACACGGCTCATTAGCCCGAACCTAAGCCCATTTGATTGTTAGGTACCAAGCACTAAGACCTTCCAGTGTAATAGGTAAGCATCATAAAAATAACAAGAAATGCAGACATAAGCATGTTGAAGTAGAGAAATGCTTAACTTTCATAAAACATGCAAGGCGGTAATATGGCTGCGAATGCGCTGATCTTGGCATTTAGGGTGTATCCACACGATGAATTAAATCAGTCTTTTCCAAGGCGGACAGCGCATCATGTGACACCACGTCGCGGATTTGTGCCATCCGTGCCGCATCTGCGGACGGAAAATTCCAAGCACTTTTTCGCAATGGGATTCCCGCGAACTAACACAGCAGATTTAGCCGAGGGTGCCATTATAGGTCTGGCAACCAAGCGCTTTCTTTTTCTCATTTGGTTTCAACTTAAAACTAACTCTGCGACATAGACGAAAACAAAATCCTCCCATACTTTTGCTAACGATCAATATGTTATCGACTTTCATACTGTTCGCGCCATCTAGAGAGAAAAGAAACAAGCAAACATTCGTACACTATGTCGGGTTACCGGGTTACCATGGAGTGCACAATGTCGCAGCTTGACATGTCACAAATTACAAGACTTGTAGACCACAATGCTGCAAGGGCAATTTGTGGTTACAAACGAGATAAGGAACCTTGGCGTCAACACAGGCTCTGCAGCTCCCGTCAACATGTAGCAGCACGTTGTAACATAGGCAGACAGCGTTCGCTGTCCACTGGAGGCTCCCAACTGTACTAAAGTCATGACAGTGCATTCTGCTGCTGTATATTCTTATGCAAACCATAAAGCGTTGCACCTATGGCAAGGAACACTTGTGCTCAAGTGAAATGACAAAATTACTGATGACGTCACTCAGATAGCCTATCAAATCGATCGTCTGAGTGATGTTGCTTGCCCATGGCATGAACCATGGGCAGGGGCAGTTGAGAATTTTTGAAGTCGTGTCATTCCATAGTGACGAGCATATTCAAAACCTTGTAGTAAATCATACACCTTATGCACGGCACTGACACTGGCCTGCTAATGATCATGAGGGGCTGCACTATAGGCTCAGTGGGTTTGCGCAAGATCCGAAAACCCTTTCAGGACTCCTTCAGGACTTGTCAACCCACCTCTAGGCTTGGAGGGCAGGTCGATCGGCACGGTGATGCGCCGCACGAGGTACTCGGAGCGCAGGCCGAAGGGTCCCACGTCCCTGCGCTTGAGCAGCTCGGTGGTCTGCACGTCGCTCTCGGTCGTCATCGTGTTGGTGCCGCCCGGTGGGGGCTTGGCCTGCAGGTCGTCCCAGCGCAGGCTGGCCCACAGCACGCGCAACTGCAGCGCCACCTATATCAAGGGTATTCCGGAAAGGAAGGCAGACACATTGCGTAACTTTCGATTACGATAAGTCACTGGCAAGAAGTCGCGGCGTGCACGACTTGTTAAATCTCGTAACGTTAACCTGACAAGCTGCGTGCATGCCATTTTACTGACACGAATGTGCTGAAGCATTTCAACATGTGGCAAGCTTCACCACAAGAATGCTTTATTGATAGTTTTGCTTTATTGATAAGTTCTGTTGCAATGTGGCAACAATCTAAGAACGCATCTCACTGCAACCTGACTTCATAGCAATTTGGCTGTAGCAGGCAGGAATTGAACCCGAAACATTGTTTTCTGCAGCAGAATGGCATAACCATTGTCAACATTTAGATACTTTGACAACTATGGATACTTTGGATACATTTAGGATACAACTATGGATACATTTGGATACAACTATGGATACATTTAGATACTTTGATAACTATGGCTTATAATCATCCTTGTGCGAAGCTCGAACACCGACCAAAGACAAGAAAATAAAGCTAGGCAAATAGCAAAATTGTGAGTGTGAGGCAAATTGAAATATTAATGCCCGAGTGCAAATGAATAGAATATTTTTCAAACAACGTTTGAATATTTCTTTTATTTTTTATATCATGTCAAATTATGCAGAAATGGACTGCAAAAATGGGCAAAAAGATCAAACTTATTGCATGACTGGTGTATTCCCTAAAATACATTCACAAGCCCTAAAGAACAGCCTAACAGAAAACTGTTAACAGAAAGGTTAGCTAACTTCACTGCAGTACACGAATGTTAGCTTTACCACAATACCCAAGTGCTCGCTTCACTGCAGTACACAGGTGTTATGGGTTGAAGCGTAATACATGCAGGAATGGTCCGCCTGTCACGAGACATAGCGTATCTTGCCACTTAATTACCAACCTTGAATACTTCGAACAGTAAAAGTCAAGCACACACCGAATCGAATAGCAAACACTATTTGAAAATCACTTGAGACTGAATATTTGCACACCCCTACAAAAGATAATGCAGCACAAAAGAATAGTGCTATGTCATGAGATGCCTGTTCAACGACGATCAAAGAAACACTGATTAGACCAATCAGCAACATATCCTGAAGCCTCTTCTCTATTGCGTCCTCGAAACAAATCATGCTGACACTGGCAAGAAAGAAAAGTCAGCAGCACCGACCTGGTGTATAGTGGTGAGCATTTGATTCCGGTACCGCCAGGCAGTCTTGAAGCAGGGCCTTGGGCTAACGCCGTAGGGCCAGCTTTGCGGGTTCACCTTGGCTGTGTAGCTGCAACCAGCATGACCATTAAAGCCGTAGTTGAGTGCAGGCCTTACTGGGTGAACGCACTTTATACACACGCACACACACTTGTTCCATGAATAAGAGTGTGTGTTTAAGAGGAGGGGTAGGGGGGGAGGTATATAGTGCCTGAAAGTGGCACGAAGTAAAGCACAGTTCTGTTCAAGAAGACTTGAAAGGAATAAAAAGTAGGAGATTTTTACAAGAGGTTCTCCATTTTCTTTTCTAAAGAGATGTATAGGCTCACAGTACCCGTAGATGCAGTTGTTTAATTTAGGGCAGCCATTACACCTTACCCATTTCTGTTGTCATCATCACTGGTCCGTCTTTACTTGAAAGTACAGCTGAGAATTTATTCGATTTGTTGTTTCTTTGCCAAGTAGTTGCTGTATTCATACTTTGCTGTTTACTAGGTGCTCTTTGATAAATGCCTACGGTATATGTTTAATACAACTAATTACCACACTTAGATGATTTTAAGTTGACCCCTTTAAGTTGACTTACAATAGTGTAAGTACGGTAATTATGCCTGCTCCTTTATGCAATGCCATATTGGCCGTGAACGTATGGAACTTACAAACTAAATGCTGCATGCCTGCCAATGGCAGCCTTCTTATCATTTGAATGTGGATGAAACAGATGCCCAGTACATGCTTCTGGCACTTGACAGCCTACTGACAGCACAAGGGCACGAACTTGTGCATTGTAAAGGACAGGAAACAACAAGTGAACGACAGGTGACAGATAACAATGAACTGTCAGGCAAATGTTCAAGGACAGCACTATGAACTAAGAACAGTAATGTAGGCAGTCTTGTGGGTGCCCTTGTAGCAGTGGCAGCGTGGCCTCCTAAACAACTTACAGCCTTCACTTCTGAGCCTTCTGGAACAAAGAGCATGCCTTTTTTGGCCAAAGTGGCCATTTGAGAATACTTATGACCAGTCACGTTTGCAACTTGCTGATCTCATCTTCCCACCTAACTTTCTGCCACCCCCTGTCACGCTTGCCTTCTCTAGGGATCCACTCTGTTACTCTCAACGACCAACGGTTGTCTTGTCTTCACATTACATGGTCCTCCCCGCATCCATTTCATCTTAATTTCCATTAATATGTCCTTAACGCTGCGTTTGTTCCCTAACCTACCCCACTCTCGTCTTGTCCCTTAAGGTTACACCCACCATTTTCCGTTCCATAGCACGCTACGTCATCCTCAGTTTAAGGGGGGACGTGACATTGGAAACCAACTTTCTTATTTCTTTATGGATTTTGATGAAATTTGGTAGACTTATTAGCAATGATTCTGTGATACTACTGTATAAATTTCATGAGCTTATCTTTAAAACTTTCTGATTTACAACAATGTCCTCCTCCTGACCTTGTTCCGAGCCTCAATCGCTTAAAAAATGTGATAGAAAGCTTTTTCAAAGTGCTGTGAGCTCTATGATGAACGGTCCAGGGCGTAACATTCTTAGATTTTTTTGATTGATTGATTGATTTGTGGGGTTTAACGTCCCAAAACCAGTTCTGATTATGAGAGACGCCGTAGTGGAGGGCTCCGGAAATTTCGACCACCTGGGGTTCTTTAACGTGCACTGACATCGCACAGCACACGGGCCTCAACATTTCGCCTCCATCGAAATGCAGCCGCTGCGGCCGGGATTCGATCCCGCGACCTTCGGATCTGCAGCCGAGTGCCATAACCACTAGACCAGCGTGGCGGGGCACTGAAGAACATAAGAAATTATTTTCTACACAATTTCTTTCAGTTGTCGTTTTTTACAAGGTGACTACACCACAAGAGCTCATAGGAAAAAAAACGGAACTGAAATAGACCTAGTAGTCATGAAGAAATCAGCGGAACAAGCAAGGCAAGGAGCAAGAAAAGTCGTTTTGAGAAAACGGCTTTCAAAGTTCTTCCATGGATTTTTATTAGAAAAGGGCACTGAATACGCAGTGTTTTGTGTCCTTTTTGGTGCACGGCTTCTTGAATGTCCTTTCTTTAGTTTGGTATGCCTTGCTGGCCTCTTTTTTCCTAAAATACACCTTTCTTTGCTGCTCTGGGAAAGGCATGTTGTCCAGGCTACAGTCAAAGTGTTGCACAATACTCAGCATAAGCATGGTGGGCTCAATGACTGTACTTGAAATACTGCCTCATGGACAGATCTGCATGCCAGAAAGGCATTGGTACCAGGGTACACAAATACTGTCAGCAACTGTCTCACTGGAAGGTCTGGACTAAGCCTTCAGACTTTTCTGATATGTTTTATGGTGCAACCCTCAATGTGAGATGTTGATTGTTGACCAGTGTAATTAGTCAGAGCTCCTAGCCCCTTTTCAATACTTTTGAGAGCCTGCACAGCTCTCCTAATGCACAGAAAATCTTACGATATTCATTTCGCGGCAATTACTACCGCTAGAGTTACTGTATATGTTCCTCTACATATACAGTTACTCTAACCACCCCTTCGCGAGAGCGCTGCCAGACGCGCGTACACGTCAGTATCATTTGCGATGCTGACCCATATCTAGTTCCTACTCAATTAAAAGTTATTAGGAGCGCTGCTGACTCCTACAACGCCGAGAAACGGGTTCAAGGTCGTGATTTTGAACGATCGGAAACTCGTTCGCTTTTTTGCGTACCGGCGCCTGTCATTCCGTTTTCAGCGCGGTCGCGCACACACAACTTACTGGCACGTACGCGGCGACCTCGCGGAATGCGTTTGGTGATACAAAATGCGGCTCTAGGCGCGCCTGAAGGGTATCGTCCATACTTGCGGACGGCGTGGCAACGTGACGAGATTCGGGCATATCCGTGGCGCGATCGCTACATGCAGTCGGCAACGTCGGACGCCGCGTGACATGGGCAACGGTGCCACTGCCGCTCGCACATGATGCTTCGCCCGCGTATGAAATGCCACAAAGCGACCCGTCAAAGTTGACAAAAGCAAGCATACCGGCCGCGCGCGATTGATCTGGAGCGGACGCACCATCGGCACTCGCACGCGTTACTTCCGAAACTACGCTCCGCGTGCACCGACAGCGAGCCGAAAAGTCTAAACGCGCCCATCACAACAAAAATCCGCCGCTGAAACTACGTTCCGCAAATACCGACGATAATGGCGTGCTGAGATGTCAAGAGGCGCACAAAGCACTCGCGGAGTCCGCTGCCGAAACCACTCCGTACGCGCTGACGAACATGGCGACGCGATCGTCAAACGCGCGGCGCCACGAGCCGCGAGCACCGCGAGCGATAAGATATCAGCTTTGGGATCAGCTGCCGTTCTGTCTACACACCGCCCGATCGCCGACACTGCAAATACTATCGGGGAAGGCACGCACAGACGAACATACAGGGCAGAGAGGTGCGCCGGCGCGGTAGCAGAAGACGCGGACCGCCAAGGAGACCAATGGCGAGGCTCCGATTCGTCACGTGACGGGCGCGGCCAATTGGAGGCCTCGGCACGGCCTTGAATCTTTTGCTTTTTGTGCGCTTGCTTCTGTATGGAGGAGCTGGCTGAAGCGGCAGATTTGAAGACGGAGAATCGCGCTTTCCAACGAGGGCAAAATGGCGGCGCTCGGTTGCGCCGTTGCGGATATTGGGACTTGAAAACTGCCGTTTTTTCACGATTTCTATCGAGTTTTTTCGCCACGCTGGCCTCTATTAACATTTTTTTTAGCACTTCTACGCGGTTTTCAGCGTTCATATTTCGGAATCAGATAAAAAAGGACTTGTAGAAACTGACTATGTGGTTTTCAAAAAATCGATTTTTTGGCCATTTTTCGCGATACGAAGGCCGCATCCCCCCTTAAGCTGAACCCTCTTAGTTAGCCTCCAAGTTTCTGCACTGTAGGCCAGTACCAGTAAGATGCAACTGTTATACACCTTCCTCTTCAGAGACAATGGTAAGCTACCATTCATTATCTGAAAATGCTTGCCGAATGCACTCCACCCCCATTCTTATTCTCCCAATTATCTCAGCCTCATGGTTCGGATTAGGGGTCACTATGTAGCCTAAGCAGACATAATCACTTACCACTTCCAATGCCAAGGATATAGTAATTCTATTATCCTCCGTAAGATTACAGGGTCACAGCTTGCATCACACAAACTATACATTACAAACATTTCTATTTCAAGCTTCCACAAGCAGCTCGCACCTCAGCAATCTGATAGCTTTCAAATTCATTTAATTCGGCACATCTTGCCAAGACCAAACCAGGACAAACCTTAATTTGGCAGACACACTGAGAGCGCAAAGAAGCTCACCTGAATCCCGTGGCTTCACGAAGGGAGCCCCTCCGGGACATCTTGCGCAGTTCGTGCTGTGGCAAAACCATTATGCTGCGTTGCTTGCTGGCAAAGGTCTGGAAGCGGCAGAACGGTGGCAGCGTGCCCTTGTTCTTCTTCACCTTCTTGGTCACCTTGGTGATTTTGCCCAGGTACACCTTGTTGCTTGTCGTCACCACCGTGGTGCTTGTCGCCCTGCCCTCGGCCATGGCCATCGTCGTTAACGACTTGGATGTTGCTGCCGCTGCTGCCACGGCCGCCCCCGTTACTTTCGTCACGGTCGAAGAGCCTCCAGACGATGCGACGATCGTGGCGGTCACCATAGCTTTTGCAACTGCCGTGGCTGCTGTTGTCGTAGCTGTCGCCGCGGTAGGCTCGGTTTTCTGGCCAGATTCCCCAGGATCTCTCTTGATGACGATAACGCGCTTCTGCTGGTTGACAGAGACCAACTGCGCCGTCGCTGGTCCAGAAGGAACTTTGGGTGCCAACGCCAGAGTGCCAATCTTCTTGTCGATGTTATTGCTTACCGGTACTAGTGCCTTCTCATCAACATTTGCAGGCTGTGCAACCTCGTTCTTCGCAACAACGGGCAGCATTCCTGTGGGTTCGACACCAGCCGTCGCTGACGACTCCTCTTTTACAGATACAGGCAATTCATTTGCGACGGGGCCAGACATGTCGTCGTCGAGGACAGGCTTGTCATTGGGTGAACTGGACACCACCTCTTCCGCGCAAGTGGACACCTCCTCGTCCATGGGAACGGGCGGGTCAACTTCACCGGAGGTGGCCACCTCTTCTTCAGCCGACGCAGACACTTCGTCGCTGCAGACGACTTCCTCTGTCGCTGCTGGTTCCGTGAGCACAGTCTCCTCCGCGGCTGTTGGGAGCTCGGACCCGTCCGTCTCGACCACCTCCTCGGCCGCGACCGTGGTCATCTCGACGTCATTGCACGGCTCGGGGACGTCAGGTGCTACTTCTTCAGGCTCGCGCTTCACCACAGTGGTGGTCGTGCTGGTGGTCGTGACGGTGGTCCGGGACACGGTGGTTGTGGTTGTCGTGGTCGTCTGCTCGACGACTGTCTGCTTCACCTGCAGAAAAAGAAAATCCTGGATATTTACACACCATCACTGAGATACAATATTGAGGCACGCAGGTGCAGGCCGCCAAGTTGATTACCACCGCCTAAGATATCAAAGTGGATGTTTTTGCATTTTGCCTTCTTTCAAAGTGCAGCATCCATGCCCCGGATTGAACCAGCGCCCCTACACTTAGGGTGCAAACCATAGAACAAACAAAAAGGCCCCAATGACTAGGAGGCTAGCTGCACCATTGATACACAATTCTCTCGCTACAGGCATTTTTGTTGTATCTAGCAACAGACACTTTTGTTTTGGGAACAATGCTGAAGGGGGTTCTTAAATGGATGCCAAAGAGAAATATTGTGTTTGGCTACATCGATTTTTTACCTGTGTTGAAGTCTACCACCATGTTCTGCGCACCAATAAGCGAACTTATTGCGTCAACAGCTGCCGCTGGAAGTCTCTGGCGTCGCCGTTCAATTTTAATCGCCCACACCGAAAAGTGTACGTGACGTGATATTTAGTATGCGATATGTAACTGTGGCTGATGCACTTTATTTGAGTCCTTTTTTATTCATAACCTGCAACAGTATGGTCGACTGTTCAAAACAGATGAGCTGATGTCATTTCAAAATGGTGCCCACAGGGCCAGACAGAGGGTGCCACCCCTCAATTTCTTGCTAACAGCTACCGTGCTCCCGCCAGAAATTATGAACTAGTTATCACACAAACCTTTCAGTCCCGCTGAACTTAATATTTGCCTTTAGTGCCCCTTTAAAAAGATTAGGGAATGAAAACAAACCACGAGGCGAATGGCCAAGTAGAGCCGGTTACAAAATGCTATGTGACACGAGTTCCACTACAAATATCAACCTCACTGCATGGACACTACAGACTGAAATCTTGAATTCGAGACTATGTGTCCAGGCTTCCTGTGAATTCATTGTTCTTTTTATGCGAGTCTTGAAACCTAAAGGCACCGGCGCAACCAGACGACACGGAAGGAGAGACAAGGACACACCGTGTCGTCTGGTTGCGCCGGTGCCTTTAGGTTTCAAGAATGTACCAACTCGCCCAACAAGAGGTTTTGATGCGAGTCTTACGTGCCATGAACTGTTGCAGCCAAGTAGTAAAGCCAAGTAGTGTTGCAGCCAAATTTTTAGTAAACCTATGTTAAAGATAGTGCACACTCATTAAGATGGCTACAGGAAAGTCCTCTTTCACATGACTACTTGTCTGCACGGTTGATGCAGTGCTACAGGACGTCGACAAAAGAAAACAAGAACCCAGTGGAGCACCAACCAGCCCAACTTTCCACCCTATGTATATTTGATTGATTGATTGATTGATTGATTTTGAGTTTTTATGTGCTAAAAAATGGCAGGAATCTATCTCAACGCACCTCGCTCGCTGGATCACTGGGCTCGGCTGGCGTCAGGAGGCTCTGCATCGTGACGGGGGGCTTGACTTCCTGCTTGACCACCGACTTGGCATCTCCGTTGGCCAACGTGCGGTCGGCAGCCACGACAGTCGGAGGAGTCTTGACACTGCTGTGAATGGTCGCCACCTTGATGAACAGCTTGGAGGCACGGCAGGCGGGCGAGTAACAGTTGCCGCTGCCAGCAGAGGCCACCGTACCACGCCGGCACAACGGCGAGTAGCACCGCCTCGCCCTCTCCGCAAGGTCCAGGCCCTGGTCAATGGAACAGCGACCAAACAATTGCTGATGTTGGGCTTTTGTGCGATCCCCATTCCATTCCTTTTGTCTAGCGCATTGCTAAGAGCAACTTCGACTAACCGCACGCCTTCATATGTTTCCTTTGAAAGAACTACATAATTTCGCTTGCGGCGTATCAATCTTGTAGAGTAGCGGAAAAGTAACGACGTTACTCTGCAACATAGTGATTTTTCTGGCTTAGGTAGCAGTAACTGTGTTACTTTTTTTAAGTTTGTAATCCAGTAAACTCCCACTGGGACGTCCTGTTAGGAAGTATTTCTTTGATAAACTGAACAATGTGGGAGCGTTTCGTTGGTCTTCTACAGACCCAACGTGAAAAATAATCTGCTTAAAACAAAATCTGCTGCTTTTTGGTTGAGATGAACTTCTGTAGCGATCCGTCTGTGCTGGGCCTTTCTTATTTTTGGGGGGTTCTAGAGGCCAGGCGTGAGTCAGCTAGTTCCTGTCTTGGTAGGAAACAGAATTCTGGTCAAGTTATCATGATGCATCACAAATGATGACGTCTCAATCTATGACAGCGCATAAATTCGCACAACAGCAGCAAAACGCCGTCGCCGAGTGGATGAGACCATGCTAGAACGCTTGAGGCCACCACTTCCCATGAAGCGGAGGCAGGCAAGTGCTCCTTTTGTATTTAGCCTTCCCATCATAAACCTACTTCAGTGCTTTCACAGACACTTCGAGTTTTTCTTGAAGGAGTCTGCTGTAGTGTGAAATTATTATACTAGTCAAATAGCCACTAACTGTAAATAAGAATAGCATACGAGTATTTCAATACACCAACTACCTCAAATTAAAGCAGACATCAGTGAAAAAAATGTGTGAAATATCATGCCCGTTGGCGCAATGTGAGCACAACATGAGAGATTATGTAATGCAGCAAGCGAGGCCTCCAAGAAAAGTACACAGCTACGTGAGGAGTACTGCGCATCTAGAGAATATTCAATCAGGCTAAGCTTATTAAGCTAGGCCGACGGCCAATTTTTAAACAGTGAATGCCAAGGTGCTCTCTGGACCTCACTTCACAGCTGTCAGTTTCACGACGTGCCTTTAGACTTTGTGCCTCAATCATGGATGGAAAAGGTTTTGAACATCCCATTCCCACAACCGCAAGCTCACCGAATCCTCAGTGGCAACCATTCCATTGAGCACCAGCGGCTTGGCCACTTTCACTGGTGACTCGATGGTCTCGACGTCCACGTGAGGCTCGGCCTTGATCATCCTCGCCGACTCCGCCATCTTGTCCTCAAGCTCTTTCAGCTTCAATCGCCGCTCCAGAAAGCCGTCGATCTTGGTTGGCTTGGCCACCTGTAAATTACCGTCGCGTCAGATTGGGCAGGTAAACGTGCAACGGCTGACAGGCAGGACGAGAAGCTGCTGCAACCGCACTTCACAACCGCGTGCTTTTTGTCAGCCTACCAGTCTTCTTCAGCAGGCAACCTCTGCGACTTCTCACTCACCTTTGGATAGAGGGTCCGCACTGGTGAGGAGAGTGACTCGGAGACGTCGACCAGCTCGACGACCATGGCTCGGGATGCCAGCATCGCCTTGAGCAGGGTCTCGCCGGTGATCTTCACCTCCCTTGTCGTCTCCGTGGACGGTGCGGGACTGTCCCCGGCTGTGCCTGCCTCAGTCTTCCCCTCGCTGCTGCCGCTCCCTTGCTTGACAGCCTGCAGAATGGAGAGAGAGAAAAATCGATGAACATTTGTCACCGCGCCACGAAGACCCATGTCAGGTCCCACACCCCTAAGGAGAGTGTCGAGGAAGCGAGAAGCGAGTTTTGATTATCCTAACCACGTGGTGGTGAGTAAAGTGGCCTGCAATAAGGATTTTCTCGGTCTGTTTTCTCAGTCTGGCATCCAGCAACTGCGTATGTTACGAAGTGATGCAGTTGCTTATCGACACTGGGATGGTGCTAGCAGGCGCAGGCCCGCGTAGTAGTTATCAAGTCACCCACTCAGAAACAAGGTGAACTTGGGTGTCGCTGTAGGTAGTGAATCGTAATAAAGTAGAGAAATATGGCCAAGTGTGCTGTCATTAATCTTTGTGTGTCAGCCAATCAAAGGCACAATCCACAGAGCTGCTTGCATGTACACAGGCAAGATCTATCATAAAGAAGGAAAGGAGGTGGCCGTTTTGTCCGCAACTCTGAAAGTAACAGCAAAGCTTAATGTATTTACATGACTATAAGTTGAAGCATTTTGTTGAAACCCCAAGTTGGGGGTTCAATGCACAAATGAAATAGGAATATGTACAGTATAACCTTGCTATAACCAACCCGGATATAACGAACCTGAATATAACGAACTAATGCATATAACAAAGCAATCATAATTCCCCTCGAATTCCCATAGACGACATGGATATTGGCTATAACGATCTAATGGTTATACTGAAGTAATTACGACTCCCCCTTCAACGTCATTATAACGAGGCTTTACTGTACCACCAGTTAGTTTTTCCTTCCAACGTGAGATTTTGGAGGGGGAGGAGGGAGGTCATACTACATTTGAGTTGAGTTACAACTGAGTAAATACTATAGCTGTGTGAATAGCAAAATTTTTAGTCAAATATTTTTCGAATAATTTTTGAATATTTCTTTAATATTACTACGCAGAAACAGACTGTTAAACATGGGCAAAGAATTTATTGCATGACTAGCACGTTCCCACAGTGTCATTCCAAAGTCCTGAAGAACAGTCCAACGGAACTGTGCAACAGAGAGCTGAGCTGACTTTGCCGCAGTACATGGGTGTTAGCTTCGCTGCAGTACACAGGTGTTATGCGGCGAAGTGCACTTGCAGAAATGGGCCACTTGTCACGAGACGTAGCGTATTTCTTTTTCCCCTTAATTACCAACTTCGAGTAGTTTGAATAGTAAAAGTTCAGTGCTAATCGAATTGAATAACAAACGCTATTCGAAAATTATTCGAACTTTCGAATATTCGCACACCTCTAGTAAATAAGACAGCACTTAAACTGATCAAAAAAGGGACCAACCACACATGCATCAATCCAAGGGGGGAGAGCATTCCGAACAGTAAAGCTTATCGTAAGGGCTATGCAACACACAGCACTTGCAGTTGTTTGGCGTGCCTACCTTAGCGGCATCCTCAGCCTTGGCCTTGTTATGCTGGCCGTGCTGCAAGGCGATGACCACCTTGTGCGGGCCTGCCCGCAGGCCCACAGTGTGTGCCGGCACGTGACGCACCGTCCTCGTGCAACTCTGCCACTGCCAGCCACCCTGTCCCGTGACACGGTACTCTTCACCTTTCTGCTTCCACACCTGGAACACATGAGAGCGCAACAGTTTGTAACAGAGCTCTGTTGAAACCAATGTTGCAACTTCAGGAAGAACCAATTTGAGATGTCTATGTATGAAAATGTATTGAGACTGAATGAAAACAAACAACGTACGGCAACACTAGCCAGCGTCTGCCAATAATAACCTTGACCTTAACAATAATTCATTCAGCATCATCAATAATTTACATGACATAAGCTAACATAAGGAATCATTCAATCGCAATTAGTCAGTGCTAAACTAAGTGCCAGTGAATGTAGTAGGCCAGGACACCACTGTTGTCTTTGGCTTTCCAAGGAATGCACTCACATGAAAAAAATTCTGGAGCCTGAACAATAATTCCGGGATTTTACGAGTCAGAAATACTCAAGCAGTCGGGATCGACCTAATAGCCTCAAGCTCGGTCATGCAATGAGCGTGTTTGTTTTACAAGTCCCGGATGATTCTGGACGACCCCAGATGCCTGAAATGCATTAATTTTCCATGATGACTTCCCAAAAGCCTTGCCAACCAGTCCAGGACCAATCTGACACGTTTGTTTTTCTGCGTACCTAGTGGCCTGTGGGTTGTCCGAGACCGCCCAAACAATTTTGCTCGGGCAGCTGGCAGGCTACATACACAGTGGCGTCTTTTCAATCATGTGATAATGGCATCACGCCTGTCGGCGAGGTGTCCCGAAGGCTGCCGGCAGACCGGCCCGGGAATCGGTAAATCGAATATGATCAATGCTGCAGCCCATGGATTACCATGGCACTGCGAGACAGACAGGAGGGCTCACCTGGTGCTTGAGTCCCAGCGTGTACTTGACCCAGACACTGCGATCCACCTCCTCGTCCATCAGCTCTCGGCGTTCCCGCTTTTCCAGCTTCTTCTTCTCCTCCCGCTCGGCCGCCGTCGTCCTCCGCAGGTGCGTGTGACCTGCCGTGGCAAGGAAGAAAGAGCATTGGTGAAGACGTGCAGGGCATGAGCATGAACTGCAACATGCCGGTGGGAGCGGCCGTGGTACCACCGCTCCTGGAAGCTATGACCATCCGAGTTGTGTGTTATCCAGAGGAGAATCTGGTGGGAGAATCTGGCGGCACGTTTACCAACAAGGGCACTGCGACACTACGAGAGCGCGAGGGTGTCGAACTAACTTGAACGCGGCCTGGACCGAAAAATGTGGTCGCGGCTCCACACTGTAAAGCTTGTAACAGTGCTATAATGAAGTTGCAAGTGACCAAAATATAACCATGCCATATTTGGTATTCATTAGAGCTGCGCAAATAGCAAAATTTTGGGTGCGAAGCAAATCCAAATGCCCGAGTGCCAACAAAATATTTTTCCAACAGCTCCACGTTAAATCACAGGGAAATGTACTGCCAAGCATCGACGAAAGAACATATTTATTTGACTGGTGTAGTTCCATAATGTTGTTCCTAATGCACAGATGTTTTGTGAAGCCTATTACACGCAGCAATGGGCCACTTGTCAACGGACACGGCACATTTTGACCCTTAATCACAAACTGCGAATAGCTTAAATGGTGAAAATTAACTGCCAATCAAATAAAACAGCAAACACTATTTAAAAGTTCAAATATTTGCAGACCCCTAGCATTCATTATCAGCACGTAATCATTACGCAACATTTACAAAAACATTTTATAGTTTGCTTTGTTATATCCCAGTTCCTTACAATGCAATTTCACGGTGTGTGTTTTTATTTCAGTTGACTCATGCTTACTACAACCTGCAGACATGTTTCATTCAACAAGAATTCCATTCTGCAGGCCACCAGTGGCGCTCTCACGCATGTAACATTCCAAGCAAACCAAATCATCACTCTAGGTAAAAGTCCACGGCCATACCGTTGGAAGAACGCATCGTGGATTGAATACGGGTAAAAAAAAAAAAAAGGACAGCGTGCAGATGCTGGCACATACGTACCAAGCGCAAATCGCGAGGCCACAGAAGCGCTGACATGCTTAGAATCTAAGAGGGAAGGGAGAGGGCGAAACCACTGTTGACGCACAAAATGAAACCAAAGGAAAATTATTAAAAGATACGCTCACACAAAAGTTGCAAGCGTTGCTGCACTTCAACTGTCTTGTGAACAGTCTGAGCAAAGCAGAAGCTTGCTCCAAAATGCACAGATAAGGAAGAGATCCTTTAGCAATGAGCATAACAAAGTTTATGCAAGCAATAATGGAAGGAGTTGATGAAGTCGTAATAAGCTCAAAGCTTGAATGACGGGAGCCCTGCCAAAGGCCAAGTCCGGCAATTTCTTTAGGTCAATGAAACTCAATGAAGTTTGCTGGGTACCTTCCTTGGCATACTTCAGTTGCTAATGCAAGATTATAGGCTTGAAAGATGCTTGGATTGCTTACATATCAATTTTTCACCAGTTGCCTCAGACTGTCCACCTGGCTTTCCACAATAACTAGCCACGTTGTACGTTAACATCATCATGGACAAAGCGAGAAATGAGCTGAACGCGCACGAGTACCATACCATGGCCTCTTGAGATTCGTGCATGACACCTGACGGCACGCTGAATCTTAGAGGCCACGCCAAAGCGCATGCCCAGAGTCCATATTAAAGTGCTTCGAGACCTTACCACCCAGTGAAGGGCACGCGCACTGTCGCACTCTGCGAAAGGTGGACCGACTTTTCTGATGTCACGAGAAAAATGGCACTGCTCAGCTGGATTTCGGTTTCGGTTCCGCACTTCCCTGCTTATTAAAAGTTATTTTCCAGATTGCAGAGCATTTTTACTAGCAGGCACGAGACAGGAACCTATTGAGAACACTGAACTGCTACAGTAGAACCTCGTTATAACGAACCCAGATATAACGAACTATTGGATATAACGAAGCAATCGCAATTCCCCTTGAAATTCCTATATATGAAATTCATATTGGTTATAACGAAGTAACTACCACTCCCCCTTCAACTTCGTTATAACGAGGTTTTACTGTATTACCTTTTCCCTTTCATTACCTCGACATGCTAAAAAAATTACCAGAGTTGGCCTTCGAATGAGCGGGCATCATGAGAGACGTCTCCTCCAGAGCAACCGACATGGAACGCAGCGTTCCCGAGGCTGAAGAAGAAGCGCGGAAAGAGGCGGCACGTACCGAGCGAGTCGCTCCAGGCGGCGTTGAAGAGGACCGGCTTGACGGAGGCCTCCAGGATGGCCAGTGCGAGGGAGAAGTCGCGGGGCGAGGTGCACATGTTGACCGCGCGCAGCCAGTTTCCCCTGTGGATTGTCCAGTTGGGATGCAGCAGGGCGCCGGGCACGCTGCTCTCCAGCTGAAGCAGGGTCTGACGCAGGGTGCCCACCAGCGCCGCGCGGCTGCCGTGCACCGGGCCGCCCCACTGCTTGTGCGGAGAGAAGGAGCGGGGAGGGGCATGCTTCACTGTCAGCACCTCATTACATGCTGGTCTAACTACCGTCAAAGCTCGATACAGTAGAACCCCGCCGTTACGTTCCCGGCTGCTGCGTTTTCCCGGCTGTTACATCGTTTTTGGCCGGTCCCGGCATAGCTCTCATAGGATTCAATGCATTAGGAACCCCGCTGTTACGTCGCAGTGTGGGAACGTTCCCGCATGTTACGTCGCGAATCGGCATTCCAAGCGGCCACTGCCGACGGAAATATTGACTTTTCACGTAGCTTGACTTGGCTTGACTGTAGGATTAACTGCACAATGGGCGACTCCAATTACGCTTCTGGCTTCTGCCATCTAAATTATGGCACAGCGATGCAAACTGTTGGTGACGGAATCGCGTACAGATTACGTTTCCATCGATGACGCCCTTGTCACCTCCGAGGTTTTCTCTGTCGACGAAATTGTAGCCGAGTGTGCCGATGCATGCACTGAAAGCGCTAGCACTGAAATAAAATTGTGTGCCGATCACCACTTCTCTCATTTTTCCATTTTTCCCATTTCTTGGCTCTTACGTTTATATTTTACGGTCCCATGAAAAACGTATCAGCGGGGTTCTACTGTATAATGAGCAATTGGTTATAGAGTAATACTGTTGTCAATAAAACAGTGCAAGGAATATTGGTTCATAACAAATTATCGGATATAAGAAAGCTTCTTATTATCAAGTTAGCTTCATTATAATGAAGTTTTATTGTAGTACATAATAAGGACAAAAAACAAAGCAGACCCCACACTTACAACACCTGAGCAAAAGGAAAAGACTGGGAAGGGGGCAATTCAATCGCGTAAATTTTCAGCAAGAGCCCAGTTTCAGTAAGGGCACTTCGTTTTTGTCAAGGGACATGTACCTGTTGCCTCGATGAAGAACCCCACAAACAAAATGTCCCAGAACTGACACTTCTCTACTTTGAATACTGTGAAGCATTCAACAACTCAAACTTTCAATTCACTCAAACAAGCTTCAAATTTTCAATTGGCCTGCTATGTTTTCAATGCAATCATAAGCTGCTTAATTCAAACCATACTGTTAATTCATACTTCTTGCTTATCCTCACCAAATATATTGCCTGCTTCGGTTCCTTCTAGCTAAACGTTCACACTCATATATTATTTTTTAAGACAGAACTTGTGAAGAAGGTATAAACTGAGCACTAAACTGCTGCTGACGATGATAACCACTGTAACTTTCAGTTTGTATTCACCACACGCTGGTGTTGGGAAAGAAGACTTCAGATTTACATCGCCATACGCTACAGCTTATCAAGTTTGTGCATGACAAGCCACGATTTTGTTGCAGCAGTAAAGAACGGAGAGCAGAGCGCCTTGAACGACACCCAAGGGCCCCACCTTGAACTCCGAGGCCGCCGTGAGCGAGAACTTGTGGGACAGGTGCCGGCGCTTGTCCCTGTCCTCGGCGTGCTGGTGCTTGTTCAGGGCCAGTGTGTTGCTGTTGTACTGGTTGGTGAAGCTGCGGTAGCTACCCTCCATGCCCAGCTTGAAGAGCAGCGAACCCGAGTTGAGGGGCACCGCGCCGGATGCTTTCCCCCGCGACACCCGCGAGATCTCCCCGTCTTTGGTGAGCACCAGCACCGAGTCGCCGTCGCCTTCCGACGACCCGCTGCCACCGGTTCCGCCGGACTTCTTAGCGGAGCTGGCTGACCTACTCGTGGTGTCGAAGGCGAAGCTCCGGGGAACCAGTGAACCAGTCTTGGATCGTGTTACAATTCCGGACCGTGAGCCGGCTACGTAAAAGAAAGGTTTGGCGTTGGAAAGTGCTTCAAGCGCTGCATGTTTTGAACGCGGGCAAAACATTTACCATGACACTGCATCTCATCCACAGATAATTTTTTTTTCCTTTTTTTTTTTTGGCACCCCTATCAACCTTTTTTTTCCCCTTCGTGCCTACCAAGTGCACTCTTAACTCCAGTGACCGTAGGTAACCACACAACTCAACGGACTATTTCTTCCTGCCTAGGTAACCACGCAACTGACTGTTCCTTTCTACCTATGTAACTAGACCGCTCAATAGACTGCTCCTTTCTACCTAGATAATTACACAACTCAATCGACTATTCCTTCTCACCTAAGTAACTACACAACTCATTTGACTATCCTTCCTAACAATAACATCAAACAGAGAAAACACACATTCAAGAAACATGACTTACTGTCTGGTTCTTCTTTTCCAGTCCCTTTCCCAGCTGCCTTTTTCGCACTGTCTTCCTCCGAGGGCTTTTTGTCGTCAGCCGACGCTGCTCCGTCGTCGGCTTTCGGACCGGACTGCTCCGATTCTGCCTCTTTCTCCTCACTCTCTTTGGTTTCTGGCGCTGCTTTGGATTCGGCTGTGGCTGTGTCATTCGGCTCCTCTTCCTTGGCTTTCACTGCACATTCGAAAGAAAAACGATGTGACGTGAGTGAGCAAAGTGAAAGCAACGATCCCAGATCATAAGGACTAATGCCAGAACATTCTGTGACAGGTGCTTTCAATAGAGACGAACTCTCGAAGAATTTCAAACGCCTCTCATTTTCTAACGCATGTCTAACTAGCTAGGTATAGTGCCAAAAGCATTTAACGTTAACATGTTCAAAACAGATGCATGTCACTAGTTAGGCTGAAAATGAAAAATGCACACAACGTATGGGATCCCCACAGTAAACGTAATATTAATGCACTAAAAATGATTCAGCAGAAAGCAGTTTAAACTTATTTTCTCCAAGTACCGTGCGACTGACTCGACAACGACTGTTATGCATGTCATAGGTGTACAGACAACTACGGTGGAAAATTCTGAGGCTGAAATTAATTTTTCTCCTAAAAAATAAACTCTCGATTCGTCCTGCTCCTTACGTACACCTATTAACCACACAATCAACCAGACATCATCACCCTGAGTCCTTTTTTTTAACACCCTACCAAGCAAGCACTAATGCCTTCAAATTCTCTTTTTTCCCTTGCACCAGTCACAAATGTAATGCACTGTTATTGCTAAAATCCATTGACTCAACAGACCCTGTTCATTTATGATTTGTTATCTTGAAAATGAGTGATGAGCACTCACTTTCTCATGAATGCTAGTACAAGTATTGAATTTTTCTTTTTTCTTTTTGTAATTTCTTTTGAACCCCTCCTGCCTGGACGACCCTCATGGGTCTGCAGTATTTCGTAAATAAATATTCAATGCAAAGCTTTGTTTCTCAGCTACACCAGAATTCCTAGCAGCCTTAATTTCAGACCACGCAACATACACTCGGAACTATTTCATGTTGCTAAGACTCCAGGACTACTGAGTATTCATTGTGTTTCGCAGCTCATTCATTGTGTTACGCAAGTGTAATTGATTCTAAACAGTGGTTACACATCCACCGATTCCCACTGGTCTTCACATTTCAGCCTCCTAACAAGATATACGACCATTGTTGCATTCTATTCCATTCTCAAAACGTACTGCTGCCGTCACAAACTGAACCCACAACCCTCGTTCTCTGCAATGGCCCACAATGAGGCTTAGCAAATATGCACACCACAGTGCAAGACTCACCCACTGTAACAGTTTTGTGCTGGTAGTCGTGGTCACCACTGTGGTCACCATGGTAGTAAGTCACCTCCTCCTCCGCTTCCGCGACGACGGGCTTTGCATCCACCTCCATCTGTTCTGGAGCCGGCATCTCCAGCGCCTCCGGCCCGCTGTCCATCCGGTGTTCATCGCCGCCCATGTCGAGGATGTTGGTGTGAGACGCGATGTTCATCTCTTCCTCGACCATCTGCGGCACGTCTGGCAGGTGCGACAAGCTGTGCTCGGTTTTGATGGGGCACGGCATGAGGAGACTGTCGTCTACCGAATTGAGGAAGCGATGTGCCGCGCTCTCAAGGCTGGCTGCCGCAAGTGCCTGCGATATTTCGAGTCAACATTAATTTCAGAGTAATTATGGTGCTCGGGGCACCATCCATGATTGGAAATCCCCAAGGAAACTGCCTTGATACAATGCGTGTGGCCATCACAAGGTTAAATGCTAGCCAACGAAAGAATGCTCTGCCATTTCCTCATCGGACAGCATGCTGTACGCATGCCCAAAATGCTGTGCATACACTTGTGCATACACCATTTTTGATTATTTTTACTACTACAAATATAGGATGCAGAGTTAATCTGGCACTAGTACTGCAGATAATTATTGTCACAATGCAACAATTCTATTTGATGAGTAATGTGCACCAATTCCAAAACTACATTCTTTTGTTTATTAGCATTTGCTTTGTTGTAGTTTTCATTTACTCGTTAATTTTCTGATCAAATAAACACGCTGATGCCCCCCCCTTGCATCGCAAAATGAAAAAAGTTGATGGGAACTTGCTTCTTCAGTGACAAAGTATTAGAGGCTTAGTTCTCTTTAGGCTAACCACAAGCAAACAATGCACGTCCCTTCCTGTGATACGTGCACCAAGCAATCTGTTTGAGACGGGACTTACTGCATGCTCTTCTTCCAACCGCCGCCGCTCCTCGGCTTCCTGGGCTTCCCTCTGCTTCCTCTCTTCTTCCTCTTTCGCTCTTCTCGCCGCCCGCTCATGCTTGCACCTTGGCGAGAGCGGCTGCAAGAAGGCCACAGCGATGCTGTTCGTCAATATTCTGTCTCCACCCCCACCCCCGCAAGCACACCAGCCTTGACAAAGAAGCAGTCACATAGTCGCACTTTCAACAAGCGAGCAAACACGCATGCAACAGCATTAGGGCAAAGGCAGGTGAGACAACCAAACTTATGAGCCCAGTCGGAGACTTATCACTTAGTTCATGCAATGTACGACTGCGCAGCTATTGAACTCGCATCATGGAGTGATGTCTGAATTGCTTGGCATTACAAAAATGATAATTATGGGACCTTTGTGGAGCCACAGCATGTGAAAGCTCGCCTGATAAATATCGGCCAGAAACCAGTAAAGGGAATTTAACAAAATCGAGCAAACTACGTTTCTGCAAGCAAGCCCTGGTGTGCTGCTGGCTACCCATTTGTTAACTTAGCTCTAACTCCGTTTTCTGCTCCACATGGCTTCCGCTTTCTCTATATTTATTTCTATTTCTTTTAGATTAAGCTGCGTCACGCATTTCGTGCATACTTGATCTAAAAGAAGACAGCAGATAACCATCTCTGGTACACTGCCAAATCAAATGGTTGGGAAAACACATCATGCACCAGGGTGGCATATTCTCACTTGAAAATTTTCAAGGTTACAGTCACTTTTACGAAATTCCACGTGACTTGGCAAAGGGGGTGAGCTATGCGAAGCACCAGAAATCCTGCTGACTTCACACTCATGGTTTTGTACTAAGCCGAGCAAAATCTTGCACAAGGGCCCAGATCCTCCACATCATTTCGCAAACAGAGAATGTTGCCTCTGCATCGGAATCAGCCCCCGAAGTCGCCATTGACAGTTATACCCCTGTCACACGAGGCAACTAAAGTACACTTTGAGCGAGTGCACTTATGCTCACAGAGTGCACTTGCGTTCACGCGCTGCTACACGAGAAACAGAAGTGTGCTTTGTAAATGTGCATTCCCCTAGCGGACGTGGCCGCAAGCTGCCCAAGAGCGAGAATAACGAGGTTTTTCGTTGCAATATGATTTGTTTTAATGCATAGCAGTATTTATAATAACGAAAAGAATGTTTTGAATATACTACGGGTGCCGCGTTGTGCATTAGTGTATTTGTTTACAAGCCACTGCTACCGAGGCTACACACTCCGTCGCTGCAAGGCGAGTTCGGCGAACGCACTCGCCTGCAAGTGCGCTTTGCAGCGAGTGTCACTAAACGTTCCCGTGTGACAGCGTGCGAATGACACTAGCGGCGAAGTGCACTCTCTCAAAGTGCACTTAAGTTGTCCCGTGTGACAGGGGTATTAGACTACCTCTGACATTGTCAGTGCAGAAAGGCTTATGTTTACTGTGCCAGAGAGGGCTCCGTGCTAAGTGTGTGTGTGTGTATACAGTAGAACCCCGCTGTTACGTTCCCCGCTGCTGCGTTTTCCTGGCTGTTACGTTGTTTTGGGCCAGTCCCGGCATAGCTCCCATAGGATTCAATGCATTAGGGACCCCGCTGTTACGTCGCAGTGTAGGAACATTCCCGTATGTTACGTTGCGAATTGACACTCCAAGCAGCCACTGCCGACGGCAATATTGACTTTTCACGTAGCTTGACTTGGCTTGACTATATTAGCTGCACTATGGGCGACACCCACTACGTTTCCGGCTTCCGCCAGTAAAATTATGGCACAGCTGTGCAAACTGTTTCTGACGGAATCGCGTACAGTGATCACGTTTCTATCGATGATGCCGTTGTCACCTCCAAGGTTTTCTCTGTCGACGAAATCATAGCCGAGTCTGCCGATGCGTGCACTGAAAGCGCTATCACTGAAATGAAATTGTGTGCCGATCACCACTCCTCTCATTTCTTCATTTTTCCCGCTTCTCGGCTGTTACGTTTATTTCCTACTGTCCCGTGAAAAACGTATCAGTGGGGTTCTACTGTATATATATATATATATATATATATATATATATATATATATATATATATATATATATATATATATATATATATATTGACGCAGAACTTCAGTGCATTTGTGTGCGTTGTGCAGTTACGGCCGTCCGCAGTTTTATTTTGCGCACCGCGGATTGTGGCGTGGAGGTAGACGAAGACAACGAAGAGGACGTGCTGTTCAATATATATATAATATATATATATATAAGAAGCTTAGCTTCAAAACGGAAAGATGCAAAGTACCATTCTCGGAGTCCAGGTAGGTCTTCCGGTTTCCTTTGGACGAGTTTGTGAGCTTTTCGGTGAGCTCCATGTGCCGGATGATCTCGTCCCGGAACTCGGCGATGGTCCGGCACAAGTCCAGCTCGAAGTCTTCCGCATCGAGCACATCGAGCAGCTCCTCGAGTTGCGCCGGCGTTGAGTAGTAGAACGCCTCGTTGTTCTCCCCTTCGCTGAAATGAGAGTCCGGACTTTTCGCATTTACATATTGCGAGGCAAGGCATTGGGGCTTCTAAGCACGCCACAGCCAACAAACATAACCATGCTACATTTGCTTACAGACAGATAAAGACAGACACAAGCAACAGAACACAAAAGCTCAGCAGACATTACACCTCGCCTTCCATCCTTTGTGATCTGTCACACTTGATCCAACACCTTCACCTAAATTTGACCAGGTTCAAGGACTAGTTGTCAGGCTTGTGCGCAGTAAATGCCTCGCTTTTGGTTTACCATACAAAGTGATTAACTCTAATGCCATGGCTTGACTTGAACGGGGAAGGAAGAAACTCTAAGTTCTCCCACTAACTGATTAGCAAAATTGCATTACATGCTAATAACTATTGCAAGAAAAAAAAAATGTATCCTTTCAGTTTCAATAACTGAGAAGCTTGCAAGCCCTCTTCAATGCCACTCACACACACTCCGCAACTAAGATTTTTCACGGCAGTTGCTATCTAATCCCACACTCTGAAAGTAGGCCTTTTTGCACAGACCAGTTTCTGCTGCTGGCGACCTTATTCCTGGTGCAAAAGCAGCAACAAAAATGTATAAACAGACCAATTGTAAAGTGTGGATTCTGCAGCTGTGCAGACAGATTTCAAAAGGACCATCGCACATACTTATATCTTGATAACTAATTAGCAAAACCATTTAATGTCTGCTTGTGCTGGCCTTTTGCAATGCCATCATCTCACACTTCCAATGTGACACTTCTCAAGAAGACTGCCCTATGTTCACTGTCTACGAGTGGGGCTTTTTGCATGGCGTAGGGCTTTGCTGCTATCGACGAAATCACATTGACAAACCAATCCAAAGTTGTAAATTCTACACCTGCACAATGACGCTACAGAGTTCAACACACGCACACCAAACTTGCTGGAACAGCAAAATGCAGGCTACTCACACAAATATCCTTCGACAGAGAAACCAGTATTTTCTGCCATGCCGATCGAGGCCCAGACATTCTTGTCGGCTCAGCAGGCCTCCTTTCTCTATGTCCGATATGCAGTCTGTCACTCCAGACACCTGAAAACATTAATGTACAGCCTATGAAAAGCAAGAAAGCAAGCAAGCAAGCAAGTGACCAAGCAAAGGTCATGGTGAAGGCATGCAAAATGAACAAGCAGACAAAATGCCGCCGTGAAAGCCCACAGAGCGACGGGCTCTCCGGAATAAATGTCAGCCAAACGAGGTAACAAAGGCCAATTTCCCTTTCAAATCTCCGTTACCACGAAACTCCCATCCACAAGTGGGTTTTGCGAGAGCTCGTTTAGTCAGCCGTTCTTCCAGTTTATCAGGCTACGAGTTGGTTAAGTTACTGTAGCAGCACAATCTGCTAGGCTACAGAGCGGTCTGACTGGTGAACAACCTGGTGAGGCAGGGGTCTGCAGCTTTGCTGCTGGACCAAAAATGACATTTTGCAACAATGAATCTTTTTCATCACCGAGACATTTGTGTGTCTGAGGTGGTTGGTGCACTAGCATGTGGGACAATGTCAAAACAAGGAAAAAAAAAAAATGCTAATATACAGCGTAGTACAAAAATATCTGCTAAAATATGAATCTTGCATTTAGGAGGAAGTCGGTGAATTTTTTAAGCAGATTCTCACATTAGAAAAATGGCTTTAAAAAAATTAAAGAAAGAAAGCCCTAACTTGACCATTTAAAATCCTCGCCACCTCCACGTCATGCACCCTGAAAGTAGAAACTGAATCTGCTTTGAAATCTTTACCAAGTGCAATGCACTTTCGGGGCCTGGATTGTTGATGAACGTACATTCCGTGATTCTGTTCACAAACGTGCTCAAAACAGGGCCAAGACAAGTGCCTAATTGATCAAAACCAGTTCAAATTAAACTAACATGGTTCAGAATCGCAGGAACAATGATGCTTTAATCTCATCATTTACAGAAATTCATTCATATCGCTTCTGACACGACAACCTGCAGCCCACAAGATTGGCCCACACGTTCTGTCGACGGGGCAGAACAAGTGCATAATTGATCACAACCGATTCAGTGCAGTGATTGATGTGCTTCTGTGGAAAACACCGGCGCATCACTGCTTTGCACTTCCGTAGGTTTTACGTTAGTGGAGCTGAATTAGCACCGATATTGGCCCACACAGTACCATTATTTTTCATATAGTTAGACACATTCGAAAATCTCAATCCAACAAGATGAGTGATTCTGTCAAAACGTTTAGCATCGAATCTTTCCTACACGCTTAAAAATCACAAGCCAAGAAGACAGGACTGCATCAGCTCCCATAAGGAAAAGCGCACAAGCCCACACGCCAAGATAAAGAAGCAGCTGACGGGCGTGAAGTTCTTGTCGGTCTCTGAATAGGGTGCAGTTTTTATCTCGTGTTTGCAGCTACTTAGAAGTCAGAAGCTGCAACTGCGGCCAAAGAGGTGCACATTTCCTGTCGCCGTTTGTAGACTGCTTGCATGTACAGGTTGTGCGTTTTAAAATGGAGCAGCACATAATGCTTTTTCACGTGGCATATGAAAGGACGACCTCGAACCTGCAACACTCGGGATCACTAGCTTAGACAAATTTTTAAGAAACCTTAGAAATTGTAGAATGTTGCGAAAAGAAGGGTGCTCATGCTATCGTGAACATGACAGAGTTTGTTTTCCTGTTGGAAAATCAACCAAGAATGACCATGGTGCTTTCAACAAACAGTCTCTCAAGAACATCTACAGTCCACACGACGACATATTACAAAAGTTACTGCAGACCATGAAAGGTCATGAGTCACTTGACTTTTAGACGTATTAGACCAGGAAAAGCACAGTGTTAGGGAAATCATAACTCTCTCATTCAATAACAAGGTCCTAGTCCCATAATTAAAAAAAAAAAGAAAGATTTACACTTCTTGTAAACGGCATGTAGCGGCAACAGCAAAATGGCTTTGTTGAGCCTACATCATGCAATGAAGGTGACTCGCAGCAAAAGCAGACTCGACTTCATTGCACAACCTGGCAGCTAGCCAGTTAGCCAAACGAAACGAAGTTAATATCTATAAAAACATCTTTGGGCGCTCAAAAACCACATGGGACATACACTATCAAGGCAAATGATGCACCAGTAAGTTACTGATTCAGAGAAAACAAACACGAAAGCAAATATTGGGTGCATCTAGCAGTAACTGTCATCAGGATCGTCACCTTATGCACCGTAAAACTTACGCAATAATCGGTTATTGCAAATGTGAACCACAACAGGAAGCTCCAATTTATAGCCTGTGTTTGTTCTGAGGCAGTGGATATTCTATATGAAGGAAGAGAATGTTGTGCTGATTTACATGTTTTCTAGTGCTTCATAATACATGTAACCTAATTAAACACTGAATTATTTGGAAGTTAATCACATTGCACTTTCACATAAAGAGGGTGAGATTTCAGGCACAACGCACCAACATTTATGCCCAATTTACTTAACCACTTTACCCCACATCATGCGAAGCCTTATGACAGAGTGGGAGGATAAACTAATGAAACAAAAAACTGTCATATTGCTAACTACAATACATATGGAGATGGAATGTTACGCTAACACAACCAAATTCAGTTGGGTGCATTCATTTCGAGCAAACAAACAATTATAATTTCGACACAGCTGAGAAGTCATGGCACGTTGACTGGTTAGCTAAATGTGGTGCTGCCTTCAGCAAAGCAATTGTCTAAAGCATTATACACATAGCCAGCCTGAATTAAACTAAGATGCACTCCAATTTGCAGAAAGTTCAATTCATCTGAACCTCAATGTCTGCAGCTTTTTCCTGACCGCATGTCAGCAGGACTGCTGGCAAAAAAAAAGCAAATACTGCATCCGGAAATGTGGACACTGTGCCTGAAGGCAATAGGAATGTGCGCAGGCAGGCTTTACGCAATCACAGAATCTGCAGTGGCAAGGATTTTTTCCCCCCATTCTAAAGACAGATCGTGGACATAAGGCAGGTTATTCATTGACGGGATGCTAACTTATACAGCATCACATTAAAATGGGAACAGCAAAAGCAAATGTTCGGTCTCGCTAGACTCTAGTAAATGCACTGTGGACATCTATATATTTTCTATCTAGTCCTGTATATAAAAACCACGCCAAATCTGCAATGCACACCTGGAAATACGGCAAAAAGAATGGCACAAAGACGTAGAGATGGCAAGTTACGTAGAAACCTGCCAATAAAACTGGCTAAACTGCATTTGCCTCACTATTAAAATGTAGTACAGGCAGTTGATTGCCCTTTACCTCATATCTTGACCACTGTCTCATACAAGCACCGCTATATTGTATGAAAAAAAGCAGCTATGCAAGGTCGTACAGCATGCTGTCATCAATGGCAAATGAGTTCTGCGGAAACCATGCTGTCATCTGTAAGGTGTGTACATTGTGCTCATAATTAAAGAAACTGGAGGACCATCTATCGAGTTTGCTTTCGTGCCTTAACAGTTGAAGACGCTGATAGTGCTGCAAGGTGCTATACTGCTGATAGTGCCCAAGAAAGCTCGTTAAATATGACGTGTTTATTCACTTTGGTGAACTACTCTATTGTGATTGGTCCAACCTCCTGCAGGAAGGTTACTCATGGCTGTCAAACCCGGACTTTTCATGAGCAAGCCAAGTTTCTCCACTAGTCCAACTGGATTTATGTGAATGTGTTATGTGAAGCAGTATTTTACGCAGGGAAGCCCAACCCTGGAGATTCTCGCAACAAAGTGAACCGTCTGGCAGCTCACTTCCCATGTGACAGTGCATACACCTTCAAATTATACCTCTTATTTATTTATTTATTTATTTGGTACCTGCATCGCCATTTGCAGGCATTACAGCAGGGGGGGTGTATACATCAACTGAACGGCAACTCCAACAAAGGTTCGTTAATAACAACCAATTCGAATTCAGAACAACCTGAATTTTGAATAACCTGTGCGGAAAAACCAATTTTTTCGACCCGTCATACACAATTCCATGCAAAAAAGTTGTTGATGGATTTGCCCTCGTGCTGTCAATCGTTAGCCTCCTGGTTAGCTCAATTGGCAGAGCGAGCACCCCGGACAGGCATTGGTCACGAGTTTGAACTCCGGACCAGGACGAATTTTTCAGAACTAGGAAGCTTTCATTTCTGAGAAATCTGTATGGATTTCCTTGTAGCCTTGTGCTACAAAACGGGTGGATGCTAATTTTCCCTTTCATAATTCCGTGCTTATAACACAGCTGCCAGTACACGACCAACCACATCCACGCCTTGTCAGGTTTCAAACACTTATTTAATACTCGCATTACCCATTACCGATTAGACACTAAGTACGTATTCATGTCTCTAGCTAGCATAGACCAAATACTTCTACATTCGCACGTGGCGAACTATGAAGCTTGCGCAGTTTCACTTAGGGGGCTCTGAACACCTGGAAAATAGCGACAGCTTTCCCCTGGAAACCTCTAGCCGCCATCCAAGTTGTCTGGGGCAACACACAAATGAAACTCCTGCCTAATTGGAAAGCTATGGCATGCTTGGCAGGTTTCACACACTTTGACAACATTGACAGCATCGACAACAAGAGCCACCCACGGCACTGACATCATAAACAGAGAACCGAGGGTGATCGACCATCAAATGCAAAAGCACGCCAGCAAAGCAACGAATCAACACGTGTTTCTAAAAGCATTCCTCATAACTCGAGGGGCCACCAGGCTCTCATGCCACACCAACCAGCAGCATAAACCTGCTCACCCACGTCCACACACACACCAGGCAGGCACACACGGTAGCAAACCGCTTGCTCAACGGGCCAGCCACATCATTTCTGGCAGCACCCAACAGCATTATATACCTGGTTGGCCTGGCAGACGGTGCAGATCCAGTCCTCGGTGGGCACGTCTTCGAGCGGCGGGTCGAGGCAGGCCAGGTGGTAGACGGCCGGGCACGTCTCGCAGCACAGGAGGTCGCCCAGCTTGTGACACACGCGGCAGTGGTCGTCGTGCTTGGCCACGCCTTCGCTGGTGATGTCCTCGCGCGCTTGCGCCGTGGTCAGGAACTGGTCGCACAGAAACTCCAGCACGTTCAGCTTGCTCGCCACCGCGGTGAACGGGTACTCGCACCGCTCGAGCGCGGCCAGCATGGGCCGGTACTCCGGGTCGCTCGTCAGGTACATGCGCAACACTGCGGGCCACGTCACGGCGTCCACCATGTACAGGTGAACGTTGATGCTGTCCTTGAGGTCCTGCGGGCCGAACTGGGTGCCCGCGGCCTCTTCCTCGCGCAGGATGGCGCGCAGCAGCGCGATGTGCGCCTCGGAGAGCAGCGCCGACTGCTCGTCCGACATGAGCGCGACGCAGAAGTCCTCGAAACGAAACGGCGTCAGGCGCAGGATGTTCCTGAAGTGCCGCAGCGTCTCGTAGATGCTCAGGGCACGCATGATGTGGCACGTGGGCAGGATCAGATCCTCCGAGCTCTTGGGTAGCGTCAGCGCTGGCAGCTCGCGCTCCTGCAGGAACACCGGGCTGTGCGCCCGCCGCGACGTCCATTTGCGCTTGGCGGGTGTCGAGCTGGATATGGTGCTGTAACTGCTCTGCGAGTACACGCTCACGTCGTCCGACTCGTAGCTCACCACCGAGCCGTCGTCGTCGTCTTCTTCGTCCTCGGCGCGCTGGTAGTCGCTCTCGTCCCCGCTCGACGGCGGGGGCTCCAAGTCATTGTCCTCGTCGTCGCCTCCAGCGAGCACGGTTTGGATGAAGGAACGCACCTTCTGCGACTTCTCGCGGAGCCTCTGCTTGAGCTGCGGCTGCGGCGTGCTGTTCTCGTACTGGCGCAAGTGAAGTCCCAGGCGCGAGCTCTGACCGCTTGAGCCAGCGTACAGGTAGCGGGGCTTCTTGAGCAGGCTAGGCCTATGCGAGAGTACCGCCGACTTGGGCGGCCGACCGCGGCCCCTGCGGCCCCGCGAGGACATCGCTGGGCCTCGGTATCGTCCCAAAACGGCTAGGGAAGCTTTCTCCGGCCCGGCTGGGGCCTGGTATTTACCTGGGGCTCGCTGTTTCCCTGCAAACGGTCCATACTGGGCCTACATTTCGAGAGCCGCCATTACCGCCGTCGGGATCACGTGACCTATCCATTGACAAACGTCGCGTCGCCGTTTCAGCATCCGCGCTCAGCTGCGGGTGGCCGAGTGTTTTCACGCGCACCGTCCGGACGCACAAATCACACCAGCACCATGCCGTCGGGCAAAATTGCGCGTCACAAGGGCACGGAATCGATCAAGCGGCCGCGACACACGGCTCTGTTGTTCGACATATTGCGTTACCCCTCTCGGCGCCAGGCTGGCCTCTGATTGGCCCAGACTGGCAGCCGCCATAGCCGTTTCAAAATGCGAAAGATGGTCGCACGCACTAATCTCGGCGTTTGCAGCGGTGGCCGTGCCTTCGGACCAGCCGTGGGACTCGAAGGCTTTAATCGAGCAGCCAGGAATCGCGATGCAAACGAGATCGGCCATTAAAAATGCGATCCTTCTGGTATCCGAAAATAATGGCCACCTTAGCCAATCAGAGCGCGCCTTTCAAACGGGCGGGAAAACTCGCGCCACCTGTCATTGCGCTGACAAAACTTCGCGCCTGCTTTCTCTTTAAACATGGCTTCCGCACCGGTTGGGTGCTGCATGTACCAAGTAAAACCGATATACAAAGAAATCGCCGCCGTCGAACTGCCCGATTGCATGTACCGGGTGGCGAGCGTGTACGGCGAGAGTTCCGCCGCCAACGTTCCTAACGGCGAGGTGAGTGGCAGTAAAAGTAAGGTGACGTAACCACGTTGGCAGTGTTCGTGTTTACCTGCAGCGTTGGCGTGTCTCCCTGGTAAGCGCGCCTTATCTTCATTGACTCGCCGTAATGTTTTCACTACTGATAGCCGACAGTGACGAAATAGCTCCGCGCCCCGATCGTTGTATAAATAGCAAACCGTTAGTCTATAAATAACTTCCTCTCGAAGTCGGGGGTTGCGAACACACGTTACGAGCGTGGACTACGTTATTTAGAGGAAGCCCGCTTCTGCGTTGGCGATTTGCGGCGTTTTGCAGGGAGTACTCGCCGCAACTTTTGCTTGCCTCCTTTCTGCAGCGTAGTTTACGAAAACAGTGACGGTGAGACCACGTGCTTGTGTTTTTCAACTGTACAGATGCCCATGGACAATGCGGGTGACATGGTAGCCGAGCTGGAGCGCCGGCAACAACAGCTACTGGAGAGATTGCACCACTTGAAGGAGCTTGTGGAGGACGTGAAGGCCAAGTCAACCTTTAAACAGCCCAGCCCTGGTGAAGCAGTTAAAGCGGTAAGCGTAGTTAAGAGGGCATTGACCTTGCGGTGGCCAGAGGGTTTCTGCACTGCAGTTGTTTTAGTTTACATACATCAGCTGTCGCCCGACTGCTTCATGAACTGTTGATGGCTCCACAGAGTGGTGTCATCAGCCCCCTCCAAGTAGAGATTATCTGCAGATCGAATACTAACAGCTTTTTGTAGCGCACCACCACGCCTTATTCGTATACCTGGTGTGCTGTCGATCCCGGTAGTATTTACCGGGATCGAGTGTTTACGTAACAGGCATGGCTGATCACGTGACCTTCGCGCTGTCGCGGCATTGCCGCGGACTCGGTTTGTCCAAAATCTTGCGTGATCGATAACACTGGTAATTTGATGCAGTATATTTCCGGGCACTAGCGCTGTGGAACAATTGACGTTGACTTTCATTGAAGAACATACACTGATGGTGTTGCCGTCAAGCAAGGTAATTGAGTGTGTTGGTACATTGTAAGTACACTATGTTTCAGTCATTGGTCTTACAAGACTCGAAGGCACGGAAATATGAAATGTGCAGTATGTATTTTAAGCTGTTGCGACGTATGCAACCAGACATTCTGTGCGCTGTTGTAGTGTGAACTGTTAATTACTACTTGTACTTAAAACTGATTCAGCATGCATGGTTGCAAATCTGTTTTGAATGAAAATATTTGAAAAATCCATACAGACCTCTCGTAAGGAGAGCTTGCCGGTTGACGAAAAACTATACCTGGTTCATAATGCAAGAATGTGCAGGTTTGTTTTTTCCTTGGCTAGCTCTGGTTTGATTGAAGCCATGCACATTCCTTAGAAGTAGTCCGCTTCTTACATTCCATTGTTCTCTTCGACAGATACGGCGCTTGCTTCAATACAGGAAATGGTGTGGAGTAAAACAATTTCAAAAGATGTTTTCTGATGCTGCCTTTGCTCTGTTGTATCACTTATTAAGACTGAATTTTCAGCTAACTGCATCACGCAGTGAGACTCGTGTACAACTCTCTCCCTCTCTCTGGAAAAACTGCAGGCAACGGTCCCAACTCAAGCGCCAATGCGGGTCAGCAAGAGAACCGGTTCCCTCGTGGACGTCGTCGTAAATGCATCGCCCGATCGCCCTCCGTGGAGCCTCTGGCCCCTGCGTCGGCTTCTGTCGCAGCACCTGCGGGTGCTCTTTGCGTGCCACACGCATTCTTCCGTGGGCGCCCTGCCCACAAACCTTTCCTTCCTGGCGGCTGGTCCCGACAAGGGGCCCTCTGCAGAGTCGCGCATGTCTCACGACCTCGCCCTCACACTGGTCTGGAAGCAAGGTGGTTACTTACCTAGTTAACGTCGCAGTAGTATGTCTGTAAACAAAAATCACTTAATTGAAACTGCTGCTTAACCCTCTTACTGCTTTTCTTTTTTTTTCTTTCAGTATGTTATGTGAACATTTTTCTTGAGCTATGAATCAAGATACTCTTTGAAAAATGTACACTTTTGTTGAAGATTATCTCATTAGTTAAAAATCCTGATTATTATAATTAGATTAACAAATGACTAATTAATAAACTAATGGTTAATTAGGGTGTCAGAGTGCTTAGAAAGCATTTCTAGTATGGTGTTCTAGCTTGTGATTTTCTTTTTTTTTCTTTCCTTCTCCTTTTCTTTTCTTTTTTTTTTTTTTTTTTTGTCTGTCCAGTAAGATGTGCTACATCACTCACCATGGCTGCACTGCCGAGATGCTGGCAAAAAGACTCGAACTAACACAACTTTGGAAACAGGCGTTCCATCTGTTGTGAAAAATTTTACTGCAGCATACTGCTTCTGCAGGAATTGCCTTGTGAGTGGCAGCAAAGTGATCCGAAGAGGCAAAACAAGTGTCGAGCAAAAGCTCGTTAATTCGAACTCAAAGGAGAGAATAAAATTGTTCAAATTAGCAGTTGTGTGCTAGAATGAATGGACATCTTGCCACATTACGCTGGCTGAACCGAAAGAAGCCACCTCTGGAGTCGTTATTGCGAATGAGGCGCTACTAGACAAATTTGTGACTGGTAGTTTCGTAAATTATGTTCACAGACCTCGAACAACAAATGAAATTAATTGATCAGTCAGTCATATGCCAGAAACGAGCAACACCACGCATTCATGTGAGCATCGAGCCTTATGTTGAAATATATGAGGCTATTTGTGCTGCACGACATGTTTATTTACATGGCGAGGTTAACTCGATCGAAATTAAAAGTAAACGGTGATGGTGGTTTGGTTTGATTTTGCAGCATCACTCCTGGGCCGACTTCTGTGAGGAGTGATGTACGCAAATTAGGGGCTCCCAGTTCAAATTAACTCTTGTGAAGACCGATGCGTTCAAATTGAAATATACAAGGCTGTGCAGGGACCACGGCATCAATTCAAATCAACTGTAAGTTTGAATTAACGAGCTTTTGGTGTACCCGGGGTTGATTGATAGGGCTTGTTCATGTATGGTCGCCCGAGTTATCTTGGAATCGGCACTGAGAAGGTTAACAAGGGATGAAAGTCCTAAAAAGAAAAACTTAAACAGCTTTGTTATTCTATTTACCTTCAAGTTTGAAAATTATTTGTGATTGGCAAAAGAGCCACATGAAGATGTAATCAGCTTTAATCTGAATGGTGGACTACTGTGAAAAGCTACGTACCTCTGAAAAACCGCTTTTTGAATCGTAAGTTGCTGTAGTGACTTGTAAGAAATTACCTAAACCAGTATGATAGTTTATCATAACTTGCTTTCTAACTGAGATAATTGAAATCTGAGGATTTGATACCCGCATTCATTGAAGCATCAGGCGTGGCAATTTTCATCAGCATAGGATGATAAACTCCTTTTTACAGCCCTTACCCCATCTTAAAGGGACGATAAAGTGAAAAACACTTTTTCTTGCATTAGCAGGTTAGCTTTTCACAATACTGAAAGCACCAGTCTTGCAAGAAGAAGATCCTTGGTAAGGTAGAAAATACGGCCTTGAAGTTCCAGCAGTAAAATGCGTGATGCCACAGGTCTTTGATGGTACATGCTAACGTCTACATAAGTATTTATTGGTAAGGAAGACCAACTTTGGTGTTCTATGGAAGCCAGACACTTAACACAGGGAGTTTCAGAACATTTGACAGAGCGAATTTGGCGAGAATATGAAAACAAGCAGTTGGCGTTCTGACATCACAAGGCTAAAGTTCCAATGTGAACATCAAAACTGAGATTTTGACATTCGTTTTATCTTTTAGTAACAAAATACAATGGTAAAATTAATGACAGTCAAGTTCTCCAAATATAGGTGATCATTCTAAACCACTTCACTTTAAGTGGAACAGCTGCTTCCGATTTGGTTGTTTTTGTATTTGGGCACTGCCCCCTGACGCATCTTTCTGCACGAATAAACTTCAGTTTAAATGGTGCACACTACTTTATCCGGTCCCTTCAGGTCCTTTTATGTGTAAGCAGCGGTGTTATCAAAGAAAGAGCGGTCACATTGGAACAACAGCAGCCAGAGCTTTCTGGTGCTCAAATAAGGGGGGACAATAAGTTTAAGGAAGTGTTGGTGACTTTTCTGATTTACAGTGGACCAGAACTGCGAGGTCATGGTGAGCCCAGTGCTGCAAGCAGCCATCGTGGGAGAGGTGAACCTCATCAGGTAAGTGGAATGAGACTTCGGCTGCAAAGACAGCTACTATTAAAACAGTACATCACTCCGGAGCCCGCGATAAGCTAAGGGGGCCTCCATTTCGGGGGGCAATATGCCTGCACTATAGCGACCTTGCCTTCCTATTACGCACGGGCACACACGACGATAGAGGGTAATTCGACTTCGCTCACTCGCTTCACAGGCACTCTCAACTACGGCGACTGAACGGCGAGAGCAGACGATCGAGAGTGACGCGTGAGCGGCCATTTTGCATGTTTTTGTACCTGACGTCATCACAACCTGCCATACTGCTGCGTGAAGTCACCAAAATTTGTACTGTAGCCTGACGTTACACTAGTGCCGATGTCAGTAGGCACGCCACGTGAAAATTGACTTTGACGTCAAATTAAAATATCTTATCACCATTTCCTGAGCTTAAGCTCAGAGACGTCTACGCATATAGGAGAGTTGTATGGTGGAGTAAACTCAGCTTTGAAAATTGGTGTCAGTACTCCTGTAAGCTTGAGGATGTCGGTACAATTCGTGGCCTCAGTGGTCGCTTAATGCAAAAGCACTGCCTTAGTACTTAGATTTAGCTGCGCAAGAACAACACTCGAGTAGTCATAACTAATCTGGAGATCTCAACTATGCGCCTCATAATTGTGTCGTGTGAGCATGTAAATATTCCTCGTTAAATCGTTCTTGGCACGTGTACATTACAGGTACCTTGGACGGCTACTGAGTCCGTCGTACGAGTCAGGAAACGCAGTGACCGCAACGGAAGTTGACTACTGGCTTTCATTGGCTCACCACGGCATCATCCTGGGGAAGAACAAAGAGCAGCAAGCCGTTCTGAAAGTGCTGAACGCGCAACTCGGCAGGACGCCCTACGTCATGGGGTCGGTGCCAGGCCTAGCCGACATTGCCCTGTGGAGCGCGTTGCTGCAGGCCAACCTCGCGTGTGGGGCACCCAGCAACGTGAAGAAGTGGCTGAAGACGCTTAGCACGAACCCCATCTTCGCACTACCCGAGGGGTGTCACGTCCTTAGCGATCTATGAACAAGTCTGTCTACGCTAGGACCAGAAAACATTGCTTTGTCGTTTCCGCACATTTGGGATTGAAACATTTGGGTTCTTCTCTTGTTAGCAAAGTGCAATCATTTAGGGGTAGGAGTAATGGTTTATTGACAGTTCTCAGGAAGTAAAAATCACTTGTGTTTATAGAGTGGGTATTGTTGAATGGGTCCAATAGGAGTATTCTTGTGGTTTAATCTGGAATACCGCATTTTCTCTGAAGTCTTCAACAGTAACTTAAGTACAGTCTAGTTGGTTTTTGGTTCCTTTCGTCAATTCACTGCCGAGCATCAAATCGCACCATGTGGGCCCAGTGCTGCAGTATTTATTTTTTTACTTTGTCATTTTGTTTTGATTGGCAAAGTAACATGCTGTCGCTACTGTGAATGTTGACGACGACATCATGTGTGGCTTGAAAACTGTTGCGAAATAAACATTGAACTCTGACATGCAGTCGTGGAGTGTTTGAGTGTTGTGGCAGGTGGTAGTCTGGGGCTATAGTATTCGTAACCCACCAGGTAAAAATAGGTTACGATACGTTTGTGGCTCTTTGCCAAACAGCACTACTAAATAGGAATGTGTGACATACTTTATTTGTGGAGTAATAAGTGCAGCAGGACATCGGGTTGACACTCAGCCAGCCTCCTCAGAGGGAATAATTGTGCTTAAGCCAAAATGTGTTATAGTATCACTGGGGCGATGTGCCGAGGTTCCTTATGGGCTGAATAGTGAGTTCTTATATAACAAATTATTGGTTATAACAAATATTTACAAAAAGCAGTATTGGCGTTAGAACATTATTATGAATTTATGAAGAATTATCGATATAGGTGAAGCTACGTCCACGTCGTATTCAAGTCATGATGATGTGGTTTGACCGTACTCCAGCAGTTCAGAGGAATATGCATTCCACAGCATATGCTACAACACGATTCTGGGAGCAGGAGAACTCTAGTTCATGTACGGCGGAAAGCGAGTTGTGGCATCATGGCTTGTACAGTGTGTGCGACCGCAACAAGATAAAAGAATTAGTACAAATGACTGGTCAAGTCCCGAAGTGCAGCACTCATTCCCAAAGATATAACAAAAGTGGAAGGCCATCTTACAGCACTTCAACCACTACTAGTCATCACTAGCTTGCTCTGGTCACCAATGCAGTTGTATCGCGCAGTAGCATGAACATAATGCAGAGGAGGAGAACATCTGCCGCTGAGACCAAAAATGGTTTATTGTATAATCAGAGTGAAGGTAATTATGCAGAGCGCAGCTGTAGGTCGTGTACATTCAGTTAAGTGCAATGCGGCACAAAGTAGGCCACCTGCACAATGGAATAATTTTGCCCTGTGCTGGAGAGGGGGTGTCGTGCTTGTACACCTTATAGCAGTAAACTTGCTGTATTTACAACACTAAGTCAACCCACTTTGCTGAAATTTGAAATCTGAAGTTTGGGGCGAATTTGCAATCAAAGCCGAAATGTGTACTGCCGGTCAGTTTCTCTTTTGACTAGTTATTTTTTGGGGGCAGAGGAAGTTGACCTCCATTTGAATCGGCCTACAATTGTGTAAACACGGCAATGTAGTTATGGACCAAACAGATGTGGTGCTGTCAATAAATCAGTGGCAAAGTAGCCATTGGGGTCTAACGAGCCTGTAACCAGTTTCAGCAGCCGTCCTGCTCACGTATTGTGGCCCTCGATTGTGTGCTATTTCGGGGCTGTTGTGTAGGAAAAGTCCTTGAAGAAACAAAATGTTGGTAGACGGAGAAATGTTTGGACTTGAAACTGTAGTTCTTGGTCACATAATTGAGCTTAATTGTTTTGAATATTAGACTGGCTCACTGAAATATAGAAACTGACTACACAATTTCATTTCATACACCTTCCTTATTCCCACCAAGTCCAAGAATGGCCGCGAAAGATTGTGATCTTCGTTGCTTAATTCGAATCTAAGCTAACAGGAGCTTGAACTTTTTATTCAGTTATGCAGTGGGACATACATCCACTGCATTAAAGATCAGCTGAGTAATGATCGCTAGAGTTTTATGTGCCAAAACAACAATGTGATTTATGAGGCATGTATTGAAGAGCTACAGAAGCTTCGTCAAGCTGGTGTTCGTAAATGTGCTTTGATAACGCAGAGGACATCAGCTCGTAATTTAAGTCACCACATTCGATTACGCTGTCTGCAGTGACACCCTGTTCCACCAGGGAAATAAACCAGCGTACCTGAAATCTAGGGACTTTTAGGATAGAAAAACGTTGGGGATAGAGAAATGGATATCCAGTGTAATAGTCCAAGCAGAGGTCCTCGTTTGCAGTATACTGACAGTTCATAAATTCTCTTTAGAGTGACAAGTCGGTTTTACTGTACAGCTCCTTTACTGTACATCCACTGTACAGTGGATGAACTGGAAGCATTCAGTGGTGCAAATTGTGTATGAAAAGGGCAAAAAAAGAAACACGGACAAAGCAAAGGTATCGAGTCATACTTGGGTGACTATTGGGAATAGAAGTTGGCATGGCTTTTCAAGCTGCTAAATACATAACAAAAATTTATGCACAGATATGAGGACGGATAGTGTTAGGCGTTTTGTTTTGTAGTGAAGCCAACATTTGCCTGACCTATTAAGCATGCAGTATCAGCTCAGACTGCTGCTAAAGAAAGATTGATTGATTGATTTGTGGGGTTTAACGTCCCAAAACCAGTTCTGATTATGAGAGACACCGTAGACGAGGGCTCCGGAAATTTCGACCACCTGGGGTTCTTTAACATGCACTGTGCTAAAGAAAGGTAGTGAATCCTTTTGCATTCTAATAAGTTCTCACATGTGCTCAGAAGAAAAGGATGGAGCTGAAGTGGCGGGAGTGAACGGCGCAGCTGCATTCGTGTTTGTTCAGAACTCTGCAATGCATTCTTCAAGCACCCCGTGGTTCTAATTTCAGTGTCTGCAGAGAGAGAAAAAGAAATCAAGAGGGAAGGCAGGGAGGTAAACCAAGCACATGCTCGGTTTGTTAACCTACACCCCTCCTCCCAACCCTCACTTACCTCTCCCACTCCTTGCTACACTCTAGTGTACGAGACCCTGCTATGTTTTACCCTCTCCCCTCCTTCCCACCCTCACACCATTCAACTCACCTCCCTTTCCCACCCCTCCTTCTCATCCTCATTTTCTTTTCCCAGTCCTTGCTGTTACTACCGTGCATGCGAGACTGTGTCATGGTTACGCCCTGGTGGCACCAGCTGTGGAGTGGCTGGTTGCTAGGTGACGCTCTCTGCACTGAGAGACTTTTACTTCGAGCTGCTAGAGCATCTCTGCTGTTAAAAAATAAACAAAGAGACAGTGTCTGCAGAAAGCACAACTAGGAGATGCAGTGAAAGTATGGCACCGACAACATTATCGGTTTGCTCAGTTAAGTAGAAGGGTTGCCCATGCATGTACACAGCGTTCACGGCCCTGTAGCACAAAGCAAGAAGAAACATTGTCTTTCAACTATTCCGTGACTTCTCTGTCATCTACGTGCTACTCCAACTTGCCCATGTTACAATTATAATCCAGCCACCAGCTTGCATTCATCCAGTCTGAATCGTTGGTTTTTTAATCCAGACAGAGCACATAGCGCAGATGAGATGGGACAGATGTGCGATGCTCGGCATGTCTTGTGCTTGACGCGTTTTCTGATACTGCGCTCGTGATATGCCGTATGCATAAGCTAGTTTACAATCCTGCGGATGTGTCTATAGTTGAGATTTTTGCTGCCTATATAGGAACTTTTAGGAGGCAGGATGAAAACCCACAAGAGAAAACATCTGCGCTTCTCCGCATTGCTTCTCTATCACAAAACATGCTAATTCACATTGCACCTTTTTTTCAAATGTGGTAGGACCTTTAACATGCACAAGTCAGTTAAGAAAAAAATGACAACAGACGTTACAGCTGCGTAGGCTGCAGCAGCTGGTGTGAATTTAGACAATGCAAAAGTGACTTCCTTTTTTTTTCTTTCTCTCTCTTTGTTTATTCGCTTGCTGCCCCATCTTTCCTCTAAACGGCCAAGCTTCTACCATGGAGCTTCTGCCATGTCAGATACAGAGCTTCCTTTTGCATACTCTGTACAATCTATTAAAGTTTGATTAGAAATAATTTAATCTGAGTACAGATGGCCTGGACATGCAATAGGTTTGCAACTAACTCTCGCTAGCCTGGGAAATGTGCACTGCTAATGGAAGTGTGCACTGCTTTACAATGCCGAAGGAATGTACAGAATTACAATGACTGTGGCTTCTCTTATAAAACAATGTTCCAACCTGAAATGAGTAAAATGATTCTGACAAAAAAGGACATGCACCTTTTGGGGTGTCTTTTAGTTGCACAACAATAGTCATCTGTCTTATGTGGCTTTCCTACGGAAAAGCCACTGCTTCGGAATCATGAAGGGTGTGCATGTTAACAAGCGCAACACGGAAGCGCAACCTCGGAACAGGACGAATTTTTCGGCAACTAGGAAGTTTCATTTCCGAGAAATCTGTACGGGTTTCCTTGTAGCCTTGTGCTACAAAACGGGTGGATGCTAATTTTCCCTTTCATAAACGTTACTCCACCTTGCGGGTTTCCGCAGAACTCATTTGTCAACGTGGAATAGTATGATGATGTTTTAACACCGACACCCAAAAGGAGACACCCCAGATCGAGTGACGGCAATGCACCATTAAGGGCGTTTTTCTGTTAAGTGTGTCATGCTTATCAAGTTTACAGCCTTTGGTGTGCGTTTAATCCTCAGGCAATAATCGTACCCTATGTTTATGTTCATGAAAACACTGCAGCTGCCATTTTACCCACAAGAAAGCTACATGTCACATTGATAATGCGCTGGCTGTCTGTGGTCTTGAAATGCCTGACATGCAGCATTTGACTAGTTTTATGGGGAGAACGTATTAGTATGCACATTTCCTTTCTACACCCTCTTGTTCTGTTTTATTTATTATTATTTTTTCATCACTACTACACATCACGTCCCTCATGAGAATGTGTCAAGGAAATCTGTGACACAGTGGCGACGTGGGAACGGTGCAGACTTAACCTGGCAGTTGATAGCCAACCATTTCTCGCCTCTTAATGCCTCTTTCAGGGAACGCACACATTTGTTCACCGCACATTTGAAAGTGCAGTGTCAAAGAAACATGAGCAGAAAGTGCGATAATACTTCTAGGTTGGTCTGGTGGCCTTCTGGAAACGTGAAATATGGCACACAGTCATGTCAAGATCCTATCCGTTCCATGGCGTCAATTAGTGTGTATCGCTGCAGGGTTGCACAGATAGCACTGGTTCCCGCAAAACTGAAGTGCAATTTTTAGACAGAATGTGAAATGTTGGCACAAACGTCAGCCTGACGCACAGAATCAGGGAATTGTTGAGCCCATCACCCATTAAGCACATCCAACGACCTATACACGAAAACTGCTTGTGGTCCTGGCCTAAGGGACGAGAATTGTCCCCTTCTCCTACGGGACTCTGCGCTTGGCTATGCACAGCAGTCAAAATTTCTTCTGCTACATATCAGTGAGAGAGCCAAGTAGGAAAATGAAAGTTCCAATGAGTTCACTGATGAAATGGACATGAAGAGATTTGCTGAAACTACAGTTTATGCACAGGCAAGAGTGTCCAGCCCTCATCCAGTGCTTCAAACTTCAGCTCTTGCTTTGCTTGAGCAATGGAAGTCGTTTCCTATTAGAGATTGATAGGTGCTGCTCTATAGGCGCTTGCTCGTGCAGTTTGTCAGCTACTATAATGCTGTGGTTAGAAATCAACGTAACTAATCCAAACTTCTGGATGCCCTTCATAAATACGGCCCAACGTACCAACAAAAGCAATCATTGCGAACCAGTGATTTGTAAGATCATTCAACCAGATTTCCCAGACTCCAGCAGTCATTTCAGAAATGTTTTTATTTCCATTGTGTTTACATGCTGCCCACTCTACCCATAGCCAAGTGGCATGCACTAAGGTTAAGCTGTTTTTCTGATGTCTTGTCGTCATGCAAACCGGTACATGTTGCATTAAGACACATAGTCTCATAAAGGGAATGTAAACAGACTTCTTTTCTTTCTTTCGTTTTTTTTTTTTGGTACTAAAGCTGCTCTAAATTTGCACAGTGAAGCAAGCATTCGGCAGTAAACCACAACTCATTTAACATAAATAAGGCCACCGTGAAAGTAAAACCAGACACTCGTCATCAAACGTGAGGACACTTTGGAACCTGGGTCACTGCGAATGCAATGACGTGACAGGCGAGGGTTAACTTAGGAGTAAAACGCTCAGTGGCAAAAAGCAATGAATCTGCAGTCTTCTAGTGGCACTTTGAAGCTGACTAATGCATGGGCTAGATGGCAACTGCTTGGCGAGAACAGCTGCATAGCGCCAAAGTGCAAGGTATTGCACCAAAGCTTTTCACCAAGCAATGTACTAAGTGTCAGCTACACATTCACTTCCCACTGCTTGAAACAAATTGACCCGAGGGGATTCACTGTGAAGTGCACACAAACCCTTCTGCTACAAACAGCCCACAACCAGCACCTCAGGCTGTCACTGCTTATAAGGTAAACACTTATAAAAGAGACTCCTTTTTTTTCTTTTTTTTTCCTCTGTGAAGTCATACACTCGCTCCTTTTTCCAAGTGTGTGCGGTATGGTCTAGTATACCAGGGAAAGGACGAAAACGGTTTTAGCATCTGGGTAGTGGTTGAGAGAGTACCAAGAGACTGCTCCTTCGAGCAAAGCTGCTCGGACAAGATTGGCAAAACATGATTAAAAACTTGAGACAAAGGTGTGACTGGTGTGTGACAAGCTCTGTGCCCATGACAAGCTGCTCTGTACTTCCCCTAATGAAGTTTAACAGGCAACAGATGCCAGAACGAGCTCATTTCCTCTTGATCTATGTGCACAGACTGAAAGGAAGTGGGAGTGATTCAGTGTGCATGCACATGGAAAGTGCACGTATCGAAGATCAGTCGGTGCGCATAGAGCAATTCAGTTTTTTTAAAACATTTTACACCTGACTGTTGCAAACCATTCCACCAGCAAGCACTGCCTTTCTTGTGGAGCCGTCACAACCTGTTAACATATGCTGCAGTGTGCAGACAGATCACGAACTAAGGACAGTGCCCCTCATGTGTTCTCATTAATAATTCATTGTCTGTCTGCACTGCACGGCATACATGAACAATTAAAAAGAAAGGTAGCCTGCCAAGGCATTCTCAAAGACAAGGTACTCCTCTACCCAGTCCCTTGCTCTCAGCTCACTAAGCAACCACTCTCGCCACACGTGGGTGCACCGTTAAAACGACCCCCTTTTGCCGTCCACCCATCGTCACCCTCGGGTCACTGGCGAAGCGAGTCCCTTTTCACGAGCTGAACGAGTTGTTGGCCGATGGGGTCTCTTCCGTCGGTGTCGCCGGCGCCGCAGAGGAGGCAGCGGCAGGGCTCGCCGCAGCCAGGCCCTTGTTCTTCGCAATGGAGCGGGTCATGCGCTCGAGCTGGGCGGCCGCGTCGTTGTGCATGAGCGACTTGTCGGCCGCCGTGCGGATGGGCGTACTACCGGGCCCCGTCTTGCGGTTGAGCAGGCTGTTGAAGAAGTTCTGCAGCACCCCCTCGTTGCCTCCCTTGGCGCCGTCGGCCTGGCTGAGCTTGGCGAACTCGGTGTCCTTCTTGCTCGCTGTGGGGAGGGCGCCGTGCGAGCCCGGAAGCCGGCGTTCGGCCGACTTCTGGACGCCGACGGGCGTCCGCGCACCCGCGGCCCCCGCCGCAGCGTCGGAGGAGGTCGCCCGGCCGGGCGACGGCTGCGCCTGCTGGTTGAGCAGGGCCAGCTGGCGCGCCAGGAACGCCTGGTCGCCCTCGGCCAGGACCTCCGGCTCGCGCTGCAGCGGCTTGCGCGTCGTCATGGGCCGCGTGATGACCTCGGAGTAGGGGTCGTCCGGCGAGGCGGACGTGATGTTCTCGTACAGGATGGCGATCTTCTTGTCGTTGTCCCAGCCGGACGGTATGAACACGCCGTCCTTCTCGACCACCAGCGCGGGCGTCTTGAACGGGAAGCCGTAGATGCGGTGCACCAGGTACTTGTACAGCAGGTCGCAGTTCTTGTCCTCCTTCACGGATGTGTAGAAGAGCGCGGCGCCGTAGCGCAGGCAGAACTTGCGCACCGCCTGCTGGATGAAGTCGAAGTGCTCGTCCTTGAAGTCGTAGTTCTTCTCCAGGGTGCTCATGTAGTCGGTCTTGGTGATGGCCACGATGATGTCCAGGCCGAGGTTGTTGCTGAGCGTGTCCTCGCCCAGCAGCGGGAGCGCGTGGGCGGCGGCGACCGAGGACGTCGCATCTCCGAAGTCCTCGCCGATCGACGCCGAGGTGCGGCGCAGCGGCGAGCTCACGCCTTCGATCTCGTCTCCCGGCTCGATGTAGTCCTGGAAGCGACGCAGGACTCGGAGCCTGTTCTTCTCCACCGTGCTGGGCGGGAGGCGTAGCCGCGACAGGTGTTCCTCCAGTACGGTCGCCCAGCTCTGTAGCGAGTCGAGTAGAGACCACGGCGTCGTCATGGACGCCGTTAGGAGCACGGTCGTGTTCTCGAGCGTTTCCTCGGTGAGGACAAACTTGAGGAGGTTGCGGTGCCACGGATCGCCGTCCAGCACCCACACCCCGAGTCGCGTCTGGTCTTCGCGGTATTCGTCGCGTACGTACAGGTAGTGGTACTCGAGGCCCGATCCCTTCTTGGGGTCGTCGTTGCCCTGTATCTTGGCGATGAGGGTCGTCTTACCCGATTCGTTGTCGCCCATGACGAGCAGGAGCTTGTGCGACGGCAGCTTGTTGGGCAGGCTCGCCTGCACCTGCTTGAGGATGGACGACCAGATATTCTGGCTCTCGTCATCCTCCTTGGCGGTGCCGTCCGCTTGGTTTTGGGGCGTCGCGGTCGATTCGGCGGTGGTGACCATCGTGTGACGGTTGTCCGGTCTCGCGGACCGTCGAACCGTCTCAAAGGGTCCGGGTGAAAATTGCTGTCAGCTGTGGTTCCCCCCGATGCGACGGAAAAGCACGGCACGGTTCGACACCGCAGCAGCAGCGCAGCAAATCAATGGCTGGCCTGGCTGTGTCACCCGTGTCGAAGCCAGAAAGAAGTCGACAAAAGCATGATGAGTTTTTTTGATGACGTACAACTGCCTAAGATATGGCCACGATGACGTAATAAGACGCTTGCGACCTGTAGAAAATTATAGCCTTTGAGATGTATTACGTACAGTATAAAAAAATGAGTAGCGTTGTTGCTCGAGAAACATCCTTTTTAAAGTCAACGTAATTTATTTTTCAGCATTAAATTTCAGCTTTCTCTTTCTTTGAAGGCTAAATTAAAGATTATAAAGCGGTCACGCAAAACTGAAACCAAAACTTTACAATACTCCGAGATCTAATACGCCTCAGGTATCAAACTTCGCTAAATTTGTCCGCCATCCGCAAACATAAACTTCAAACTTACAAATCATGATGTCATTTGTTTAGTTAAATGTAAACCATAAAGTTTCATACTCTATGACGCAAACATTCTTTCTAGAAAAACGTATTTAATAAGCAAACTAGTTTACCGTTTTCACCAGGAGGTGACGCAGCAATCGGTAAGTTGCGAAATTGTGGCGCACTTTGTGCGTCATTTAGACAACGTAGATTTGGCTAATTGGGTAGCGCGACTATCTTCTCAACAAGGCTACCGTACATAGACAAAACAACAACTACAAGACCAACAAAACACCGACAAAATGGCAAAAACTTTTCACAAGCGCGTGTTGCAGGTTGCAGCAACGGCTAGCTTGCGGCGTCAGCCGCGTCAGTGCTCGTTACGCCGTGCCGCCAGGCTGTAACGTCGCCGTCGCTCGCTCTCTGTAGGAGCGTGCATGTGTTATCGTGACTCGCGGCGTTCGACGACGACCACGCAATCGGCCAGGGAGGGGGGAGGCAATGCCCACGACGGGGGAACTCTCGCTTCTTCTCCCGCGAAGACCCGATCATATGTTTGTCGAGCATCTCCGGTGCTGCTGATACCCGCCTCCCACAGAGCGACCAGCAGGTCAAGCGCACCCGGTCGACAAGCACTGGAATTTTGCTCCGCGCGTAACGGTACAAAGTCACGATGAACGTGCGAATGTTCAACGTTATCCTCCTCGGCTTCGCCTTCATGTTCATCTTCACCGCATTCCAGACGGGAGGCCTGATACAGGTAAAGTCACCGTGCAGATCATACGTCCATCAGTTGTGTTTAATGATGAAACTGCCGCCCATTTCGCGCGATCGCATTTGCACCGCTGGAGAACTCAACAATATGACACGGGCTTGTATTATTATTTTTTTTTTCAATGGAACATATCTACGTCGCGTGTCGAACACCTGCTGGTGTGTCTGGCCAAGGTGCAGTAGTGTAAAGCAGCGCGCCTACTTCACATACCTAGCCGCATTACGGGACGGAAAAAAAAGAAGCAGAAAACGCGCCCTGCGAGTTCTCTCACGCGCCGCACTTATAACCTGTCTTCAGCTCCTTGCCGCATTCTTACGTGCTGTTGGGGCCGGTGGGGCCCCGTTTGAGAGGGGTTTCGGTTTCGACAAAAATTGAAGTGTACGCTGCACGCAGTTTCTGTTCCCTTTCCTCCATGGAGATAGATAGATAGATTCAGGCAATGAATGAATGGATCAATTTATTAGGCATTCATTACGGCATCAGCAACGTAACGAACACGATGACAATAACAAAAAGCTCCTATCTAGAGCTTGACCGGCTTGACGAAGTTGTTGCCCCAGCCCTTGACAGCTAAAACAACATACCATGCATAGGTAAACATCTTTAGTTTGCATATGTAGCATTTGGACATTAGTACAGAAAGAAAAACAAAGACCAGCAAAAGAACACTAGTAGTCGACAAAAGTAATGAAATACATCAAAAACTATTATATGACATTTATGAAATACATGGTTAAATTGTTTGAGCGAAAGGCGTATTCATCTCGTTAAAGATGCAAAACAGTTTAGTAAATGAAAGCGGTAATTTGCTATACAATATTCCTATAACGAAAATGCATAACTTATTTCACACAAATAGAACATACGAAGTTTGTATACATTATAAGGACTGTCACGTATTCATATACGACACATGGGATGTACAGTTCACCTCCAAAAAAGGAACTGAAAATTTTAGAACGAAATATGTAACGGGCAATCAGCCAAAGCATATTATTGATTGATTGATTGATTGATTGATTGATTGATTGTGGCAAAGTACATTTAACGGCTGGGCTCAATAGCATGTATGCGGTTATATGAGTGTTTTCTGCTGTAGCTGTGAAGTACAGTTAAGCTGTGATACCATGCAGTTACATTCCTTGGAATGTGAACGTGATATTTCTTCGATAAAAAGTATAGCCAGCACATCTGCCATCTCTTTTTCAACCTCGGGGGGAAAAAATAGAAAGAAAAATGCGCCAACTGAAGGAATCAAGGCGCCGGGGCGCGATCTGTACAGATAACACATCCGGGAAATGAACTCTGGTTTCGTAATGACCAAACTCGCATATGTTCGAAAAGAGAGGCGACTGCTCAGGATAACTCATACCACGTGATCCATAGCGATACGGTTTTGTTTCTGTTTGCTTCTCTGCCGACGTCTGAGCGCTTTAAATTACAACAAATAATTAGAAGGGAGCACTTGTTTGGCATCTCTGAAGGCTGTTCCCGTATTCCGTGCAGGACATTGGCTTTGCATGTGCAGCGTTCAGGTACAGATGCAGCACGACCGGTTTGCTTTACAAAAAAAAAAAAAAAGAAAGAAAGAAAAAAGGAATAAAAGAAAAAATCCATGGAAAATTTGTGCGGCTCTGCTTAAGGCATAAATTAAAAGGGTACAAGTATGTGTCTGCTTTGCATTGGTCGAAGTTGCGCACCTTAATAATAATAATAATAATAATAATAATAATAATAATAATAATAATAATAATAAATGCGACTCTCTTTCAGTTGACATGTATGTATTCGGCATATGTACTTTCTTGCACTTCAAGTTAATCCTTTTAGGAATGTTATGTAGTTGGTGCCTCATCAATCCTTTTGAGTTGATGCTATATTGTGAACTATAGTGACCTCGGCTAGGTCATTCAAGTCTAAATTTGAGAGGCTCTTAACTAATGTCACAGTGTATGAAAGACGCTTGGTTTCTGTCCTCGTATGTGAGAATGGCGCGTGCTAGAACAGCCCTTATCAAAGTTGCAGCATTCATATGATCGCGCTTTGAGACCGCACATATAATAGTCGAGCACAATCACAACGCGACCGTGAACTATCGCGCCTATCTTTATGGAGCTTCCGCTGAGCTTTATTATTACGACACGGTGAGCTCTATAGTCTGTTTCAGGAGTTCCGTGCAGCACTGTGGAAGCTACAGTCCCCTTCCGCCAATCAGGAGGGCAAACACGTGTTAAATGTATCCCTCCGCACCGTGGCATCTGCAATGGCGAACGCTGCAGTGGCCGGAGTATACCTTGGGAAGAGGAGGAGAGGGACGGAGTGAGACCCCTATTGGCAGGAGTGGCTCGCAGGGTGCGAGTCCGAACAATGGCATTTCTTTTCGCCGCGGAAGAATTCGGCGCTCGATGGCCTCGCGGCCTTGGTATATGCTGCACGGAACCCCTGAAACAGACTATATAGGCAACGTGTTAAAGGGACACTAAAGTAAGAAATGATTTAGTTTTTTTTTTTTTTCCCGTATATTGGTAAATTTCCATTTCACAATGTCAGAAGCACCACTCTCGCGAGGAGAGGAAGACGCTCGGTATAACGTGGAAAACACGGTATAGGGAAATTAACAGGCGGCGACACCGATTTGAGGTTCCCGCACCATGACACGCTTGACGTCATAGGTTTTTGACGGCATCTACTAATTCCCTGCGTAACACTATTGCTGGGAAATACGTGCATTATATTCTAAGGAAAACTTGTAATACGATATAGCATAGGTCATCTTGATAATAATAATAATAATTTCTGCGGTTATACGTGCCAAAACCACATATAATTATGAGGCACGCGGCGTGCATAGCGTGCACTGACGCGGTCATGTAGGCTCCCTAGCACTGACGACGCGCAATGCACGGGCCTCAGAAGTTCAGTGCAGCACTGTGGAAGCTACGGCCAATCCGGTGGGCGAACACGTGTTAAACGTGTCCTTCCGCGCGCTTGTCATCTGCAAGGGGGGGGGGGGGGGGTTCAATTTTTCACGAAGGGCCGGGCAAGCGATTACACAGTTGTTGCGTGTGTAAAAAAAAGTAAATAAAATATGACAATTAATAGTGACATCAATGATGATGATTATATTTATTATTCTTTTCGGCGTTTTGCAGACATTAGCTCCACATTCCTCTAGGACATAGGACCAGTTACGGAGCGGGAGGGGGTTTAGGTCGGCTTCAGGGGGAGTTACAACCCCCCCGTCGGTGCTCCACTGCCTCGGAAGGATTCGGTGCTCAATGGCCTCGTAGCCTTGGCTCTGCTGCACGGAACTAGGGAATTAGAGCACAGCATAAATTTTCGCCTCAGTCGAAAGTACAGCGGCCGAGCACCATAACGACTGTATACCACTGCGCCTGTAGAAAGTGTTATTGAGTCGCCAATATGGCGAGAATGGGAAAATGAACCGACCCGATCGCGATCTCCATCCGGACAACCCGACACGTATAGCTCACGTGGTTACTGCTTCCCGTTGCTGAGCTCAGTGGATGTCGCGGGTTCGATTCAGAACGTGCATACGCGGCTTTGGGTAATTTATCTATAGATGTTAGTGCGCGCGCGTTTCGTTATTTCGCCTCCCTCGGAACGCGGCCGCCGAAATGCTTACCGAACCCACGTCTGTAGCCCTGTAGCCCAGGGATTTATATGGGAGACCCTGCTATAACTCTGTACATCCCCCTCCACCTGCCTTTAGTTAACACCATGGGTTAACACCCCCCAAAAGTCGAAATTCTGGGTAAACCCCTGCTGTAGCCGCTACACCTTCGACGGCGGGTGTATAAAATAAATGTCGGTGGAATAACACAAATAGCAACGTTACAGTGCGCTCCGTGAATTGAAACTTCACTACGCGAATCCAGGAGCATTGTATGTGGTAAAGACCAACTAACAAAAGTAACTGAATAGCTAATTCAGCATTCAGTCAACATTGACGTGGGACACATAACTGTGACATGGTTTTGGCTGTCAGCTTTTAGAATATCATTGTGTGCACACAGTTTGCATCATTTTATAGGCAGTAAAGTTGTTTTTCGTTCCAGCGGCTGATATCTTGACTCGGCACAATCGCATGACCTTGGGGAGCTCCGTGACTCTTGCATGAGGAACGTCACCTTACACTTTTAGAGCCTATATAGTCATAACAAATAATAAGTAAATAAATGAAAGGCTCATGAGAAGAAGACCCTCCAAAACATGATTCATTTTTAACGGGAAAGAAATCTGTGCGCCACTAAAAGGCGCCTTCGAAACCTATGACGTCACGGATAGTTGGTGCGGAAACGTAAAGGCGGAGTCGCCACCTATATTTTATTTTTGGGCGTTTTCTCGCCTAGTAAGCGTCCTCTTGCGGATAGAGTGGGGCATTTGGCATTGTGAAAGAGTAATGTAGTAATACGCTAAAATCGTTTTGCTCTTTACCGTCAATTAAAGGGGTCGTGAAACGTTTTCTGAACATATATTGTACTAAGTGGTTATTCGGGATCCTGACCCTCCAATAAAAAATATGCATTGTTCCGTTGCACCGTGTGGGTTGATTTAGAGCAATAAGGAAACGCGGTTTCGGTTTCACTGCGCGCGTTTCCCTCAACTCTGCAGTTGACGTCATGTTAGTAGCCACCAGACCTCCGAGATTGGCGCGCCATCGGAGGCCACGGGAAAACAAACCGTGCTGCTGCTTTACTTCCGAATGGCGGCACCGCATGGTTCCTAACCATTTTCGTTTTTTTCTAGCTTACAAGTAAATCGATTTTTTTATAGCAAACGCGAGTTTACTATACCTTTGAACTTAACAGTATCTTACTGCAACGTCACCGAATAGTACCATGCCGGCCGGTAGTGTCGCATGGTCGTTTCGGGAGCGCAAGAACGCTGGGGTTTCAAACGGGCGTTATTAAATGTGCGCTGAATATTTCGCCGAAATATTTCGGAATCGGCTTGTTGAATGCATATTGAAGCAGTAAAAATTACAACCGGGCGTCTACAAGTTCTTTTCACGCCCCCTCTAATGTGGGCACGCAAACGTTTCGTGTCTCGCGCCCTTGTGCTGTACGCACTCTTGGCGGATTATCTTTCCGTTAAAGGTGTCATCGCGTCGCGTCGTTGTCATCGCGCTACTGCAGAATGCGCGGAAACCGCAGTGGAGGACCTCCTGCGGGAGATAAGACACGCGTGTGACACATTTTTTTGCGTGATCGATAACGCATCCGCATGTCGGGTACGCACACTATCACTTTCACGCGAGTGCGTATGCTTCCATTAGCGAGATAGCCGGCAAGCGTGGAAGAATAAATGAGATGACCTGGTACATTGACAGGCCATCGTGTGTCCTCCGCGTGTGTTTGCTTAGATGTTAGAACCGGCTCAGTGCGGCGCCTCACAGGCGTAGCCTGTGGATTGAATAAGGCAATACATTGAGAATATGTAGCAAATGTTACGGTTACAACGAACGAAAACGGCAACGACAACCGATACATCAAACTTGCACGTGCCTCAAAAGTGCCCCCGCAAGTTGGCTTTCCCTCCCGGTGGCGGGGAAAACTGCCAGTACCACCCTAGAATGAATGGTTTAGACCGGCCGCGCACGGGGCGAATGATACCCATATGCAAAAGAAATCCAGGATTATTTTGTACCAGAATAGGGCACGCAAGTAAGGCACTATATTAATACAGTTCTTTTCCAAGTGGCATGTGCCTTTATATAATCGAATTCCATAGTTTGTCTCAGTAGCGCACCCAGGATCTCTGCCGGGGGGGGGGGGGGTCAATTTTTCACGAAGGGCCGGACGTGCGATTACACAGTTGTTGCGCGTGTAAAAAAACTAAATAAAATGCCAAATAATAGTAACATCAATGATGATGATGATTTTATTAATTTTTCGGCGTTTTGCAGAGACATCAGCGCCACATTCTTCTAGGACATAGGAGCAGTAACGGAGTGGGAGGGGGGTTAGGTCGGCCTCAGGGGATGTTACCACCCCCGAAACCCCCCGCGTCGGTGCGCCACTGGTTTGTCTATATCGAATTACGCCATATATCGATGAACAGATCGCAAAGTACGATTTAGAACAGGGAATGTCGCAGGAGCCAACGTTTCGACAAGTGCCACTTGTCGAAATCGTATTTTGCGATCTGTTCATCGATTCAAGCATCCATCTTTCCCTCAGCTTCTCTTAGAGTTTGGATTTCAGTCATATATCGAAGTAATAAACATATTTTCCTTTTTTTTGGGGGGGGGGGGGGGGGCGGTGGCGAGTTCGCTAGTTCGACTGCATACAACGCTGCAGCGTTTTGCATTGCGCGGCGGACGTGTGGGTGTGGCGAGAAAGCGCGCCGAGTGTATGCCATCCAATTAACCCGTTTATGCCCGCCATCTCGGCCGCTTGGAAAAAGGCGTTTCGTCGAGCGCGGGGTCGGGAAATTCCTCCGCTGCTCGTAGCGATATCTGTGTCACGGTTCTGTTGCTCGCACCAATGAAGGCGGACATGAATGTGTTTACGCTTGTACTTATACTGGAATACATACGGGACTCACGTGCACGTATATAAATACTACACGCGAGCGGTCTTCTAGGAGGCACGCGTGATATGTATATGTGTGATGACAACAAACCCCGCCTCCAATTCTCTTCCTGCAAGTCGCGCGCGCATGTCATCTCTATATACACGTTTATGCATATAGATCTGTCGACCTGGATGACAAGCGATTCTCTCTAGGATGCATGCGCCCATTAATGAGCCGCTATGATGAGAACCTTGTACGTGCCGCTAGTTTTGCTCTCTTTTTTTCTTTATTTCTTCTGATCACCTTATGTACAAGCTCACGTACGTACGGCGGAATCTTTCCACTGTCACAGTTATCTGTTTCCGTGTGCGGCTCTGTAGAAATATTAATGTGCATGCAGGAACGTCCTGTGTCACGTATGCACCCCTTTAGCTGCGGTACAGCGGCACACGCACATTTAAATTGAGGCGTCCTGTGCGGAATGCGATCGAACGACATGGGAGCGCTTTCGCGGCGTTCTCCTCGCTTCAGCCGGCGTCGAGAAGCGGCGCGCCCATTTTCTTGCAGGGCAATTTCTGCGGCGCTCTTTTTCTCCATTTAAACTCTACAGACAGTGAGCAAAAAACATGCATGCAAAAACATGATGGGAGAAAACAACATGCAATCAGATTTTTTTTTTTTTTTTTTTTTTTTTTTTGCTGGTGGGTGTGGGAGTAAGTGCCGACGCCGAAATAAAAAAAAAAAATTGCGAGGAGCCACGGGAGTACATGCTTGCACTCACGTATAGGGGATCTACTGCAGGCGCTATGGGTTTCCACCCAGCAGGGAGTTTTTTGCAAGGATTTATATAGGAGTACGTGCTTGCACCACTCGGGGAGTAAAGACTCCCCGAGTGGTGCTTCTTGCGAGGATTTATATAGGAGTACATGCTTGCACCACTCGGGGAGTCATTACAAGGAGCTTTTGAAGTGTAAGCGTTCTGGCTGATGTGCGAAATGAGGTTAAGCTTCATGGTGCGGTGCTTTTCCTCGCGAATAAAAGATGTCACGATATGAAATATCGTTCTTGCACATCCTGGTCTGAACGCAGCGTCAGCGGACACTTGCAGCTGCAGCGCTGACTTTCGTGCTGTTTGCTGCCGCGGTAATGCCAAACATATGCGCTATGCAAGGAGCTTCTTTTAACAGCGAAGCAGTTTAAGCCGGCGAAAGGCGTCGGATCGTTTGCAGGTATCGTCATAACGAAACAGGTGCGCGTGCACTTCATGGAATGCCCCACGCGCATTTCAGCTATCCAATGAATTCAGAAATTTTCTAGCTAACCAATGAATTCGCGTTCACACCTCCATTTCGTTCTCGTAACATCATATGTACCTCCTCCTCCTCCCCAAGAAAAAAAGAAGTCAGAATTCTGGATAAATACCTGTCAGGTGTTGTGCATCCGTCATTGGAATAGAGCAGTATGGATACGTATCACTCAGTGGTGAATTAGGCCAATTGATTGTGGTTCGGCTAAGGAAAGGGCGCTATTTTCTGCAGCCGATGTCGGGAGCACGGCTCAGCGACCGTGGGGGAAGGGGAAAGGGACTCAAAGAGATAGAAAGGAGAGAGACGCCGCAGTGGAAGGTTCCGGAAAATGTACAGTACACGGGCCTTTGGCATTTTAGCCTCCATCGAAAATGCGACCGCCGCGGCCGGGATCGAACCCGCGTGATTTTTTTTTTTTTTTTTGGGGGGGGGGGGGGGGGGTGGCAGCCGAGCACCGTAACCACTACACCACCGCGGCGGACAGACCTATTCCACGTTGCGAAAACTGTCGGCGTATGGGCCACACCTAGCCAAAAGTCTCCTAAAGCACTACTACGGCGGAGGAAATCGTAGTTTGGCTTGACAGTTTTTCCCGAGATGCTCGCCGAAGCGCACTTCTCCACACAAGAACTCTTGTTGCGGAGAAGCCTGCTTCGGCGGCCACCGCTACAGTGCGACACCGTTTTCAGTGGGAAGAAAACTTTTGGCGATGTAAAGCAGGGCATAAACCTAATCGGATCAGTCTGTAATCAAGACATTGTATAAATTGCGACATTAATTAACGCTAAATAATAAACGCGCTGTTTTCCTTCAAAGCTTGCTGCGTGTGCCACCACTGGTTAACGTGGCTGACTGATATGTGACATGTGGCGATACGTTATTGCTGTCCGCCCTTATAATATGAACATGTGCGCCGTACCGTTCCTCAGCTGCTTCAATGAGCTATTTATAAGCTTTGCACGCTGTGACACTGCCAGACAGCTTTATGCCTTGACGACACCTGTACATCGTATGCGGCGGGGATGTCACGGTCACGCGGCTGTGTGCAAACGGCGCACGTTCTGCATGAGTCAAGAGGTCACCGCAACAGCGTTGTGTGTTTCACGCGCGTCTGATTCCTTTTATTATTTATTTATTTATTTATTTATTTATTTATTTATTTATTTATTTATTTACTGGAGAGGATTCAATGCCTCATTTTAAACGCGAGAAGTACGGAGAATGTCAGTGATGTACGCAGACCGTGCAGCTTGCCTTCAATTAATGCATTCTTTTCGGTGGGAGCGTCGGCAGTCGCTGGAGAAGTGTAGCGGGAGGGACTTCTGCCTTATAGGTAGCCTACATGACAAAAAGCAGTTATGTAGGCTCCCTACTTCTGCCCTTTCACGCGCAGCGCCCACATAATGAAGTGCGACATCAAAAAGTTCGAGCTTGCGCACAACTGGCGGTTTCTTAGCTGAACTCCCCCCCCCCTTTGCCTATCAGGCTTGGGCTTGTGCAGGCCCTGCAGTGTGTAATAAATGAAACAAAAACGTAGGATACATCATGAGGGCGCCCAATAAAATTAGAGCTAAATCCGACTGCAGGGGCCGCCTTGTCAGTCCAACATAAACTAAATTAAACAGCGTAAAAAGTGAGAAGCTTGCACGTGCTACTCACTAGTTTTAGGCGCTAATAAGGACAAGCTCATTAGGATAATAATTAAGGTAACCCTGATTAAGATAGGACCATTAAGTCGTCTAGCTAAACTAAGCCTGATTAAGGGAATCCTAATTGATCTAAGACTAATTATGTGATGACCAATTAAGCAAAATCTAATAAACTGATGCTAATGAGAGTAATTCTAATTAGACTAAGCTTAATTGACCACACTTATTAAATCAAATTTAAAAAGCTAGGACTAATTAAGGTAATCCTTATTAAGGCGGTATTAATTAATTTAGACCTATATAGAATAAGACTAATTGAGGTAAGACTAACTAAGCCATGTATATAATGAAGGTAAGCCTGATTAAGTCACTTATGAATAAGCTGACATGCCTAATTAAGCCTATACTTATTAGACAATCCTAATTAAGACTAATTGAGGTATAGCCAATTGCACTAAGACAAAGTAGGTTGCCAAGTGAGATATAGCAAAACCATGCTAAACTCCAAATTGACCAGCTTTGCTGTGTTTAGCCACGCACAATGCTGTGCAAGCTTCACCAAATCGTCCGGGGTTCAAAACAAAAAAGAATAAGAGGGGAGGCAAATTTATCTAGAATTTCAGTTCACACCAATATCGGCCACGTGACAAATTTTTCAGTGAAAGAAGACTGCAATCATGGTCAAGCACTCTGCTAATGTACATGTTCCCCCTGAAAAAGCCTGCTATTCATCCAATCCCCCCCCCCCTCTCATCACAGAACTTCCCTATTTTCATACTTGCTTTCGTTCTTTCTGATATTAAGACGAGCGGTCATGAAGATGTTGGGAATGACTTCTGGGAAACCTAATATGGCGAACTGATGATCAGATCATGGTTTTTGTAATAGCATTTTCTATTTTTTTATCGTGACCCCAAGTAGCACAGTAAAACCATTTGCGGCATGAAAGTCCGATTACAGCCTCAACCTTAGTCAAAGACTTGTGAAAATGTTCTCCTGGAATATTCCAACTCTTACAGAGTAACGGTACAACATAAAAAAAAAATTCCCACCATGGATAGAGGTATCAAAAAGACCATGAAGTGTCGGAAAACACTGTTACGAATGAAAAGAAGAATAAGTGTACCAGCTGTTGTTTTACAATTATATAATAGAGTAGAATTGCCAGCTATGGAACCTCAATAACTGCTAATGCTTTATATGAATTTTATTCGTGTTATTTCATGCACAAAGTGCTTTCATTTTTCTTGAAAGCACTTTGCAACCACGGACCAAGGGCATGCTGTCGAGGAGTGGGCATGGACAGAGTGGGTGACGTAGCAGATAATGCGTACAGGGTTGCCACCCTGTACAGGGCAGTGGGAGAGGAGGACATCAAGGCGCCCTATTAAAGTAGAATCCTTGGTGCCCTTTGTAAACTGGCAGAAGAAACTGGTGCATAGATTGCTAAGAAATCTTTTTACCAGTGCTGGGGTTTGAACGGCCCCCGCACTCCAACGGCAACCGTCTTAACAACTAGACTACCTACACATCCACCTCCTTTATTTATTCAAAGAACGGTACTTGTAAGAATCTGAAATACACATAAAGTTAACAATTGTCTCGTGTACAATTGTACAGCAACCTCTCACACAGAAGACACTGTACAGACCACACACATCCATGCATGCTTGCAAAATATATGAATATACTGGACCTTTTGAATGCCTTGTGTTTTCTACAACCATGATTAGAACTTGCAATGAGCAATGAAGAAACAGCACAAGGAGTGTCAATGGCACCAGCCAGTGCCTCAGGACAACAGTAAACAAAACAGTTTTGCTGGAACATCCATGTTAACAGTGTGGAATGGTGCCTAAAATTTGAGATTTTCTTCTCTGGAAGAAGCATTGCATAAATTATGAAGTGATTGAAACTTGATTGAAACATGATTGATTGAAGTGGTTCACCTTTACACCACGTTAGTCAACTTTACTTATTCTGTTTCTTTTAAAAAGTTGGGCATGTAGCGCACCTGTGGATTTACATTTTTAAAGAAAGTTTGAGTGGTTCTTGTTTGCATAACTGCATGTGTCTGCAGCATGTTTAAGCAGTTCACTGAGAACTTGCCCAGTGTTGACATGTACCATAGTAAACTGCTGTAATATTTTCTGTTGGGTAAACATTGTCTCCTTTTTCCTCCCCCCCCTCCCCCCCCCCCCCCCCTTTTTTTTTTCTTTTGCAGAAAGTTGTTCTAGACAGTATACACAATGAAGACCCTAGCTACACAGGCGATGGCTACGTCAGGTATGCATCACTGTATTTCTATTCTGACAGTGATATCCACAACCTAATCCAAACGGTTCAGACTGAAATGAAGCAGATGTGAAGCATGTATGTCATGTGCTCTGGTGAAAATACACAGTGCATCATAAGCCCATTTGTGTAGACTAAGGTTGCAGCTGCAAATTAAGAAACAAATGCAAATAACAGTCGCTCATTTCTGTCCTTTCTATTTTTATTGTACACATTCAGATGCAGTTATATGTATGTGAATATGCATTTTGTTGTAGTGCACCTTGTATGCCTATTTTGAAGACAATTGCTGAATTCCGTCATTGTAAAAGCCATTGCCAAGCAACTGTGCTAATGTTTTTATTTTTCTGTCGCACCTAGAACTCTTATAAATCTTTTTTTTTTTTTTTTTTTTTGCTGTGCCAGTTTTTTTAGAGTCAGTTTTTTCCCACATAACATGTACCGCATCTCCACGTAACTTGCATCAGGATTTAAAAGTATGCGAGTGTCACATAGTTTGACATAGCTTGGCAAAACAAATTTAACATTGTTATCCATTGCTTGAAGCAAGTCATACTACCTTTTTTTACTTTACCTAATTGCATGATTGTTACTAATATTGAATCAAGAAAACAGTAGACCATCCTGAAAATCCCTCAATCAAGCTTCCTGTTTCTCTATATGTGCTACATAAAACCTTCATAAATATGAAAAAGTGCTGTGAAGATAGTCCACGTGGTACTTTCTCACGTGAATGAGGTTCTTGATGCAATGCTGCCATTTCTTACCAGATGTCTTCTTGTTTTTGTTGCCTCGTGTTGCAGCCTGGCCGTTATTTATGCTGTTTTTGCCGTCTCCAACTGGCTGGCACCATCGGTGATCAGCTTCCTTGGCCCAAAGTACACAATGCTTTTTGGTGCCGTCACATATAAGTATGCATCATTCTATGGTCATAATTTATCGCATGCTCATTCCTTTTTTTCCCCTTTACATTGAAATGCTCCTGCTTTTGAACTGGAATACTCAAAATATGTCACTTTAGATAGCTTGGCAGTGCACTAGATGGCAACTTCATATTTTCTCACTAACAGAGCATACTGTTGGAATTGTAATGTAACTGGGAACAAGTGTGCTTTTAGCTGCACTTGCTGGCAATGAGTCTTGAATGTGTTTCATGGTCTTTGCCTTAGCATGTGCCCTTGCTGATGCCTAGCTATACTTAAAACTCATGTTTCTTAGGTGAAACGAGGACATCGGTCCACATTATTTTCTGTCATCTTGTGCAATACTGAGTAAAGCTGGACTTTACTTGTGTATGGCATAAAGGAATGCAGCAAACAAAGGCATCTGCAGTACTCCTTATTTTTTGGCTGCTCTGTTCCTCTGTTTTGTATAAAGAAAGATAACAGATGTACTTCTTATCTCATTCAGTCTAAGTCAATTTTTTCCATTATCTTTATGAAACATTTATTGATTTCTGGGATTTTATGTCCCAAAACCACTATATGATAACGAGGGACGCCATAGTGGACGGTTCCGGAAATTTCAGCCACCTGGAGTTCTCTAACGTGCGTCGACATTGCAGAGCACGCGGGCATCAAACTTTTCACCCCATCGAAATGCAGCCACCGCGGCCGGAATTCGATCCCGTGACGTTCGATCAGCAGCCAAGTTCCATAGCCACTAGACCACCATGACAGGGCTATCTCTATTAAAAATCAGTACAGAATATAGACTGACAGCCATGGAAGGCTGGTTTCCAGTCAGTGAGAGAATCTAACACACAGGTCATTGCATCATCTTTCACCAGAATATCTTGGGACAGTGCAATAATTAATAACCTATTCAAGGAACACTCAAGGACACTCATTAGCATGATCTGTCTGTTTGGAGGCTGACTTACAATAAAAAAAAGAAAAAGAACTGGCTGAACTACTTGAAGTTGCATGCTGTTGTAATCTCCAGTGTTAACATATTTCAAATTTTCATGCCACGGAATTCAGTTACCTTTCCGCGTACACGTGTAAATGTTTGGTAAACTAAAGTTGCCTTGTGAAATGTCTTTTACTGCGAGCTGTTAAGGAACAGAGATGTTTGTGCACATTATGTTACTGGCTGAAGCGAACACTTTGCGGCTCCATGGCTGCTCTAACCAACAACATGCATTGCATGTGTAAAGTATAATAAATACATGATTAGTGCCTGTTGATTTTACTCTGCTCTTCTAATCTGATATTATCATCTCTTTTTGCCTTGTATTGTCGCTTTAAAGACAGCTGCCTTTCACAGAGCTGCTGTGCGCAGAAAAGGATAAAATAAGCAGATTCAACTCCAAGTATTTCTAAGTGTTGTGAATTTCTTTTTCTTTTCTGGCACTGATTGTGTATAGCAACTTGAATTTGTTCTTTGCAGTGTATTTGTACTCCAGTTCCTGTTTCCCGTAACATGGGGTTTATATGCTGCATCTGTTGCCATTGGTGTGGGCGCTGCGAGTAAGTGTCTTTCTTTACTTCAGCTGTTTTTGTACTCTGGTAGTTCAAAACAAGTGCAGTCTCTAGTGTGATGTTTCCTGTGGAATACGTAATTGTGCATTTGCATGTGTTACTTGGTTAAGTGTGCTTAAGAGCTTGGTAAATGCTCCGAAGCTAATAGAACTTTAAGGAGTCTGAAACATGCAAGGTTTTGGAGGAAATTTAGGGCTTTGCTTGTCCTTGGATGTTTTTTCCTTTTTAATCTGCACTTTCATAAAGATTGACTTGCCATGAAATGTGTCATACCTGTATTTCAAGGCACCTGTGTAATTTCAAATAGTTGATGCAGTAGAACCTTCAAGCGTGTGAGCGCGCGTGCACTTTATCTCTCTCTCTCTCCTCTCTCTCTCAATCTCTCTACTCTCACCACACACACACAACACACACCACACACACACACACACACACACACACACACACACACACACACACACACACACACACACACACACACACACACCACACACACACACACACACACACACACACACACACACACACACACAGAACTCTTGAATTGAATGCCTTCTGTGAAAAGGAGCTGCTAGAAGGCTTGTACCAGCATATGCTTTGTTTAGTTAAATTTTCTAATTTTTTTGCATGCATGCGTTTCTGCCACATTGGCTGCGTGACAAATATAACTTTTACACATTTTATTCATTAAGCACTATCTTTCTAACAGTGATGCTTGCTGCCATTACTTATTTGTGGGGCACAGCACATCTTTACCTTTGTCTCACATTTTTAATAATGTTCTGTCATTCACTGGTTATCATTCTCAAATAACAAACTTTATAAATGTAGGTTCCAGCAATTCATTACCAGATATGAGATAAAACATGCTATATAAAGCATATTCTTGTTTGCAAAATGACTGTTGCTTTGTAATTTATACTGCTGCATGTATTTACTGATGAGTAAATGTGAGTTTTATGTTCTGGCTGCATGAACATTATTATCGTGCTATTTCTTTATGACATTCTATAGGAATGCTGTACTTACGGGGACTTCCCCTTTTGTTTTAACAGCATTAAGACAGGGTTTCACACTTATCACATTTTTTTTTAGTTCATTTAATTTTGTAACAAGATCATCTTTTGCTTCATATTATTCAGTGAACCACTTGGAACATTTACTTGGCTTCTCCACCTGCAATAAATATATATATTTTTAAAATTTTGGTGTATATCCCCAATCCTACATTTGCCTTGCCGTAGAATAGATGTGAATTGGTTTGGTAACGTTTATACCACTAGCATCATGACCAAAAACTGGCATGCAAGTGCTTTATTAAATCAAGCAAATGCAAAAATTATAAAGTGGAGGTGTTGCAGGAATGCACATGAAATTTTCATTGAAGGTTTTTGGGATAAGAATGCAGGTCTCTGTATTTTTTATTGCATCAAGTACACATTGTTAATTGCTAGCATGATGTAACCAATTTTTCTTTTCACACAGTGATATGGACAGGCCAAGGGAACTTCTTAACAATCAACTCCGACAGCACCACCATGTCCCGGAATAGCGGCATTTTCTGGGCAATGCTGCAATGCAGGTCAGGCATCAACGATTGCATTTAACTTGCTAATGTGCAGATTACTGTGATGACACTTAGTCTAGTGGTTTTATTTTTTCGGCCATGGAAATTTGGCATTTTCATAATGACACTTTAGAGTGAACTTCAGAATAAGCCATGCAACCTACTGCTGTTGGTTATCGACTGTGCTGTTGCTCTGTTAAGCACAATAGTACAGGTGCGATTCCCTAACACAGCAGTTTGATTGGGGCACATTTAGAAATAGTGTACATAGATTTAAGTTCAACCTCGGGTTGTTACAGTTGAAAACTATGGCATGCCCCGTGATAATATTATACTTTCTGTGGTGGATAAAACATCACATTTTAATTTAGAGCAAGTCACATACCAACCAGCCCAAGTAAACATGATCAATCGATCAGTCAGTCAGTCAATCAATTAATTAACTAATTAATTATTAATTAATTATTAATTAATTAGATTGAATTATTTGCCAAGGTAATTTACAGAACAAGGCATACAGGAGGATGTCTCATTGTAAGAACCCAATTGCGACCTCCTTGCATTATCTGCTAATAGCTGTTGCATTGCTGTTAGCTGTTGCATAATCTACATATGGTAGTAAATACACGTCATATGGTAGCACATATATGTCTGTTCATTCAGGATTTACCATGAACTGATAATGTAATTAATTCTTGATTTCTTTTTCTTGGGCCTAGGCAATATTAAAATTTTTAAAGCATGCACTAATCTTGTTGGGCACTGGGCTTGCCGAGTGCAGCTGCATAGTTATGTCTTTTTTTTCTTTTCATTGTGCATGCTTGTACATTTTTTGACATACTGTATTTCGTCATGCTGTATACATAATGAATCATACTGTGTCTACCCCCCTCCCCCTCTTTTTTTTTTTTGTGCTGTTGTGCACTGAGCAAGTGCTTTTCCTATGTGACTTATTGTTCATGTAATGTACTGATCACAAGTGTGTTTCTTTTGATGCAACCTGTGCTATAAGCCAACAGGATGAGTAAATGGAAATAGGAAATTGACAAAAAGAAATACCCCAACCTCCCTTATCTTATCTGTTCTAGTCTCATCTGGGGCAACATATTTGTCTACATTCAATTCCAAGGTCGCGACCAAATCGACCGGCACAGTCGGTTAACGGTGTATGGTGCCTTGACGGGCATCGGCATCCTCGGAATGTTGCTTCTGCTGTTGCTCAGGGGCGGTGGAATTCCTCGTCGCAAGAACACCGAGAATGAAACGTGAGTTCGGCACGCTATGTTTCTTCAGACCACACCTAAAGGCTGCCACGAAACAGTATTGGGCGAGGATGTACCCTGATGCTAACAAGTATACCGGTTAAGATCTCAAGGTATAGTTATATTTGTGAGAGCAGTGTAACACGGAAGTCCACATGCAAATTGCAATGAATGTGTAGATGAGTAACATTGGTTACACATAAGCCACAACACAAGATGGAACATGAGCTATGTATGTAAAGAACGTAAGCTATCTTACTCTTCTGCACAGTCGTTCCTAATATGTAGTAAAGCCAGTATCAGTTTCAGTGTGTGATGGTAGCTTATTTCAGTCAGCACACGTCATTACAGGTATCAGTGGCGAGCAAAAGACTACGTGCAACGAGTGTTCTTGACTCTATGTGAATGACCAAGGCACCTGCTGTATGCTGTCTATTGTTGTCTAAATATATTGCTTTTTCTTAATACATTACCTCGCTTTCACCCTGTTACTGTTATTCTTCTGTTATTCTTCAGGGAAGAAAAAGGTGGCCCCTCGTCACAACCTGATGTCAGACAGCTCAGTTCGCAGTCGGGCTTCCTAGACGCATTGTGTACGTATTGCATAGATTGCATAAGAAAGTAATGGATGCTCTTGAGTACAGGTTCGATAACTATTATTTATATCCACAGCTGCATAAATGGAGCCAAAGTGCTTGTGTAAAGGGTTGTTAAAGAACACTCATCAGTCCGGCGTTGTACGTAAAGCAGGAAAACATAACCTGCAAATGAAGTGGGATCACAGCTGGGCCTTATCGCATCTAGGTAAATGACACTGCAGTTATATCGAGTTCGCATTTGTACTTGGCCAGTTGTGATCGAAGCCCAATTAACTGCAAATATCATAATTTCCTTATCAATACATCAATCAGCAAAGTAAAAAGAAAGAAATTGTTGTGGCAAGACATAAGAAAAAATTTCTGATGTGAATATGCTTGCTTACGTTTTTGAATGATTAGAACAGTGAATTGTGAAAAAGAAAAAGTTACCAAGCATAGCTTGGCACTAGTGTGTAAATTTCAATGATTGGACAAGGTTTTATTCACAGCAGCACATGCCTGGACATCGTTCAGTCGTATTACAACGCTTAAAGCAACCAAAACTTTCCTCTGAGGGAACTCGCCGTTAACTTGTCCACATCTTATTGCAGTGCAATCACTGAAGCTCATGAAGACGGGCAAGATGCTCACACTCAGCGTTGCATTCTTTTATACGGGTGAGTCTTTCTTCACTACATCTACATTGAATTGTTGGGAAAACGGACATTGGCCGGTGAATGTATAAATCTGTGGACCTTTTGTTGTCTCTGAAAATGATATCTGTAGGGGCTATTCCATCGCACACCATTAACTCCCCAGCTTATTTTTTTTAACGTTTCAGTGATAAGGGCACATTAAAACACTTACTCAATGTGCATAGCATAGTCATGTCTATACATAGGTTGTGGCTGTTGGGGGTTTAAAACAGCAGAATTGCTATGTGTGCATGTGTATGTGTGTGTGCGTGGAGGTGGGGGTTATGTTTGATATGATCAGAGCCCTTTGATAATTTCTAGCAGTATTGAAGTACTATTATTGCACTTAATGTTATAGAGTGATAAGGGCTAGTACAGCTGATTCAAAGCAGTAATAGCACAAGTTATTCACACTGTTGGCTGGTAAATGCACATCTGAGTGGGAACCAGCATCCTTAATGCTCTGTTGAAATGTAGCTGTGTCTTTTAAATTTTTAATGTGGGAATTTCGTTGAACTTCTTGCCCATGCTTATGATGCGATTCTGCGTAGGCATCAGTTTGCTTCGCATGTTGCTCACATCCTTAACTGCTACCAAACAGCTACAAAAGAAGGATAATGGTTTGCAGGTTTGGAGCTGTCATTCTTCAGTGGTGTCTATGGGTCATGCCTCGGTTTCACAAAAAGCTTTGGCAAAGACTCTTCCAAGTTCCTTGGCATCAATGGGCTTCTCATAGGCGCTGGAGAAATCACCGGTAAGAATGCAGTAAGATATTTTCGGCCATACTTTATTGGTGCCATCGCAATCGCACACGCTTTCATCTCGTGGGTGAAAAGTGCAAATGCAGTTGAATGTTAGTCTGATGAATGTGGATATAACAAATTACTGGTTATAACGAATTCTATGAAAGATATTGTCACGTTGTTGTGACAAGGAGGAATGCAACAGAATTCAAAATGTTGGCACTCGAACTGTTTATAGGGCAAAGCTGTGCCCAGCAGAGCAGAGCAAATCACACTGCAAGGTGTTAGTGGTGAGAACAGTTGTCGGCTGATGATAAAAACTGATCTGCAGTGAAATGCGTTGTCTTTTGTACATGTGTTACCATACATTCTAGCATTAACAGTGATGCTCTTCGGCCATCTAGAAGATACTCGAACACACACGTCGAGCATGCAATGTTTGTAAACCAGTCTAAATCTGTCTAAATATACACTTATGACGAATTATTGGATATAATGAAGCTATTTCCATACCACATAGAATTTGTTAATAACGAGGTTTGACTGTATACAGTAGAATCTTGGTGACACGATTATGGTTGATGCGAATTTCACGATGATATGAATTATGTTGTTTTGGACGGACTATGTTGTGTAAAATGCGCCGTCATTCGGTGTTATACGAACAGTTTCCCCAGACATTACGGATGATACGAACGCGCAAAATGACCGCTTAACGCAAGCGACTGACTCAGATTTTTGACTGCAGATTTTTCCACGAGTTCCTTACGACTTTGGACCAGAAAATGGCAGCGAAAAGCAGGAAAATTTTGCTTTTCGTTGATGAGTGTTCGGCCCATCCCAAAGACTGCAACTTCAGCAATGTCGCCGTAAGGTTCCTGCCCGCAAGCACCACAAGCCATCTACAGCCGCTGGATGCAGGAATAATCCGAAATGTGAAGCAGCATTTCAAGGGATTGCTTGTGCGGAGGCTCCTGGCAAAAATTGAGCACAAGCATGAAAACTTGCGGATTAGCCTGCTTGACGCGTTACATTTCTTGGCCATGTCCTGGGATAATGTGACCCAGGACACGATCGCGAACTGCTTTCGCAAGTGTAGATCTTTTGCGGAATTGGATGCGGCTCTGACGGAAGAAAACCAAGAGCCTGACAACAATTTGCACATCGAGGGTTGGGAGAACCTTGAAATTCGAGCTTCGGCGCGAGACTTCGTCACCGCGGACGACAACGTAGCGACCTGTGGGCTGCGATCCATCGAAGAATTGGTCGACGAGGCAAAGGATACCGAGTCTGAAATGTCGCAAATATTTCACATATGTGGTACCTTATGCTGCCACAAGAGGACATTGTGGGCACTATCACAATTTTCTTCTTGCCGACCAGTCTCTCAGCACCATTCAAGCTTTTTTTGCGAACAGACCTTGGTTTTTTATAATTTGACACCATCATGCTTAAGATCATAGAACAAGTCTAATTCAAGGACTTAAGTATACGAACGATTTACATGCTTCGTTGATTTCGGTGTTATAGTTGATGAATTACAACAGTTAAATACCCACGGTGGGATACCATATGCATCCTAAATGCTTAGACATCACAGTGAGAAACAGAGACATATTCAGCAATGTGGCAAAGGTTCCTTAAGTTTGCCTTTAAGTGGTAGTAAGTAGTTGATTGCCAGGACACATTGATATATCTAGGATTTTTTGGGGAACACTACAGTTGCAGCAGTTTCATTTATTATCTTGTAACCGCAGAACTTTTAGCCCAAAATTATACTACCTGTTTTTCACAAGCCAAAGGTCTTGCATTGAATTGGCACTTTGTGATAAAAGTGATTGATTGATTGATTGATTGATTGATTGATTGATTGATTGATTGATTGATTGATTGACTGACTGACTGACTGACTGACTGACTGACTGACTGACTGACTGACTGACTCGCTGACTGACTGACTGACTGACTGACTGACTGACTGATTGATTGATTTATTGATTGATCTGTTCGCAGGTGGGCTTCTCTTCAGCATCTTAGGCAAGCAGACAAACAAGGCTGGCAGGGACCCCATCATACTCTTAGGCTACCTCGTGCACATTGCAGCCTTCTACACCATTTTTGTAAACCTTCCGGCGAACTCGCCACTGGGACCCACTTCAGATCCGGCCTACATCACGAGCAAGTAAGTATCTGCAGAGCACTCCTGTTTGTAAAGCCATTATTCCCACTTTGAAAGCAATGGGGTGCTTGTGCGCTCTACATAGCAATGAGGACATACAGGACAAGAAAAATGATGGGGACATAATGATGCTAACATCTGATAGTTGACTGTACAAGGTCACATGTAACCAATTTCTGTAATCCTCCATGTTCTGGGTCTACCATACTGTACTAAAAATTAGTGGAAAACCCTGTTCATGAGCTCCTTACCAAAATTTATCAACTCAAAATGCATGTGCTAGGAAGTTTAACATGAGATAATAATTGTAGCAGTGCAGAGAACAGTACCTACATAAAACCAAGTAAGCCATATATAGAAAAAAATATAGCACTTATCTTATACATGCCCTAGGACTGTGGCAAACTTAATTGCAAATTAATGTCCTGAAGCATGCTATTGTAATTTGTGTTTTTTTTTTTTTGGTCATGTTTACTCTTCCTGTACTGTAACTGCTCCATTCATCACGTACTGTTGCCTCTACTGCTTGGGCCTAATGTGTAAACAAAATACAGAACTATATAACAAAAATGCAATCATCAAATCTTTCTGAATGAAGTCCTAGCAATGCTGCACTCCCCTTACATCTCCAGCTCCATCTTCTGGAATGCTTTAAAGAAAGAGGGTGTATTTGAGGCGTATTTCCGACACACAACAATAGTTGTCACCTATATCCTCCATGCCTTTTCTTCTGTTACTGCCATGGACAACATACTTCCAAAGAGCAGACAGCAAGCATGCTGTCACTGTGGCATAGCACTCTTGATAGCTGTGTAGCGAGCGCACAGTTTTTGAGAAAAGGAACGTAGGCAGGCCAAATGACAGTTATTGTTGTCTGGAAGAAAGACACCCTAACTACACCGTTTTTCATGAATGAGTATTGCTCTTCCATCAGGGTTTTTCTTTTACTTGTCTCGAACTCCGAGTCAGTGTATGTCATTGGATAAACATATATGTGCTCAAGAAACCTGGTCTTTCATGAGTATACTAAGCTATGCTTCAGACAAAAGATTTGTTGAAAGCTATTGTTTATATGCATTTTCTTGCTCCTAGCCATGCCCTTCTGTTTGTAGTTAGGTAGGAAAATGTTTTTCAGCAAAACCATACCTAATCACCAATACTAACATTTTTTTTCTGTATTCATGCAGCCTTGCTTTATGTTTTTAAATGTGGGTCATGACTCTTCTTTTTTTTTTCTTCTTAGTCTTTACCTTGCCTTCGTGGGTAGCTTCATGCTTGGATTTGGTGACAGCTGTTACAATACACAGGTGAGCATTCAGCTGGTGGTGCATATAGCATTGATATCGCAGCTTCGTGTTTAGTTAAGTTTGTTCTCGTTTAATGTGGTTAGTGTGACAAGTATATTCCACAGAGATAACGACAAAAATCTTCTAACAATTTCACTACTTGTTCTCCAGAGTTGCTGGTTAGCAATGACGAACTGGCTTCGAGTTGCAGGTTCTGTATCTCACCTTCTAATGGGATAGATAATTCAGCAAACGATACTTCATCCGTTGTAATTAAATGCACAGATAATTGGCTTCTACAGTTCGGCATACAAGGCACCTATTCACTTTAGCTGCAGAAATATTTTTGTTCATGAACAATATATTTATTCGCTTAAGTTTGTTCACGTAATGCTAATTTAATAAGTTCTATGTTACATTACTTTTCAGGTTTATTCTATTCTTGGATTCGTCTACTCAGATAACAGCGCACCGGCGTTCGCCATCTTCAAGTTCATTCAGGTAACCACTGACCTGTCCTCGTTGTAATAGCCTGAAATATGCATTTTTCTGCGTGACCATGCCAAGAAAGAGATAAGGAAGCCAGAGGAAGATATAGGAAAAATTAAGTGCTGCATTTAATTGAGATGCAGAAACAATAATACGGAGGGATATAGCACCCACTTCCCACTGCTTTACTTCCTGATTCAATGCCCTTTGGGTCGTAAGCCTTGGAGAGAAATAAGGCTTCTAGCCTAGATTGTACTTCCTTCAACCAGCTAAGTCATTGTCGAATGCTAACAATAAATAGAGGAATGCGAAGGAGAATATAAATGTGTTTCCTCGTGTTAAACGTACTAGTTGAAAAGTAACTGATCAGAGAACTTGAGAAAGTTAGTAAGTCTCCTTAAGTTTCTGTGCATTGAATATGGAAGCCCAGCATGTCTGGTTGTGATGACTATATCGACATGCATACTATTTTGATATGCATGTCACGTGACATTATCACATGGCCTCATCACTGATATAATCATATTTCATCATCACAATTCGTCACCACTAGGTCACGAAAGTTATCTTGCCATCATGTAGTGACCGGGGGTGTGAGAAAACAGTGACATCTGAGACTGAATTGAATATGAATAAAATAGTGGCAGAAGCTAATAGTATGACGTCTCGGTAGCAACGACGTTTATTCGGACCTGCTACTCGGCAGCACCAAACCAGCCAAGGCCCAAACACGGTGATGATGATGCCGAGGCACTGAAGATGAAGATCAACCCCAGCAGGATGATAATGATAATGTACAGATGAGGAAGAAGTTCATAATAAATGCCGTTCTTACAACTAAATTAAATTGATGAGTACATCCTCATATTTGTAAGCTTGGTGTTAAAAGCATGAGTGCAGCTTTTGGAGGAAATAAGAAGACCATTCGTATCCAAAGAACTGTTATGAAATTGCAAATGATCGTTGTGTAGCCTGTAAAGCTGCTGCACTACATAAGTTTTCATGTTTTAGCCCTACAATGTGCCACCAGGGATAAAATTTATTGTGCTGTTGCTTCAATTTTGTGTTTATTTTGGTGCAGTTAATATTTTGCGATATTTGCAAACTATCGACAAAATATTTGAGTTTGTGAATAATGGCTGTGCTATTTGAAGATTGAACCAAATACGATGCTGTTTAAATCTAAATTCTAAATTTTCAAATGTTCACTCACCTCTAATATTAACATCCACTCTCAAGGGATGAATGCCAGATTTTATGCTTCATGAAGAATTCAATGTTTTCACATAAAAAAGTTCGAGGCTTTCATCACTCTAAGTCTGACGGGGAAGTTCAAATTGTAATTACAGTAAAACCTCGTTATAACAAAGTTGAAGAGGGAGCTTTAATTACTTTGTTATAACCATTAGTTTGTTATAGCCAACGTCAATTTCATCTATGGGGATCTCAAGGGGAATTGCGATTGCTTTGTTATATCCAATAGTTTGTTATATCCAGGTTCATTATAATGAGGCTCTACTGTAGATGTAATACATAATAGAACCCGGGAATATGGAAAACAAAGTTTTTGGGAGCAATTTCAGCGATTGTAAGCAAGGGACTGATGCCATAGATGAGTAGCAATGTGGGAGTAGCAGTGTAGAAAGGTATTCGTTATGTGAACAGCAGTGCAGATTGTTGGGTTTTATTTACTGCATGCACCGGAGTACGGCAGAGGGATATACTTCAAATAAAAACAGCTTGTGACCTGACAATATTTTAGCATCACTCTAGCAGTTGCCATCAGTGATGAGAGATCTGACATAGTTGCCACAGTGAGCATATAGGAACATGCTTTCAGAGAACTTCCTTTTGCATTGAGCACCCCAGGGATAAGATGTACTTCATTTATTACCTCACCAGGATAATCATCCGCAAGATGAGTTGACAGTGTGTCAAAACGTAAAAAGGAGCACAATTGTTACAGAGACGCCTTCTCTCATTTCATTGCATTTGTTTCGAATGCCAGTAATGCTTCTTATAAGTTTATGGCTGAGTCATATTTATCACATGTGCAAAAACACTGCAAAGAAGCCTGCTTCATCAGAAAACACATTATTGTACACTTGTTAAAGATAATGTAAATAAGTTAGCCATCGGCATACTTTATCATATGCCAATAACATTTCAGCAATGTTTTGTACAAAGAGATATGATTTTTTTGCCACTTAGCATGCCAGCCCTCCATGTACTGAATGCCCTGTGTGTTAAGTTTATTTTCTCGCTTGTTTCTTCTTTCTTCTCCCTATTGATAGGCAATAGCTGCTGCCATCGCCTTCTTCTATTCCAACTACCTGCTGCTGCCATACCAGCTGCTAATCCTGGTGGTGTCGGCAACGCTGGGCACTCTCTGTTTCTGGGTCATAGAGTGGCAGACGTTCGTCGAGTCTCGGTGCCTCAAAGGCCACGTCGTATCCGACAGCAGTAGCACCGATGAGCCCTGTACGTAACGATAAGATTTCTGGTGATGTTGAAACGTGTTTCCTGGTTGACCAAAGTACATATGTTTAGATGTGTCAGAAGCATTTTATGTATAGACCATAATACAGATGCATTTGGGGGCCACTATCTTGGACTGATAAGTGGCTGTTTTATCGTTGTAATAACCAAATTAATGGTACTACATTAGACTAGTATGTTTTAATTTTAATGTACAGGTCGCATTCATGATTTCATGATGTTAATTTGACATTATGACCCTCAAAACCAAGAAACAGCTTGTGGAAAAGCCCAAGGTGACAATGCCCATGAATACAATATAAAATTGCCATAGGCGTCTTCAAAAATTACTCATTCATGTGGTGCACAAAGAGCTTATGGTAAGAAATAGACAGCCACATGGATGCATAGGATACCCAGAAGAAAGATTTAAACGAGCTTGCTTGGACCGTCTAAAAGATCATTTGACAAACAAGCTTCATAATAATTTGTCAGGGAGCACAAAACCAGAATTATCAAAGCTTTATGCAAAGACGTATGTAGGAACAGCTAACCACAGTTATCTGATATATTGGTTCTGGGGTGGAAGTGTTGCACTATCTTGTGCCAGAGTGCAATGGCAGCCAAAATAATTGAATTGCTGATTTGAAAGTTTGGTATTTGGGACAACGCTCACATAGATGCACAGGCCGTCAAATGACGGACAAGTGCACTTTTTGTGTGGCTTATTTTCTCATTCTTGACCATCTGAAATTTACGAAGGTTATGTTGCCCGGAACTTGCAGTACATTCAGTGGTTGGAAGTGAAAACACTTAAAGCTAGCCACTTGCGTGCACACACTTTGTCTGCAGCCACAAGTGTTTCCACAATCCGGAGTTCTCTGGTTCGAACAGACAGGGACGTGTTTCTTTTTAAAACCCCACCCCCTATAGTGTGATGCAATATTCTCCATTATTTTGCCCATGCAGTCAAGTAATGGGATTTCCTTCATGCCTTGTGACTATGGCATGCAGTCCATTCTTGTCCACATCAGCGTCTTTTCTTGAGTCCTTTTGCCCAGTAATGAGGCTCTTTTTCTTCGGCACTCAAGTTTAAGTGACCTTGAAATGGCTTTGATGATTTATCCCTTGAACTGGTAGCGTGAGTCCTTTGGGTCATTGGCAGACTGATTTCTCTGAGTAAATTGTGCAATTTCATAAATGCGCGCTTTGCTACTGATCCTAGTTCACAACCACACTGAGATATCGTCTACCCCTGCCTTTGGGGCATGGCATCATTTTTTTACAATTTTTATTGCTCGAGCTAACGATCGGGACACTATTCCGAGACATCACCTTCGGCAACAGTGTTACTATGCATGGCATGTAATCTCACATGTACAGTTACTGATTGCTTTGCATGATGTACAACTTAAAGTGTCCAGTGACTGAAGTGACTGCCTGAAACAACAGAAAGCTGAGTGAGTTAATGTCCGAGCTTCTTCTCGTGTGTCCTTGTTTACCTTTCCCTTGCATAGTGACTTCTTGGACACTTCTCCTCCATCAGTGAATCGGTGTGCACTGAAAATGACACCGCCAAAAGCAATCATATCAAGATACAGCTCCTGATTGCCTTCTTATTGTATGTACTGAGGGGAAAAAGCATGAGCTGCTAAGTTTGAGGCGCCACCTGGTTGCACAGAGGTCTACCAGACACACATGGTAGTGTGGCCTCAACAATTTTCTGCGCACCAGGGCATGATTGTAGAATGGAGAGCTTCGTCTCGACCGTTTGGCAGAGAAGTTGAAGAGGAAAAGCGCAACTTCAGAGGCCACTAACCTTTAAACGTCTGCGGCTTCTCTGATGCAAGGTGCTTTGCTTAAATACAGTATGAATGATTTACTCAAGTTGTAGCCTAATAGCTTACGTGACTTCAAAATACCAATGCAGGGACCCTGCAGAAGCATGACTTAGCAGGCTATTGCAGGACATGCTTCTACAGAACTCATTGCTTATAGCGCAACTTCGAAAGGGTGAAAGTTAGCATTTACCCGTTTATAGCACAAAGCTACAAGGAAGTCCCTACAGATTTCTCAGAAATGAAAACCCCTTAGTTGACGAAAAATTAGTCCTGGTCCGAGGTTCAAACCCGGGACCAACGCCTGTCCGGGGCACTCACTCTGCCAATTGAGCTAACCAGGAGGCAGTTGACAGTGTGAGAGTGAATCCATTGACTACTTGAAGCACATGGGCACGAATATGGCAGACAAGTTATGCCGAAACCTGCAGGGTGAACATGAAAAAAAAACACATATGATAAATTAAAGATCTTGGCCAAGTTGGCATATTCCCTCTTAAGTAGCATTAACAAGTAATATTGTAAATTTACCGAATTTAACATGGTCAAATAAGAATAAAGACATGACAGAGATGTGAATTAGTTAAAGGTGCTATACGATGCTTTTCCCTGTTTTGTCATCTACAAAAGCTAGTTTGATTGTGTAGGCATAGAAAATTTTAGTAAAGCCTCCTTCTTAGTGCCAGCTTTATTTGATTGGCAGATCTCATACGTACACTTCAAATTGCTACACCACAGTGGTCGCAACATGGAAAGCCATCAGTGACGAGGTATGTTGTTAGAGACATTGATAAAAGTTTCACTCTTCACTCAAGGCAGTATTGACTGTAGCAACATTGAATTTTTGAGAGAAAAAAATCAGTACTGAAAGCACAAATTGAAATTTGTGTGCGCGGAGTTCTTGTGGCAATACTGAGCACTGCTAACCTTGCACTTGGTAACAATGCAGACAGGGAGAGATGGTTTGAGACTCGAAAATTGTGCAGAGCTTCATGGGAGGACGACGGCACCAATCACGATTTCCTGCACCCTTGCAACATCTTTTCCAAGTGCCCCTAGTGCTTCAGTCTGTCTTATTACAAATAAGCATTTTCAAGTGAAGCATGTTATGCCTCAAAAGTATCGGAATTGTGGCACATACGTGAAAACATTCATCACTGTTAAATCAGTGTGCGCACACTTCTTTCCTTTCTTGTGCTTTGAGTATTCAAGCGCAAGGTGCACGCCTATAACACATACAGCTCGACGCCCAGCAGACAAAGATGTGTACATATCTGAGATAACTTTTGGATTTTCTATCAAAACAAGAAGGAAAGAGAGCAAGAAAGAAGGAAAGAAAGACAGAAAGAAAAGAAAGAAAGAAGGAATAGAAACAAACAGAAAAAGCCATACATACAAATAGAAAGAAATGAAGAAAAAGGCACCAGCACACATTCCAAACTTTGCTTGCTTTATTTTTCCTATTAGGGGAGGTGCTTCTAAACTTTGGTAACTGCTGTCACATATTTGTCATGAGCAAGATGCTCCAAAACTGAATCCTGTTATTGGAACACTCCATGCTTCCTCTTTCCAAGCTGCTTGAACACCAACTTTTTTCTTGCTTCTTCTGTGTCCTGAGGATTCCTTTTTCTTCCCTCTAGTTCAGCTTTGGAGGTGCTTGGAGTTGTCTTTTTTCTTGCTTTGGTCACGTTTCTGAAGTGCCCAGGTTTTGGTATTTTCACGCTTCAGTCCTGCTTCCCAGTGAAGCATTTCTGCCTCTCCGGTTTGCACAATTGCACACGGCACTGCTCCCACCCCCATGAACTTACATACTTGTATGCACTAGTAATGCCACTTGTAGCATTTTTATTTTTTTCTTTGTATCAATACTGTGGAAGACATGCAATGATATGGAGAAGTTATGACATTACAGGCAAGAACATTGCTTGCAATTAAGCTTATTGAAGAAAGAAGAAGGCGGATAGCTTTTTCTTCTTTTTTAAAGCAAGATGTCAGTGTAGAGCGAACGCATGTGTGTACTCAAATAAAAAGCTGCCAAAACGCATGCTCATTGTGAGATTAAAGCAAGTCATTGTTGCTCACTGCTCTGCAGGACCAAACACACACTGCTGATGAAAATGTTATCTGATGCATGCTTCCATTGAAAACGTGCTGTAACAAAACGTTGCACAGCTCAAAATATGTATTTTCATATAACATAGATATGAAGCAGCCTTTACGCAAAGCAGTTCTGAATATCGATGAATCATGATAAACTTGCAAAAATGTGTGCTTCGAAGGGAAGATTGAGGACTCCGGCTGCCTCCTTTATTGACATTTGATACAGAGCATGACAGAGAACTAAAAGAAAATGTTTATATTTAAATTTTCCATTAGCAGGATGCAGAAAATTTTGGAGTTCTTTCTATTACAACAAAGCTCTTTAAAGAAAAAAAACTTTTTTCTGTAAACAAACAACTCCAATATGTATAATAGTGCGGCTGTCACAGCACTGGGGCAGCCTAATTAGGAAGGCCCACTGACCTTCAATAAAGACACTTTTTTCACCAGAACAAAAATTGGCCTCTCAGGCACTGTACTTGGCCATCATGTACCTCTCTCCCAAATCTTTCAGAGGTGCTATATTGAGATCTTTGGGAGGGTATCTCGTGCCACATTTGACTTAAAATATTGTGATGGTGATATGCAACGAGAATGAGGCAGGTGACCTTTTTGAGTAGTATTTAACCGCGCATGCACAATAAACTAGCTTGGTGGCTCACAGAGCAGAACCTGGACACCTATCAGATGTCCAAAAATTGTTGGCACCATTTCCTGTGACTCGTAATACTTGCTATACCGATTTTCTTCTTTCTTACCAAGGCTGCAGTGAGGATGAAACGTGCTCATTAATGGTGAGTGAGCATGTATTAGGCAAGATTGTGAGGTCGAATGTCCATTATTGATGAGTTAGTACTCACATAATAACTGCATGCAGACTGTAGCGCTGTCCTTGCATGAATCCAGGTTGGATATCTAGATGTCCCGACCCCCTCCCCATTTCTTTGAAGTTCATGCGGGCAATATGTCGTGCAATGCATGGCATGTGGCAAGCCCTTACAAGTCTTTGCCAGCCGCTACAGTGTTGAACTATTATTGGAATGTGAAATAATTTATTACTGTTATTATTAGAGCTGTGTGAATAGTGACTTTTGAGTATAAAGCAAATTTGAATAATGATGTTCGAGTGCAAATCAAATTGAGTATGTTTTGAATAATACCATTCCAAACTGCAGAGTAATGTACTGCTAAACATGGGCAAAAAAAAATTTGTTGCCTGACTAATGTACTCTCACAATGCCGTCCCTAGAAAAACAACTTTCAAGTCCTAAAGAACAGTCCATCAGAGCAAACTTTGCTGCTATAGAGAAGTGTTAACTTCGCTGCAGTACGCAAGTGTTAGTTTCGCCGTAGTGCACGAATGTTAACAACACAGCAGTACTCAAATGTTAACTTTGCTACCGTACATAGGTGTTAGCTTCACCACAATACGCGAGTGTTATGCGGCGAAGAATACTACATGTGGGAATGGGTGGCTTGTCACGAGTCATAGCATATTTTACCCATTTATTACGAGCTTATAATAGTTCGAATAGTAAAAGTTGACTGCAAATCGAATCGAATGGCAAGTGCTATTCGAAAATTATTTGAAATTTTGAATATTCACACAGCCCTAGTTATTGTTGTTGTTGGACACAATCACCACCTCAAGTTTGGACTTCCTCTCCTTGAAACTAACTTGGAAAACTATCATAATCTATATAATTGTTGTTAAGAGTTTGAGAAAAACATATTACTGTTGGATGAGAAAATGCATGAACTGGATTTTGTTTACCTGAAAGGTAGTATTTCTCATGCTCTGTCATGCACCACATATACATCCCTTGAATAGTTTGGTCAAGTGTCCTGCTGTACTCAACGTTAGCTTGTCAAGCTTTGATATAGTGATTATGGATATAACGAACTAGTGGTTGCAATGTAGTAAATGAATAATAGTCATGCCTTTAAGACGATGTTACAAATATATCTTTATAATGAATTTAGGATTTAACCAAGAAATTTTTGTGCAGGTGCAACTTTCATGCGACAAGGTTCAGTTGTACTTTTCACTTTTGATACCAACTCTAGTGCCTAAGCGTCATGGTCTACGCTGGACCCGGTCGCATTGTTTTTTTTTTTTCAATATGAGTCGCGAATGAACATTGGCATGTGCTCCTTTTTGTTCGGCATATCCCTGCAGCTTTCCAAGATTTGCATGGAGAGTCTGATGTGGATGAGTCCAAGGAAAAACAGTGAGCTCTAAGTCATGTTTTTTGCCAGCTGGGATGAGTCAGGTGATGACTTCATATGTTGAGATGCACCTCTGAATATGGTGGTTAGATGCCATGATTTTAGTAAAAGCTAGGAATAATTGCTTACTAATTGTTTATAAACCAATGAGGTGACATTGAGGTTGGTGGAGCAGTGAGTTTGTGTCGGAAGGGATGTTTTCCTCACAAACTTTCTCTACGTTTTTCTTACATAGCACTCACATGAAGAAACATAGCTGACGGGCAGTAAGTACACCTTGTGCCTGAACTGCAGTTTGTGCAGTGTTTGTTCTGTGTGTGTCTGCGATACGTTTTTCTTCTTGCATTGCTAGATACTTTGGAAGTGTATTGCACTGTGCAAGCTTTATGCATGTTTTGGGCTGATGCATCCGAAAACCTGTGGTTGTTTTGTCGGCATATCGTACGACTTTCGTGCTGTTGTGTGTGTTGCCTTTGCATGTATGCCGCTTTAGTGTTGTGTGAATTGAAGTGTGTGAATTATCATAAACATACCTTTCATGCTGCATACCACATGTTCAAAAGTTGCGTTGTCTTGCCTGCTTTGTTGTGTAATTAATATTTCATAATACAACATACCCTTGCATTTTATACTGCATGGTTTTTGTTTTAATGAAGGTATGCAGTTATGAATCTGTGTGCTTTGGTATTTTAGCAGCTGGGCCCCTGGCACTGATGGATGCTGCCGGTTTTCTGCTGCACATGAGCAGTGCAGGACAATAACATTCTCAATTAATGAGGCAATAAGTCAATCAGTTAATAAAATGTTTGGTATGTAATATTAAGTGCTCTTTAAAAGCTTTAATACAGGAAATGCATCTCGCAAAACAAAATGCTGAAAAAAACCTTTATGAAAATCTTTGGGCATTGAGAACAATCCAGTAAATTGTCACCATCAAAAACTGCTACTTTTTTATGTGTGACGTACACTGACATATTTAGTGTTAAAAAAAAAAGCAGCTGATAACCAATAAAAATTGAGTTTCTTTGGCTAAACATCACTTGAGTAGATGAACAGGTTTATTTGACTCAGTTTTGTAAGGTTAGCTTGTAGATCAAGATAAGTGTCAACATTTAAGATAACACTGTGTGGAGGTGGCTCTTTCCTCATTCCGACCATAACCATAGTTTATCGCTACAGACTCCCATGATAGTATTGGCGTTCATTTTAATAAAACAGGCCTTGCTGAGAAGTGGGGTTGATGAGTATTTAAGGTAATTGTTTTGTTGGTGTAAGCATTGTCAAGCAACTATGGAGGTTCATTTTACAAACCACAACACTCGTATTCATGGCCCAGATAAAGTATATTAGCAAGATGGTTTACACTTTCTTTCTTTCTTTAGGTATGCTTCACTGCTGTACTTCAGTGCTTGCAGTGAAGCATCTTAACAAGAGCTCAGAAAGGTTGTATTGTTGGTTCATCCTGCGTAGTAACTGCAAAATTGTGGCACACGTTGACACTGCTGCAAACCCACAACCATGATTCACAATGAAAAAAAAAAAAAGAAAAGAAGAAGCCTTGATTTTTAGTGAAAAACTGCTATTAGCCTAGGTAAAACTCCTAGATACCAACTAGCTCTAGGTAAAACTGCCTACTTTAGCTTGATATGTCCCAATCTGTACAGGCACAGTTAACTGTAATGTTGAAAATTTCATACCATTGTATCCTCGAATGTGTTTCATACATGCGTCACAATTGAGAAACCACTTTATTGCTTATGCTTCTGCCATGAACTGTGCTGCCTTGCAAAGGCCAAAATATCACCGCTACCGCCTTTTGTTGTTGTTGCCTGCCATTTCTGTTCATAACAAATTACTCCTAGTCCAGTGGTGTTCTATCGTGTGCTGCATTTCATGGTGGATTCACGTGTTCGCGCTTTTCCATTTCCATCTCCTAGGTGTCGAGAAGCTGTGAAGACCCGTAGCCAGTGCACATTCCATTCGCTTTGGCAGACCCATTCTCAAGGCGCACCGCAGAGCACCACAGCAGTTACAAGTCACAATGACTGATGCTGCCGTCGAGCCGGCTCCCATTTTATCGAGTGTTATCGTATCTGTAGTACTGCTGTACTACATATTTTATTTCACATACATACCAATTTATGGTGCTGTTAGCATGCACACATGCACGCTACTCTGGCCAGCAGTTGACTGCAATATGGCTGTGTCATAGAGTGCAAGTCTGGTGCCATGGACCTCTTGAACTTTTTACGGAGTGACTGTGTTACCTTTCTTCCAACACACCTCGACATTGTGAGGTGTACTGTATTGAGTTTATATTTTTAGCATGTTCTTGTTAAACAAGAGATATTTTCAGTTGTTCAGGCATACTGGTAAAACTGTCATTTGTCTATTGTGTCACTTGTAGTACAAAGGGAACTGTTACATGTACAATAGAGATTCTCTTATTCTACATGCCATGCCCATTAGAGATGTGTCTTAGAGGATAATATCTGTAAATATTATATTTTTCTACTTCTTTGTAAAAAGAGTGCAGACATGAAATAAAAATTATTTTGTCTTTTTTGCCTGTTCTTTGCTGCTCGTATAAAAGACTTTTCACCTTGAAGAAATAAGTGACGGTAATAATGAAGTTGCATGATGAGTGTGAAAGTCAAAAGTAGTCTGCATATTATCATTACTTAGCAAAACAACCATTGTGTTGCAGTAGGTGTATCTATAATGATTAGCGATGAAATTTTTTAGGGTGTCATATAGTCGGGAAAAAATTATTTATTTTATGCCATCGTCATACTACTGTGGAATCAGTGGTGTTCATGTGTCCATTCAAGTGCACGGTGGATCCCTCCTCTATTCAGGTGCAGTATGCAATAGATCATTGCAGATGCATAACCAGCGGACTCAGCTGGTAAAGTGCGAGATTTTTTTTTTATATGTGTTGTTTCTGGCTATGTGAGGTTTGACAACGCGCCTTATCGTGTGGTGTTTCGGCCGATTTTGGCGGTGCGCGCGCACAGTGGATCAATGCGCGCATGCGTCAATCACCATGGCAACACCCAATGGCCATGCGCGCATACACGCGCGCAATATTCGAACAATGCACTCAATAAATTTGATCGAATATTTTCGTTGTGGCGGCATTATCTGTCAACATTGAACATGCAATACGGTGAAGTGTTTGGGGAAGACGAATTACGACGATCATGGGCCTTTGGAGAGCTGCGAAGAAGCTAATTCGAGCTTTGATACCGTGTCCGATGAGCGACACGTAAACACTAATGAACAGCGTTACTCAGAAGCACGGGCAGGCCGCGCTGTTGAGCTCGCGAAAGGCATGCATTCAAATTGACGCACTGACGCGGTGCGGGGATCTTGAAAAGCCAAAATATCGGCAACTGCGTAGGTTGCATATGCGCGATCGGTGCCCCCCGCGGTGATAACACTTGAGCTTTGATCGCTCCGCGTAGCAAAGCGAACTCTCCGCGTTGCTGTATGCTAAACTCGACGAGCAGTCGTAGAACCCTGAAGGGCACTGGCCTCCCTTAGTACGTGAGCGTAAATAAGAAGCGTCCGCAGAGCGTACAAGCGCGGAACACGCACAGAATCGACAATGAAGGAAAACAAACAAACAAGGCAAACCCCCTAGCCCTCTTTACCCAGAGTGCACTGCGGCCTATCGGTAGCTGCTGCTGCTTGCTGCGGCTCTCTCGGGCAATGTGCTTTTGTATTCGGTGTTCGTAAAAGGAACAGGCGGTGGCGGCTATCGGCACTTGCTGAAAGGTCCTTCGCATCGGGCCCCGATGCCGCCGAAGAAGAAAGACAGGCCTCCCGTCGAAGCGCCGAAGCCGCCGCCGCAGCCGCAGCGCACCGAACAGCACCAGCAGCATGCCTACACCGACCACGAGCTGTTTCTCCAAGCTTTCGAGAGTGAGATCGGTTTCTTTTCTTCTTCCCTCGCGGTTGAATAACCCCCGCAGTCGTCGAAGTCGTGGGCTTCGAGAGCTCCTTCCGCTTCGATCCTCGGCGGCCGTGTTCCTTAACGTCTCAAAAGCGCGTACGTTGTGTTTGTCTAGCCCCCCACACCACCTCGGGACGTTTGGCGCCAGTGCTTTCCCAAGTCGGGATACGAGGCGTAGGTCGGGTGCCGTGGTGGTGTGCGCGCGGGCGCCCGAGAAGCTCGTGTAGGTAGGCGCCAGCACGTCTCTGGGCAACTTTGTTTCTCAATTGCTTGCGGACACGTTCGCTTAGACGCGATCTAGTTGCCCAGGCGTTACCGTCAACGGCACAGCGCTTCACTCGGTGTTCCGTTCACGCCCGCGGTCAAGTTGCTAGGAAATTGCCGCACCTCTCCCCCGAAGTGCGCTGGCGTGGGAACAAACTTGGACGGTATCAGTTGTTTGTGCCGGTAAATATTGAGCGATATTTGGGGCACTTCAAGCCTTCGTGAAAAGGCGACACCCCGCAGCCCGTGTTACGGGTGGCTGGAAGCAGGTGGTAGCCTGCCAGCCGCCGTTGTGTTTCTCTTATCTACGCGCAGGGTGTCGAGCAAAAGAAATGACAGCAAAAGGAACCGCTGGAAGTGCGCAGAAGCATCGCGCAAAGCTATTAAATGCAGGTGGACGTGAAACTGTCGAGAATGCAAACGAGTTCTTGGAGCCGCTAGAAACTTGCACACGTCGGTGTGATGACCCGTCGGCGACTTTCACATTGCTACCACTGCTACATCGCGCTCAGTTTCTGTGTGCCGGCGTTATTGTTTTGCTCTTGGGTGTTAGAGCAATGCAACTGCAGTAGAGTGATTCGTTGCCGTGCAATGTAGTACAAGGTTCGCGTTGATGCGATTCTCAGTTCACTCCTCATCGACTTCTTACGTGAACACACAACACTAGGATGATACGTTTAATAACAATATCTGGAAATGAGTACTGAGTGCCCATTTCAACTTACTGTCTATAGATTTTGTTCTTGATTGGACGACCATTAATTTGGAATTGATGTGGCAAACCTCAGGACAGCCCTCTGATTTGTTGCACCTCCGTAGTATTTAGATATTTGGTAAAATTTGTGTTAAATGCATATAATCTTATTGCTTGCCTAGAGTGAACAATAATGAAGTAACAGAGCTGTTGCCTTGCATGCAGTTTTAGAACACCTCACATTAGCGTCCTTTTGCATTTGGCTTTGACTTCCTTGAAGAAATCAAATTGCACTTCAAAATGGTTTTAGCGCTTAACATATGCTTTTGTTTATGTTTCAGAGCCAACACAAATTTACAGGTATCTACGAACTCGGCACGTAGCATCGGTACGTTCAATCTGTGTGCAAGTTGTTGTACAATTAATTTGCTTTTGCATCATTGTAAATTATGGTTGAATTTCATTTTTCAGCCTATCTTCCTTCATAGGACATTAACTTATATGAGTCATCGCATGTCACGGAACCATAAAAATAGGTATGCAGCCATTTTATTAATTTTGTCATGTAGTTCTATAACCATGCTGATGCTCAGTTGTGGTTTCTGAAATGCCATGTAGACCCTGAAGACTTGCGTGCTTGTACTGTGGCTTTTATTAGCTGTTTGGGAGTTGTTGATGTCCGTGCAACCAGAAGGCAGTCCTAAAGAAGTGTTAGCTTTATGGGAGGGTGTGTAGGGGAAAGTTATTCAGCACGACTACCCATCATCAGCTCCAAATCTTTAATGGATACAACCGTTTAATGTGCAAGGTGAAGAAGCAGTGCGAAGTGCCAGTAATGGCCTACTTTGCAGTGTAGTCTGCTTCTTCCTCTTCTTTGGTTCCACTAAAAACATTTTTTTTCAGCATTCCTTGAGAGGCTGTTCTTTCAGGTGGACAAATACTAGCTGTAGCTGGTTAAAAAATTTGAGCACTGGAGTCACCATGGGTCTTTAATGGTGGTGCACTGGCATTACACTTGTTGATGGGTTGCCCTGCACATGAGTTGTGAAGAGTTTAAGATCCGTGTTTTTGGAAGATAGATATAACAGCACTTGCTTTGGTGCATATTTTGGTGATTGTGTGACTTCGCACAAATTTTTTTGTTGCTGAAGAGTTCTCTAGTGCACTTTGCTGACTGACTTGTTCCTCAACCCTTCAAGGAAAAACTTTAAAGTGGACAGTCTTCTACAACGAGTACAAGCACAGCAAGATCCATCATCATGCAGGTTTGTTGCTTCTGTCACGTTGTTTCGCGTGCTAATTGTTCTGCAAAGCCCGTGCTTGTCATGCTATATCCTTCATGGATGAAATTCATCGTACTTTCACACCAATTTTGTGTTTGGATGCAGTTGGTGTTTTGAAATATTCATAACCTAGTAAAAAAATATTTATTATCACAAATAGCATCTGTTTGATCCAAAGACTAAACAAAACACAATGCTGTACAGTTATATATTTAAAGTTTTATTACATACTCACCTCTGCCTTCAGATTGAAGTTATGAAGAGAAAAAGTAGCATCCATCCACTTGTAGCACAAAGCTATAAGGAGATCCATACAGGTTTCTCGGATGTGAGAGCTTCGTAGTTGACCAAAAATTCTTTCTGGTCCAGAGCTCATTAATGTTGAAGAAAAATAAGAACTTCCACCACTCACTCTCCTTTCCAGAGCCCCAAGCCAAATGACGTTGACATTCACCGGCTTCTTCGACCGTTCGACAAAGAGTGAGTTGAAAACAATCCTGTAAAAGTTGGCCGATCGTCCGTGCCTAAGCTGGTGCCTTGTCTCCCCTACCGTTCGTTGAACAGGGGACATGGTCACAGCGGAAGCAGTCATCCTGAAGATATGCAACAAGAAGAAGAAGGAGCTCGAACTGCCATTGTCGCAGCTTTCCGGTAGTGTTTGCACCTTTTTTTGCAAGTGGATGTGCTGTGTTGTTGTCTGCCATGCTGCCTGTTGTGTTGTGCAATGCAGTCCTGGCACGCTGTTGCCTGGCCTGCTGAATGTCGTGCTATGCATAGCAGTACTGGCACTACGTTGTCTCAGCAATACATTGTGGTAGTGTCATGTTTAAAGGGACTTTAAAGCAATTGTGAGGTTTCTGATTGATTGATTGTGAGGAAGTGCCATCTGAAGACAAGTCCTCTTTCCCTCAATTTAAACTACTTACAAATTACCGTAGAACCTCATTATAACGAACCCAGATATAAGGAACTATTGGATATAATGAAGCAATCGCAATTCCCCTTGAAATTCCCATAGATGACATGGATATTGACTATAACAAACTAATGGTTATAACAAAGTAATTACAGTTCCTCCTTCAACTTCGTTATAACGAGGTGTTACTGTATGTGAAATGTACAAGGGCAGACATATTTTACTGAAAACGTAGTGACAAGTTCTTACACTTGCCACTACTCTAGTTTTGCTTGGATTGTTTCATGGTTCTGGTCATGGAACAAGGCACTTTGGTACTTTGTTTACTTTTTTAAGGGAAAGATGGAAAGTTGATTATATTTGTGAAGAAGTTGGCCACTGACTGGATGAAACAAGTGCTGACGCGTCAAATATGAGTAGTGATACACAGGTCGATTACTACTTCATTGTAATGTCCTGGAAGTACGATTCCACATCAGAACCTATCCAGACATGACTTTCTTGCGTCTTATTGCAGCGTACAGCTACCATACGGCTGCCATTTAGCCACTGCAGGTCATAAATGTTGTGTTTACGCAAATTTTCATGTGTGCAGGAGTTTATTTCAGTTTTCGCAATGTCATACACTTGAGCTATGAGGTAAGAAGGAGCGATCAGCTGTTGCGGGATGTAGCACATTTTGCTCATCACTAGTGCCTTGAATCTTTCTGGTAGTCATTTCGAGCTATGTATCGCATTGCTCCGGCCCTGAGGTATGATAAATATAAATGCGCATCAGTATATTATTGTCGTCTTACATGACTGCGTTAGTGCTAGCTGGTCTTATTTCTATCAAGCAGCGATGTTGCCAGTTTCGCATTCAGGAGTCCTGTTCTTTAGTTGCACATTTATTTAGAAATCAAAGTTGCTATTGCACACATTTGTTTGCCACTGCAGGGCCTATTCCTGGTAGCTCATCTTGACTGCTTTGTCACGGCTTATGCAAGCTGCTCGGTTCTTTTCAACATGGTGCTGGTTTTTTCCCTGCAGTGTCTATAAAGAACACAATGGGGTAGCTTTCTGGGTTTTGTCACTGGCTTTCGGGACATGCTTTGAGAAAGCAGTGGTACTTATTGATTTGCTGCACAATGTGCATGGCACACACGCTGCCTGTGAATGCCTTTTGCATTGCTGGAACTTTAAACTTTTTTTTTTTCTAAACCATTGTTTGTTTGCTACTTGTTGCATGGGCTGCGGCATGTTATGACGCTGAACGAAGCCTGCAGATCTGAAGGTGGGAACTTCATAGCTTTATTGTAGTTAAGGCCGGACTGCATCCTAGAACACGCTTGGCAGAATTTGGTAGTGTAACGTGTAGTGATGTGTTGTTTCTTGTCTCAGGAAGTGAAAAGGTTCAGAACTGACACCCATAATTCATTTCAGCTAAATTCTGAAGCCCTTCTCTGGAAGATAACGGAAATGACTAAGGCTCTTCTATCGCGTTCACTATAGGTAGCGGAAGACGCTTGGAGGGGCTGTATATGCGAGAGGCGAAATGTTTCAGTGTGTCAGAGCTGATGGAATATGGAGGTAGCATGAGTGAACATAAGGAGAACGGTATTGTTCTTTACACTTACCACACTTCTTGTGCCTTGGCACTTGTCAACTTATTTCTAAGACAACCTGAAATCTGAAGTTCATAATATATTCCGTAGTCCAACCAAGAGTAGGGATATAACAAATTATTGATTGTAATGAATTGAAGCATATTGACAATAAAACACTTAACCAATATAAATTGATTATAAATTAGTGGATATAACAGAATTACTTTTAGTGACAGGTGTACCTTGTCCTAACGAGGTCTGACTGCACTCGTTCTAACCATCTGAGATGAAGTTATGTTCTGTACAGTTGGCTTTTAAACTTACAGGAATCTCTTTGTTTGCAAACAGTTAATAGTTAATGACGACAAGGGCTACCGAAGCAGTGATAGTAGTTTGAAGAATGCATTCCCATCAGTGTGTGTGCATTACTAGACCAAAAATTCTTTCTGTGTGCAAATGCAAGTGGAGAAGACTGCAGTTTGTGTTTGTCAGTCTTGTTTCTACATCCTGTGGCACTTCGAGAATTATGGCCCATTGTCCACTTCCATAGTGGGGCATAAAGTCCAGGGGATCCCCTCCATATTTTGAGCCAGGGTGAGCCCAGGCACCCAACCCTCATATCTTTAGGAGGGTGCCGCGGTAGCTTTTCTGGCAGTAGTAACTAGTGCAGGGAATTTCTAAACTCCAGTTTTACAAATGACACAAATCAGAATTATTTTCTTGATGTGGTACGACCAAAACTGGAAATCCGCTATTGTCATACTGATGGTATGTGTTACTTCACTCTAGCTCTCTTTTGTGTATAGTATAGAGAGGGGCTCCTATGAAAGGTGTAAGCTCTGTCCGTGATCATGCACTAAGTTGTGCCTGTAGTTGAATAAGAAATTAGGAAGGAGCTTAACATGACAGATGACAGCCTTGAATCCTAGTCGCGAAAAATAAAGGAAATGAGCACTGATGCTGCAGGCATAAAGGTACCTTGTAGTTACCTTGCTTTTGTTGTGGCAACATCTTTCTCACTAAAGAAAAATGTCATAAAGTATGGCTGCCAAGCCCAAGCAGTCCCCCGTACACTGGAAAACATCCAGGGCAGTGTTCAGTCACCAGTGCCATTTCTGTGATGTGTAGTCAGCCAGGGAATTGAAATCTCTGTCATTAAATAGTGCCATTGCTGTCACTAATGCATCAGTTCCCCGCTTGTAATGAGGTAAATGTAGAATGTTTGTTACATTAGCGTACTCATAAGTATAGGAGATAAAAAAAGTCCTTTTTTTTATGTACAACTTACCTGGCAACTGGTACTTTGGGAGCTGAGCGCCCATTGTGTGCTATGCTTAATGTCAGTCATTGCACAGCAGGGCTGGGCCAGCGACTGAATAATCTTTCAATTAGTTGACGAGCACCTTAATTTCTACTGAGTTTTTCTCATCAGCTCTAGTAGCATTGAAGAAACTGATCATGCACTGACACATTCTTTACTTAACTTGCTCAACGACAGTAATGTTTTTCCTTCAATAAAGCAGGGATATCAGACGAAACTACAGACTCAGCTGTAATGTTCCCAATGGGACTGTATGAGCATGCATGTCTCACGATTTGGAACAAGAAAGCTTGGCTTTTGAGAGAAGTTGAGAATGAAGAAACGATAAAAAAGTTAGCCTTTGTAGACACATGCAGAAGGAGATAAGTTAGGGCCACACCCAAGGTGTGTTTGCCTAACTTCTCTCCACGCATGCATATCTACAAAGGCTGGGTTTCATCATTTACAAGTACCAACAGGCCGAACACTAAACACTTGTAAGTTAAGAATGCTATGGGCAGTATGGCTCCTGGTCTGATTTCTCGCATTCGCTTAATGGTTCTCTTACAGGCACATGAGGCCCCAGCAATAATTGTTATTAAGAAGTCGACAGGACAAGTGCTGTCATTCAACTGTCCCATTCATTGCTTCCAGTTCTCTTTTCCTTGTGCACTGTTTCGATGGATAAGTTTCGATTCATGCATTCTTTCCGTTCTTGTTAGAAAATCGAACCGTGCACCCAGCCCTGCCGTGCAGCTGCCAAGCGTGTGGTAGGATGCGATATAGTGTACTCCCCAAGCATGGCTTTAACGCAACAGCTAAGACGAATAAAGCTGCCCATGCTTGGATAGCGCGCATGTTCCACGGGCAGTCAGCGTCCTACGAGAGTGTTGTCTTTGACGGAAGGCTGTCGTCATGCGACAGCGCCGTTTGTCTATCACGTGCCAGTGGGGAGCTGCGAGGTGCCACACAACCCCGACGGAGGTGCACATGCCAACACCACCTCCGGGACACGGACGACGGTCATCACGGTGCCCGGCAACAGCTTCTGCCCAAACGGAACCGGTCTGGTGCGGTCCTACGTGCTACTGCTCCGAGTGACCGCTGGCGGTCAGGTTAACGAGAGCGACAATGGAGGTCAGTTCCGCTGGTGGTGGTTTTGTTATTCGTGGTTGATATAAAGCAAGTGATCACTGGAGCAGTAGTTATTGAGTAAAGAGAATATATTTGGGCTGAAATTGGTTGTCGGACACGTGTTTCTACGTTTGTTAGGCTTCCTGCACCTAGCTAGAAGGACAACTGGGGTGAGTTGGTAGTAATTCATCTTTGAAAAGCCACAATGCTAAACAAATGAGGACTTCGGAAAGGAAGAACGGGACACAGGTGCTGTATCAACACAGCTGTTGATACAGCACCTGTTGAACTCTTTGTTTACTGTGTCCTTATGTGTTCAGTGCTGTAGCTTTTGAATGTCGGCTACTAGCTTTGCGTAAGGGCCATAATGGCAAATGCGTATGGTTTTTGCACCAAAAATCAAAATGGCATTATGTACCAGCGAGAAATCTTCCTTTCATTTTATTTGTGAATTATATTACCATCATTGTTGACTTAGTGCATATTCAGTCGTGATGGCTCATCTTTAACAAACATCAAACAAGAGTATGAAAATGCCTCTTTGAAATTTAGTTTCAGCACCGGAGCCGCCGTCGAAAAAGGCCCGCCGCAATGGGTGCAACCGTCCCTCGGCTTCTGGTGCTAGTGGTGGATCCGGTGGCAGCACATCAGCGGAAGAGAGCCGGCACTACGTGGGCGAGATGGTGGTCTACGAGCAGCAGCGATGCCTTCTCAGCGAGGGTGAATACCAGCTGATGCTGAGGCCCTGGGGACCAAAGGCGCCACCTCTCGCCCGAACGGCGTCCTGGGAAAGCCTCAACAACGTCGAGGTTGGTGCCAGTATCACCTGTGTACTTGCACCAGGATAATTTTCAACCGACCTAGCTAATCTTTAGGTTCTCACCATGGTAACTCGCCGTGGTAGCTCAGCGGCTAAGGCGTCGCACTGCTAAGCTCGGTGACACAGGTTCTATTGCTCGCCGCTGTGGGCATGTTTTGGCGACGGTGAAAAGCAAGAGCACCTATGTGCTTGGATTTCGGTGCACATTAAAGGGCACCAGTTTGTCCAAATGAACCATGAGTTGCCCACTACAGTATGCATCATAATCATCACAATTTTACCATGTAAGACCCCTAATTAAATGTTTTTTAATAACTGATACACGCCTTACCAGTGGAACAGAAAACAGCAACATCTTTCTCGGTCTCTCTTTGTTCTTCTGCACCAGTTTTTCAACTGGTGCAGCCAGCCTTTTCCTGGAGTTGGTGAAAGTTGCTTCTTTAGCCTCTTAACAGCTCATGCCTACTGTTGCCTTGAGATTTGCCATATGAACAGTTATAAAAGTGACTCGGACTGCCGTACACAAGTGAGCATGTGTGTGGAAACCTGCAAAGAATACGGGTACACTTTTCTTGTTCTCATTGGTGTGGAGTGAAGCTGCATGTGTACTGTAATTTACAAGCCATTTATAGCCCAACCAAACCAATTATTGCGTGTTCAAAGACAGCAATAGACAAACACCCACCATGCCAGGAAGAAAACGGAAAATCTTCTCGCAAAACCTCCTCTGGGAGTTGTCCATGTGATCCATAAGTGCTTGCGGCTAACCAACTGCTCTTTTGTTTTACAATGCTCTTCTGAGGGGGAGTATAGCACTTTCTGTTGCCAATGATGTATACCATCATGCACTTGTACATCCCGACTTGGTCTGTCGTGCAGCGTTTGCTGCAGTCATGTTGTCGGGTGGCATGGGCAAAGTGTCTCTCATTTTCTTTTTAGCATTCGTCAACTTGTGGGACAGGTCAACAGAAGGCGCTTCCAGCGACTGCCAAAATGAATCTGGTGTGTGGCATGTTTGGCAATAAATTTTCACAAAGCCTAGAATTGTTTTAGTGTGTACAATGACCAGTGTCGGTGTTACACATTATTTTGGAGAGGGCTTCCATTCTACCAAGCGTCTCTTTTTACTAGAGATGTTGCAAATATTTGGATGTTTGAAGAATTTTATAAAAGCGTTTGCTATTCGATTTGATTTGCACTTAACCTTTACTATTTGAACCACCCAAACTTTTCAATGAAGGGGAAAGATCAGTGTTAGCAAAGTACTTTTCTTTCTTTTCCATGTTTATTTCATTATATTCATTCACTTTATCTGATACTGGGACGGTCAAGTTAAAGAAATCTGTGAACAAAAATTAGGAATTGTGTTTGGGCCACACCAAATTCATCATTGTATGCCATCTTAATCAGAGATTTATACAACACCCTCCCCAACGCACCCCCAGGCAGATCACGACAAAGCCCCAAAAGTTTTCCAGCTAACCAATGACTCCATATCTCCATATACGAGAAAAATTTTGATCTTTAGTGCTCCTTTATAAAGTGCAACTAGAAGCATACTGGGACTGGGTACACTTGTTACGAGCTTACACTGTGTGGTACGTTTTCTCTTAATGTTGATGACTACTCATGTTGGCGGTAGAGGAAGAGCTTAAGAGCCCTATATTTAAAGTTCCTACGTCCATTATCTTTTTTTTTTTTTTCAAAAACTACATGCACTCACACACGTACCTCTCTAACCCATCAACTCTACTCGACTCATGTCTTTACATTGTTGCTCTTAAATTTTTTCATGATCAATTTCTTGACATTCCTTTGACATCCATGTAGGGTTCCGCACCCCTCGAGGCATTTGAGAAGTGCCCCAAGGTGGCCTTCCGGTTGAACTGGGGTCCGTCTGAGGAGAGCGCCAACGTCGATACTCCAGACCACGTTCGAACGACCCGGCCCGTCTTGTCACCTGTAGAGTTGAATGTGGCCGAACCTGGGCACAAGCATACGCGCAGCAGACGCAATGGTGAGCCACCAGCCAGGCTAAGCTTTCTTTTGAATTCCCTTTCCCAACGTTGTGAACAACCCAAGCATAGATTGGGATTAGTATTCTTGTTAAAAGTTCTCGAGTACCTTCTGTGCCAAGCTCAGCTATGTGCTTGTGTAGTAAGGTCCACTATTAAAGGGATCACTGAAATGAGTACCTGTCGTCTTATTGCTAGTGCCCTAACTGCAAGTTGATGTGGACGCAATGTTTCCACGTCAAGTATTCTGCCTTCCTGTTTGCACTTCACGGCACAGGCCTGTCAAAAGGGGTTGGACCTTCTAACAGTGCATTATCTGCTTCCCTCAAGACCCCTCTTCTTGTGAGATGCCAAAATCTTGACGTTCCCTGCGAGCAAATGTTCGGTGGAACCCCCTGCGCATTAGCTTGAGTCCAGATCGACAATTTTATGGACGCACTACACTTTCACAATGTAAAGTCTGGCATAGTGTCTCACATAGTGTCTCACATAGTGTCTCACAGGAGTGGCAAGAATTCAGTCGGTGCATTTGACATGCTTTTGTACCAGAGTGCAGCATTAAGGTGCAGAGATCCTCTTGTTACATCAACACTTGCTGCCTTTGCCTGTCAGTCCACATTGGGATTGGTATCCCTGAATGTAACTCATCAATGATACAACCTAAGTAACACCTGTGTTAGTGGAACCTTCCACCATAGTGCGGTCTTATTGACAGTAAGCAGTGGTTGGTAATCTATACTTGATAATTGGCCTGCACTGTAACTAATTACTACTCACTGTGGCTTTCAGTAAGTGCTAGGGACACCAAACCATTGTGGCAGGACAGCGCAAACTGTGGTACAGTGAAATACACAGGACACCATGCTGTCTTCTCTGTTAACCAGCTCATTATGGTATCCGGTGAAGGTGGGCAGCTTGATCCTGAAGTGTGAGAGAATTTGACTCTTAAACAATCACCAATCATTCTCTAGTGGCGCATAAAAAGTGCCCACTGCCATTCAGGCTGACTCTCTATTTTGCATTTCTCAGTGCCGTACAAAAATTGTTTAGCTGTGAACGTTTCTGTGACCACCTGCTTCAGTATTGCATGACTTAGAAGTGTGTCTCACCAAGTAAAGCAAATCCTGTGCAGTCAATTTCAAGTAAATTTTTGAAGGGCAGTCTGCCGTAACCGTTTTACCATAAGCAGTTTACTGCATGGAAAAAATTGTGCAGAAGAGCTTTGCACCTTCACATTGTTTTCACAATTATGCACGACACGCAGCGTTGCGAAAGGTGCGTCCAGCTGTGGCATTAAGCTGCAGCGCATTGCGCCCTGCAGGAGAGTTGAAGGCAAGTCAGCAGCAGATACAACAGCCGAGCAGTGGACCGGTCCAGAAGAGTCTGAGCAAGGCGAGCACGGGCCAGCGCACGCGAGTGGTGTACCAGTTTGTGTACCAGCAGCAGACGCGGCAGCAGACGGAGGCACGAGGCGACATGCGCTGCCCCTGGTGCCTGCTGCAGTGTCGCCTGCTGGCTGCCCTCCTCAAGCACCTCAAGCTCTGCCACGGGCGCTTTACATTCTCCTACGTGGTACGGCCCTTGTTGTCTCTATCGTGGGGTCTCCGTTGTGCTCGAGGAACAAAGGACACATTACACCACAATGCGAACCAACAAAAGTGGCACTTATTTGCACTTCCTTATAAAGTAAGCACGCTATGGTCGGATACAACTAAATTCTGCAGTGAAGCCCCTCCCACGCCCTTATAACCGCCAGCCACTATACCTCCGCGAAGCCTCAAATAGTTTCCATGTTACGGAAATAAAGCGAGGGCAGCAACAATAATGGATGGGTGCATAAATTTTTATGTCTTCATTCGTTTATTAGAGACGAACGTGAAAAGGACAATTCATTATTGAACTCAAATCAAGCACTTGCAATACGAAAACCCAGCGCACCATAAGCTCCACCCACCCAAGTTTTTCAACTCGGTTCAGTGAGGCTTCACGCATAAAACAGGCTCGGGAGCGAAATAAACTTTGCTGCGGCTTTTTGCAGATGGTAACGCTGAGACTCCACACATTTTTGTCCATGCTTTTCGAGCACATCATGGCTTATACCGATGAAAGGACTCAAGAACAACAGATGCTGCGCAGGAGCCGAAGGCATAAACACGGCGCCATTTTGAAAAGGTCTCATGATGACGATTTTGTTTGCTTCTGTGATTGGCTGGCGGAGTAACACCGACGCGCGCGGTTCGTCGTCCCTTGTTGCCAACTGCTGCTTGTTTAAGTTGTATTCTACTATAGGCGAATTACACACCTATAGTATGCAAATGTAAAATGCAATGTGGAATCAATGAAATTCGACTATATATAACTGGATACCGAGCGAGTAAAGTTCGCCCATGCCGGAAACCCGAACCTAAGTTGCGTGCGAGTTGTATCTTGTGAACGAAGGTGCAACTGTAGGGAAAACGGTAAGGTATCTGCAGGATTGTCCCATTGAAGCCCATCACCATCGCAAGTGGAACAGTTGGCCTTGCATGATGACGTCCCAAGCCTGAGAAAGTGAGGAGAGCTCGGTGTTTCACATATCCTCGCCACCAGGTGGAACTACTGCAGGGACTTTGGCGCCATTCCCAGTGCTGCAGCATGCTGACGAGGTTATGGCTCCTGTGCTGCGGGAAAGCCAGCTTAGAGTAGCTTAGATGAAATGCAAGTGCCACGTGGCAAAAACAACTTATCAGGGGACGTGAACATTCCCACACATTCATAACGTACTGTTGGTGTCAAATGAAACGTGAATAGTGGATCGCATGGCCTAAGATTTAGTAAAGTCATGGAATGTATGCATTTGTAATGGTGATGACTAGACACAGCATGCACTTCACCATTCCCAATGCTTAGGCAACATGTTCCACTATTCATGTTTCATTTGATAGTGATAGTACAGAGTTGTCCTTTATGAAAGGGAACATGCAAGCATGTAATCTCTGCTCTGTGGTGACTGCATGTGGAACCATCCAGTGGAAGAAAAATCACTTCTGTTCTAGGCGCCACTTATTGGTGGCCAGAACAACTATCTATCAGGGGAGAGATTTGTGCTGCCTGTCAGCCGTACCCGTTTATTCTGCGCACCACTCTGCATAACATACACTTGCTTTCATGTCCCCTTTTCATGAAGGACCACTCTCCAGATGCTACCCTTTGAGCCTCTCTGCTGTTAAAAGCATGCATTTGGCTATTTCGTTCCCGCCCCCTTTTCCCTTGGTAGTGCGAAAATATCCAATCTCAACTTTGGTTGCATTGAAACCTCATTTAAGTTGCTTTTACATGTCGTATGCTAGCACATGTTGCTATATGCATTGCCACGATCCTTGCGCTGAATCCTCTTTCTTTTCATCTCCTGCAGCCTCACCCTAAAGGAGCGCGCATCGATGTCTCCATCAATGAGAGCTTTGACGGCTCGTACTCGGGCAACCCGCAGCACCTCCACACTCAGACGGGATACGCCTTTGGCTGGACGGGTCCTGCTCGTCGCACTCCTGTCACCTATGTCATGGTCTGCCGGTGAGCCTCAGCTTGTCAACTATTACATTGAGACCTGGATGCGTACTGCCTCTTTCTCTAAGAGCTGTTAATAGTCCTTGCCTCAGATGAAAGATTTAGTAGGGTTTTAAAGCCCCTGTTTTGATAGTTATTGTGTGCATTCGGGATTTAATTTCCTAAGTGCAATTTGCTCAATTGCTTAATTAAGCCACAGAAAATTATGCAGTTGCAGTCGACAAATTTGATTCGGATCTGGCTCGATTGTGATAGAAAATGGTCTTATGACATTGCAAGATTGCATGCAGTTGGGGGTCTTCATTTTCTGTGCAGCCCACGCGTTGCTACCAATTCTTACTCTTATTATTTTCAATTGTCTATACTGTATAAATTTCTGTATTCTGTTCTATACATTCCTCGATGAGCATTTCGGTGAAGGAGTTTATAGAAGTACGTCCATAACTGCAACAAGATTTACTTTTCTTACCATTCCATAGTATCTGTTCTGTGGCTTCCCCGTGGTTTTACATATTCTATGAGTGCTTAGCAAGGTTACTGCGTTCCTGCTGGACTCAATTGCATTTTATTTCAACTAAGCTCGGATCCAAATATTATGGCACTGTATGCACCTGGGAATTCGTGGTTTGGTTTCAAACACAGCTTGAAAGCATCCACTCCTCTTTTAGCAAATGTCACCAGGGACACTGGCTAGTCGCTTGAGGCAGAAATAACATTGGCTGATTTTATGATCGCGAAAGGATCATCTGTTATGCTTTACTTCTTCATTTTGAATTCAACAAATAAAACGTATGTATCTCTCATAAAGAGCAAAGAACAAAGTCTAGCAACTTAATCGGTGCCCCCAGTGACATCACTTGTTGAGGGAGGAGTGGGCACTTGCCAGCTGTGTTTGAAATGAAACTGTCAGTTCCCTGGTGCATGCAGTGGAATAATATTTGGCTCACATGTTTACAGGAGCTTCCACAACTGATCGGTACCATTTTCTGGCTGTGTTGAAAAAGTGTCGCAGAGACCCTTGAATCCTAGTTCTTTAGGCTGGTGATGGACAGAGCCCACCATATCCTCTGAAATTCCCTGTGCTTTTTTTTTTTCCCAGGCCTAAGAGAGCACCTCTTAGTCTATCAGAATTTATGGAGCAGGACGAGCCCGACATCGAGCAGCCACGGCCATACATCTCTGGACACAACAGGTAAACATAGGTCTATGCCATTCTGACGTGAAGAAAAAGAACACTTGAGACAAGACTGCACAGGAAAGACAAACAAAGAGCTGGTGCATTGCACAGAATAACAAATTATGCTGAACTAAGAAACCAATAGTTTTAAGTTCAGCGCCTTGTCTCTATATCTCACTGCGTCCCGTCCTAAGCACTCTTTGTTCAAGTCAGAATGATGTACCGTCAGGCCTTGCTCACCGTACTCCTGCTGTTTAGGTGTGTGTGAATTGTATGTGCTTCATTTGAGCAACGCTTATGACTTATTCCTGTTTCATGTCTTTTTTTCTCTCTACTCCAGTTTGTGTGGTCTTTACATGTGCTCAAGGAGCAAAGTACATAGTACACCACAGTGCAAACCAATAATGAGGGCATTTATTTTCACCTTCTTACATATTAAACACACTAGCCAAATTATACTGATACAGTAAAATCTCGTTATAATGAAGTTGAAGGGGGAGTGGTAATTACTTTGTTATAACCATTAGTTCGTTATAACAAATATCAATTTCATCTATAGGAATTTCAAGGGGAATTGCGATTACTTCGTTATATCCGATAGTTCATTATATCAGAGTTCGTTATTACGAGGTTCTACTGTAGTATGTTTATGTCACACACAACATGAAATTGATGTTCAACTCGCCGCAACAGGATGCTGAGAGAGCACAGTTTGCCTGTGCCAGAAAACCAAGCTCATGTTGCTCGCTAAAGTACTGAGTGGCAGTACTTTGCTGCAGTACTAGACAGAGTACTGAGCAGACTTTGCCACTTGTTGGGTAACGGGTGTCTCAGCTTGCTGCTGCATCTGCGCAGAGCTGATGGTCGAAGCGGACAAGGCGACGGTGAGTTAAGGTAACTTTATATACAGAATAAACAGAGGCGTTACATTTTCGGCACTGGGGCCAACAGCTTATTGGGCTCGCACTGAGGCGCGATGACGACCCGGGATTTCTTCAATCGCTCTCTCTCGTCCCTCGGCGGCTTGCTTCTTTTATAGCCCCTTTTTACCCCTTGCATCAGCCAGTAGGTCGAAGCCTCCAATCAGGAACCGCCGTTGGTTGCTGGCCGGGATCCGACCCGTGGGTGAGAGGGCTTGCGCGCAGGTGCGTGAGGAATTGCCGTCGATTGCGTCAGGCGCACCGCAAGAGTAGCCGTGGATTGCATCAGACAGTCTACCGATGTTGACGCCACTTGCATCAGACGTTCTACCAGCTTGAATACTTTGCCGGAGCAATGAAGGTTGGAGTTGAAAGCCCTGGCATTACACACTGCACACGAATGTTAGCTTCGCCGATGTACCGATGTACATGAGTTGCCGATGTACATGAGTACATGTACATTTGCCGATGTACATGAGTTTTAACCTTGCTGCAGTACATGGGTGTTAGCTTCGCCGCGATACGTGGGTGTTAACTTCACTGCAGTATGTAGGTGTTAGCTTCACCGCAGAACATGAGTGTTAACTTCGCCGCAGTGTAGAAGTGTTAGGTTCATTGCAATACACAGGGTGTTAACTTTGCCGCAGCATATGGGTGTTATGTGGTGAAGCACACTATACGTGGCAAGCTCCTTAATTACTAACTTCGAATAGTAAAAGTTGAGCGCAAATTGAATCGTATAGCAAATGCTTATTGAAAATTGTTCGAAATTTCAAATATTTGCGCACCCCTACTTATAACAATATTTTAAGTGGCACAAAGATTCCATGGTTATATCTGATGGATGTTCTAACCGGGTTGTAGAAAAAAAATAAAAAGCAAAATAAGGTGCCATGAAACAGGAGGGCCTAGAAAAGAAACTGTGTCTTTCTGCAAAACTTGCAACAATAATCCAGTGCTGCACCAAAAAGTCTTTTTGGTGCTTGCACAAATTTTCAAAATAACCAAGAAATATCCTCACATAAAGAACAAAATTATAAATATCCTATGAGTTTTTCTTCCGCTTAATGCCATGTTCCCCTTCAATTGGGACTTTGTCTTTTTTTAACGTGTGTGCTTTCTTTCCAGACTGTACTATCACACGGAAACGTGCCTACCCATCAGGCCTCAGGAAATTGACCGAGACAGTGAATCAGAGGACGATCCGGAGTGGCTTCGCATCAAGACCCAAATGGTAAGGAGCCTGCATAGTTGGTTACCATCCGTTAGCGATGTTAGAATTAGTGATGCGGCGCAGCGCTATGTTTTCTTTGCAGGGTTGAGAAGGGCCCAGGGAAGAGTTGTGATGTATTGATTGATTGCTTTGTTTGGTTTTAATATCCCTAGACATGATGACTTTGAAAGACTGCAACCATGCACGAAGGGTTTGTTCTTGGCAATCGTAAATCTAAGCACACAGCCACTTCGTTTTGAATTCCTATTCACTTAACCATACTTGTGCGCGGATACCATGTAGCAACTTGTGTTAGTGGAGCGTTGTCATCTGCTTCCATATGAAAGACTCACTTTTAGATGCGAAGCAGCTTATGGTCGGGGCTATGTCACTCCCTCCCGCCATCCATCCAACGTGTGGCATTTACACCCGCACTGCGCATGCGCATCCTCCTCCCCCTCCTCTCCTTGTCTCATCTCCTCTCAGCATTCCTCCTCTCCTCTCCGAACAGCGCGCGTTGACTACGGAAACGTTCTTTCTTCGATGAACGCTTTACCAGCTCGCAAGGAACGAGAACGCGCCCTCGCCCGCGAGAGACAACGCTGATGCAGGCAGCATCAGCGGCAGAAGGACGGCAGAAGGGCTGCCGTCCCTACTAAACTTCTTAAAGCACGAAGATTTTGATCCTTCGTCTAATCAAAACTGTCACATTAAATGCTTCGCCCATCGTATTCATTTTTCGGAATAATATATATCTCGGAATTTTGGCCATTCTTATTATTGTTGGTTTTCATGTTCATGCCACTTCATGACTATACATATAAGCTATTCTCTCTATTTTCAGTGATTTGTATAATAATTTTTTGTATTACTTGACGCCATGTTAAACTTGTAAAGTGTATTTCTGTATTTTGCATTCATGATTTGTCCGCCATCCTGCTGCATTGCCAACTTGTAACGGGGTCGGGACCTTGTCAAGCTCTCGAGCTTTTAGTCCTGTACTCCTCCTATTGAAAGGAAATAAATTGATTGATTGATTGATTGATTGATTGATCTGCTACCGTCAAACCGATGCAAACGCGGTGTACACCCCCCCGTGCTGCTTCGCATCGCCTCATGGTCCCCTTTAGCAGGAGATGGTGTAATTCTTTTAATGTCTCACTTATGACTGCATTTATTGCATCTCGTAGATGTTGCCTGTACTGGGAATGTGTACCTGGTTTGATCTCGGCTATGAGGGTTAAGGTTGTGTGCCATGAAAGGCAGTTCACATAACCAGAGTTCACCGTGGTATCGATTTCCACACTGATTTTGCTGCTACAGTAAAACCTCATTGTAACAACTTCGATATGACGCAGAAATAGCTTTGTAATATCCATTAGTTAGTTAAATATGTATATTTATAACACTGTTTTAATGGCAGCACTACCTTTCTTTAAATTTATTTAACCAATAATTTGTTATACTTGTATTTGTTGTGTTGGGGGTTTGACTGTGCAATTGTATTTCCTCATCTCCGCATTCCATGGTTGAGATTGGTCTACTCCTTTCAGATGATTGACGAGTTCACCGACGTCAATGAGGGAGAGAAGGAACTGATGAAGATGTGGAACTTGCACGTCATGAGATATGGGTGAGTGCGCATTCCTGTTGACATGTGGTACCTGTGCATGTTTGCAACGACCTATGAACTAAGAAGCTATTTGAATTTTAATAAACGAAAAAGATTAAAGCTGTGCAAACAGCAAAATTTGGAGTGCGAAACGAACTTGAGTGGCGATGCCAGGGTGTAAATCAAATTGAATATTTTTCAGATATTGTTAGCATATTTTTAAGATTATGCCATGTTAAGTTACAGAGAAGTGTACTGCTAAATGTGGGCAGAAAAAGAAATTCATTGCACAACTAGCATACTTCAACAGCATTGTCGTTAGAAAAAAAACAGTAATGTCCTAAAGAACAGTCCAACAGAGAACAGTGCATATGCTAATTTCACTGCAGTACACCATTGTTATCTTCGCCGCAGCACACGACAGTTAGCTTCGCTGCAGTGCGCGAGTGTTTGGCAGCGAAGTGTACATGTGGGAATGGGCCACTTGTCATTAGGCGTAACATATTTTTCCCCTAATTACAAACTTCGAATAGTGAAAGTTCAATGCAGATCAAACTAAAAATGTTAGTAGAAAATTATTCAAAAGTTCAAATGTTTGCACATCCCTAAAAGTGACACAAAAACGATGGAATATATGAGAAACATCTGGATCCTTCAACATGAAGCTAGTTTGGATCCATACATTATAGCAATTTTCACAGTTGTAGACTGAAAGCCTAGACATGTAGGCTGAAGGGTGAGCTTGTTGTGCATACTGTATCTTTGGTCTGTCATGCTCAGTTATCAGCTATTTCCTTGGCAATTTTTTTTTTTAAAGCACACCATGGCATCCTAGGAAGACAGAGTACCACCATGTTTGAATATGGTGCTAGTGCTGGGTGTTGGCCACTATGGCTTAACACGTACACCTTTAAAACGAATTTGGCTCGTTCACAGGATGAATACCGTGTCAACACTATTGCTAAAACTTCTTTTAACAAAGTGTATTACACTGTATTGCCTCATACATTAAATGCCAGGTTAAAATTTAGACATCTTGGTTAACAGTGCTTGCGCTGGATGGTACTACTTGTGAGTTTGAATGCTACAGCGGCAACTTCCGTGTATGGACTTTTCCAATATGACCGTAATGTCCACTAGGCTGTTGGCACAAAAGAGCCCCTGCTCAGAAGTACTGCACCAGGGGCAGCACTCGCAACTTGTATTTGCGTGCAACATCCTGGTGAAGGGGTGCTTATCTCTCCCTCTCTCGCCGTCTCTATGCACATTCTATAGAAAGGCTTTATAGTCATCATTGGAAAATGGTTGTCATTCGGCGGGGTGCCTAGCACATCATCACAACCTTTTGAACTTGTGGGTCTTTCAGGTTCGTCGGCGACTGCCAGATAGCGCTTGCCTGCAATACGTTCGTGGAGCAGAAGGGGCAGGAGCTAATCCAGCGCAACTTGTACCGCAACTTTGTCCTACACATGTGCAACCTGCTCGACTACGGCCTAATCAGTGCCTCGGTCGTCTACACGACCGTCCGGAAACTACAACTGTTCTTCGACGACAAGGACCACCGACTGCACCACCCAGTTGCGTATTCGTAGCGCCGTTTTCCGACCTGCACCTAGAGGTGGAAGCGATATGGTGTACAGTGACCCGAATCTTTGCAAAGCGCCAAGTGCGGTGCCGAGGAGTGTAAAACCGGGAAGAGTCTCAAAAGTTTCGGGGCCGCGAACGGGCGACAGTTGTCCTCTGGAGGAGAGAGTGCTGTCCCTGATGAAGGAGAAGTTAGGAAAGGTTGTGTTTACCTTTTGAGGGTCCTCTTCCTTTGGCCTCAAGTGCATGTCACGGGTATGGATGACCTCAATTCCTCACTTATCGTCATTTGGGAACAGGGCAGTGTTTTTTGTAGGTAGTGTGTGAGCAGGACTGGCTGAAATGCTTCACAATAGGTGTGTGTAGAAAGTCCCATTTGCTTTGAGAAACCACACGTGAAATGAGAAGAGTCTGGGTGGTGGTATGTGAGGTGAATTGCAGTGGAATGTTTTGGTTGGTCAGACGAGACGGCGCTTATACATCTGGATGATCCAATCAGTGACGCTTTGACATACTACGAATGGAATAAGCCTCTGTCGTGATGCACGACAAATAAAGTGCTGGTGTTTCTGCTAATGTCTTGAAAAATATCCCACTGAAGGCGCGCGACGTTCCGAGGCGTGGGAAAACGGAAAACAGTGCCGGCTCAATACTTCCCTAAATACTGCAGCCATTATGGCCGGCATTGGCATGTGGCATGCCTTAACTGGTGTAGTACAAAAAGTAGTTGATAGGACTGCAACCTGCCGTGCCCCTTGCCTCGGTGGGAAGGAATGTCCTGTGTAGCGGTACCAGCATTGCACTCTCCTTGGTGATCGGGGGGCTTGTAATGTCTTCGGCTAGGGGGCAAAAGTAGGACATATGCCAATTAGCGTTGCGTAGTGACCTCGCAAACGACCTTGTCAGATGCTTGCGCCAGTCAAATCGAAAGCTGTTTAGAGTGCTCAGCACTGAGCATTATCATGGAGAGGTTCTTCTTTTTTTTTTTTTTTTCCTTTCTCTTGTGTGTGATTTACCAGGTCCGTGAGAATTTATGTATATTAGGTGTACTTTTTTTGTAAGGTCTTGTATTTCCATAAGGCTTATTCTGTGCAGGGCAATTTTTTTGTCTCTGGCAAAGCGCAATCGATGTTGCATCCGCGGCTGTCGAGGCAAAGGGGATGCTGAAAGACTGTTATGAATATGTGTGAATACATTGTGTTTAGGAGAATGCCATTTTTAAACGTTTGCTGGTGTTATCTGCGGAGATAACTTCCAGTGTTTTGTGAAGTGGGTAAACTGGAACTTTGTTTTATTGTAAATTTATCGTGCCATTTTTGAGGCAACACTTGAAAGCTAGACATCGTGTTTTGATGCACTGATAAGGCTGGTGTCATGTCTGTATAGCAAGAGGACTGCAGTGTGTGCAACACTGAGCTGCCCACCATGCGTGCATAAACTGCTCTTCTGTATTTGTTGTCGTTGGTGTAGTAACACTGTTTCTGAGGCATGCCACCAAGCCGAATATAGTTTAGTGATGGATCTCTGGGTGTGTCACGAGACTGTGACAAGTAAATTGAATGCTGTACCTGTGGTGGGTTTTGAATGCTGAATGGATGCCAAGTGAAAAAAAGAAAAAAAACTGCCAGCACATACTGTGTTCATGTCACATGAGATTATCGGAAGCAGAAACATGTTGTAAATGGTTTGAATAGCTAACACGTTCAGTCTCTACCATGCTTCTAATTCTTTACCCATGCATCAAGTTTCCTCTTGTGCCCATGTTGTGAACTTTTGTTGTGTTGACCAATGAGGCCTGCCAGAGTTTCGGCTGGTTTTCACGTTTGCTGGCTTTAGCGGCTTGGTGGCGTCCCAAGATGGGAATACCAGTCACAGTGTGTAGTGGTAAAAGGTGGTTTCTTTTTGTTTTTGTTTTTGTTGCACCATGTTTCGCCACTAAATTCAACAAGATTCCTTGCACAGTTTGAAAGAGTACAGTACGGCAATGTCTCGTCGCAAGGAATAACTGTTCGTGCGAGCTTCTAATGCCCTCGGCTAGACTTGCAGGGTGGGATGTATTCCAGCGAGCATTGCATAGTGGCCTCAGCAAAGGACTTTGTCAGACACTTTGGCATTGTGCCAGTTCGCCGGAATGGTAACCGGCTAAAACTAATCTTGGTGGCAGCCTGCTGTAGTTGCCCTTCTACAATCTGTTGGGTATGCACTCCTGAAAGACATGGGAATTTAATGATTTCGTAATTTAGTTGCTCTGTTTTCTCGCACAGTTCCCGAAGCTTCAATGTTAGTGTGTTGACTGTTTTTTGGTGAGCGTCATTTAGTTGCACGACAGTGTGAGGAACGTTTTATTGTGTAAGCTGGGTCGCATGATGGCATTTCCGTGACCCGCACTAAACGCCCACGGAGAGCCATTCTTGGGATTCAGAGGTGATCATATTGTGCAAGGTAAAATAACTTGTCTCCTGTCAATTGAATCAGTACAGGAGGCCAGTAAAGAAAAAGAAAAAAAAATAGCAGAGTCCCGAGGGCAGGTATTGGGACAGAAATTTCTATGCCTAATTTATTTTACCTGTCCTGTAGTATCATGTCACTGGCTTTCTGTTACAAAGCTCCATCATTACTAGTGTTTTTATTGTGAAATACATGCGTTCTGCCTTAAAAAGCTTTGCGAATCTGTGTTCAGAAGATTCCGCACCTCTTTTTGCAAATGTACCGTCTAACGAATAACAGTATTGCATTAAAACAGCATTAGGAACATACAGTTATAATGAATTATTGGATATAACAAAGCTATTTTCATGTTGTATTGAATTCGTTGTAGCGAAGTTTGCCTATAGCTCTTCAGGCAAACTTAGCATAAAAGCAGAGTACGTTATTTGTGTCTGGAACACTCCATGAAATTTGTTGTTCTCATGCATAAGCTTAAAATGTGCCCTGTAGCAGATTCTGAAGTGAGAAACCTCCATGGTTCCACAATACTTGTAATAAGTTTCTAGGGAAGATCATGTGTGTACCTTCTCAAATAACCATCACTTTAGCACAATCAAGATGCATCTTCTTTCATATTTGGCCATCCTGTACATTGTTTCTTTTGCTGCTGTGGAAAAACGTATGCACTAGTTAAACCTGCCTGTAACGACCCTCGACATAATGAATTTCTTGATATTACGAAGTCTTTCGATTCCCCGCCCCAACTATGGAACATGTATTTGTAATCTCTCTATAACAAAGCAGCAGCAGGAGGCACCCTTGATATAAGGAACTCCCTTCTACTAAGCCATCGAAATTTAATGATTAAGCAATTTTGCCCCAAATATGAAATTTTAGCGCGAGCAGCAGCCGGGCCCACTCCCACGGCTGCCCCACTGATGGAGCGTGGAGCGGTGTCATCGCAAATGGTGCGCGGCACACCTGCTGCAGCAACCTCGCTTCCGCAGACTGCTGCCGGCAAAACACGAAAAGGGGGCACCCTTGTCTGCCCAGCTTTCTTCTCAGCTCCCCTGCGTCAATCATGCGCGTTGACATGATCCTTGCCACCGCGGCTGTGTCATTTCCTCCCTCCCTCCAGACCTCGTATTGGGTTTCCAGCGGCTTGCGCGCCGGAAGCGCTGCCACTCATTACTATAGCTTTCCTCGTCTTTTATTTATTTAGTTAGCCATCATGCTTTTGCGATCGATCTTCTTTTTTCTTTCGCGCCGTGTGCACGCGTGCGAGTTGACTCCAGTATCCACGCATTCAGTCATTTAGGCGTGTTGTTGCAAGGAGTGCCGAACGCAGAAACGGCATGCCCGCAACACGGGAGCATGGCTTTCATTGCACATAAATAGAGCAGCCCTAGACTGTGTACAGTTTTGCGGGATTTTTCTTTTAATATTTTTTTCTGGCAACTGTGCCGTCCCTACCGAAGAGGTGTCGGATGAGGCGCTAATGGAAAGTGTCCGATATCATGATGATGGCGAGGAATCTTCGGAGTTCGGTTCGAGCTATGCCTTCCACATTTTTGCTGCAAAATAAAATCTTATGGGGTAGGTATAGCTTCAGTTAACCCCTATTTCTTTTGCGAATTTCCATGCCGAAACTGGATATAACGAAAACCTCTTTGTAACGAAAATTTTCCAAGCATTTGTCAGTTTCGTTATATTCAGGTTTAACTGTACTATAAGTATTTCTTGCTCATTTTAACTGCAGCAGCCATTATGCCAGTGTCGCAAGATAAAATTCAACACGCATATCTGTTGGTGTCACTGCATGTGTAGCTTTTGAAGGCACACACAAAAATGCGTCATAATAGTGCTGATGCTTTGTAGTACTGACGTATGAATGTGTATATGTTCAGTTCAGTTTTGCATATTTGTCTGTAGCGGTTGTGTTGAGATTTTTATTCCTGGCCACAGCAGCATTTAGTCTAATGAAACCAACCAGCTGTTGTTCAACCCTACAAAATGCAGTTTCCGTCTGAAAGGACATTGACAACTCAGTGGTACAGATCGAAAATATTTTTCACATGCCATACTTGGTACTATTATTTTTCCACCATTCTTTTTACACACCATTCCAACAAACATAATCAAGAATTTTTTTGTTGCATTATTACCAAGGCAGGGTAGTCAGTGGAATGATCAATTTTCCAATGCAGTGGAATGATCAAGTTTCTGTCGTACAAAAGTCAATGTTCTTTAGACTGTGTACGACACTGTTAATTGCATAATGACAGCCTGAGACCATTAAACTGCGCTATCTTCAGAAAATGAGTTATAGTGACAATAGCACGTAGATGTGCTACCGTCGCACAACTGTGCCTGTAGCTGGAACAGCGCACTGACCAAGTCAATGAGAATTTGCATCCAAAATGCACTATGGAAGCATAAAAGATGCGATGACTATCATGTCACCTAAATATAGATGAAATTTTTCCTAGCATATTACTAACAAGTCGTAGTTATTGCTGCTCCAAAAATCTATGCATGCATTGTTTGGTGAACTAATGACTCCTATTGCATAACTGTCAGTCTCAAGGAGTACCAACACTTTGCCAAAACCCTCGAACAGCGCCATTGGTTGAAGTTTGCTTTATAACGTAGCTGAGAAGTATCTAGTACTGATTGAAGAAGCACACCCTTTAATCCTGTTGCTGTTTGCTGGCTGCAGTACTTCTGATGATGTATTTTCTTTTTCTTCTTTCCTGCATTCATGGGGAAACATTCAAGTTTGGTCGTAAAACCCACAGGAAAGGCTGCATTCTTGGCTAGTCATTAAGAAAAATGAAGGTCATCCCATTCATATATTGCAGAAGCTACGGAGTATCTAAAACCACAAAGTTCATGTGATACTTTCGTAGCTCAGGCATGCACAATCTGGCTGCACAGTTGTGCATTTGTGCGAGAGTTTTGTGCCACACGTGAGCGGCCGCCAGCCCTCGATAGAAGAGTGCAACTTCTACAACACTGCCACAGTAGTGCTTTTCTTTTTTCATCACAGCCCTGATTGTACCATCTAGTTGCCACACTTTGACTGATAACACTGTAGTTAAGAAAGTACCACCTAAATTGACAATAACTTTCATCCTCTTTGTTTGGATACTCTCATGTGAGAAAAGTTTGAATAGTGGATTGTCTGTTGTTCTAGCCCGTAAGGCCTGGATTAGTCATGGAAACTTCATTGTCTAGCAGCGAGATGTAGTGCTGGCAGGGCACCATATTTTCTCAGATTTTTCTACATGGAGCTAAGGCTGTTGGGTGCGAATGAGCCAGGAACCATGCTTAAAAACTTTGGGCACCAAGACACCTGACTCATCATTCAACTGGTCGCAGAAAAGCAGTTGCATTTGCATATGGGGAAGCCCTCCCAATTCTCCACCAAACCTTACAATGAATGTGCCATTTTTAAAGTAAATCATTCCATGTTATTTTCCAGGACCCTGCACCCATTGCACCAAAGAGAAAAGAAAAGGTTGTGAAAAGACCTTTGGATTATGCACACAGAACATTTTCAGGGCCGTTTTCATAGCTGTACTCTGTTCATTCTGAACTGCAATACTGATAGGGGAGGTTAGTTTGTGTTCAGGACTATCCACCCGAGCTCATTTTTCTTTTAAGAATCATGATCGTTTGCAATGCTTGGAATTTTCGCTGGCTCACATTCATTTGAAGATGTAGTCTTTTGCCACATCGTAGCATTTTCTTTTGTCTGAAAAGCGAATTTCTCATCGCGTGAGGCCACAGGAGCAGAAGCAGTAGACCTGTTTTGGAGTTTGATAGGTGCATGAGGAAATCAGCGAGGTTGTACCCGTATTGACTTAGCATTAACTGGCTAGAAGCTGGCGACAAGGTGGTCGAGGAAGGAATTTGCCTATTCATTTAGGAAATTGAACGGGCACCTTGTCTCCAACTGTTCCTCAGTTTGTTCCTCAGTTGTTCATCGATGAAAAAGCTATTGCTTTCAAGTGAGTGGTATGATCAATCCAGGCCTGAGTGCTAGGAAGATAGGCAGCCTGAAATGGCATGCGTTCGTTCTAGCGTACCATTCTGCTGTTGTAATCCCACTGTTTGCTTGCACCCCATTATTTATTCTGTTATGTACATGCTTTTTTTTCTCTCTCTCTCTTTGAATCTGCCCCTGTCAGTGTAATTACCTGTACTTGTTTACACCGCTGTATGGAATGCACGTGATCACGTAGATGTTTTTGTACCATTTCAAGCCTCGATGATCGAGGTTTTCTGTTAAGCAGACGCTAAAGCTCATTGCTCGGCGCTGCTGTTCAATAAACCATTCATCTAAAAATGTCTTTGGAGCATGAACTTACTTCCAGATGACATTACACCATAGCCAGTTAACACATCTTGGAAGACTCGTAAAGCATTGGAACAGCCAGGGCACTTTGAAAGCTTGCCACTATGCAAATTGGTTATTTACATGTTTTTTAAAGGCTAAATCTGAACACATGGCCGTTGAATATGAATGATGCTCAATGATGCTTCTATCTGCAAGAAGAAAGTTGTAGGTACTTATGGTTTTATGAAGTCATTCGACATGGCGAAATAAATTATTGTGGCAAGTGGAGGCCTTTCTGTAAAATTATGATTATTTGTTTCCATTACTGCAGCTATGTACGTCAAATGCATGTCTCCTACTGGCAGTAACAAAAAGTCTTGACTGACGCTACGGCAGATGCTGCATAAGGAATCTTCGCGGACTTATAATTAAGCGAAATATGTGCTTTAAAGAAAAACAAAAATCTCGTGTTATCGAATTACGTTTTCATTAAACCAAAAGCGTCGCTCTAGCGATGACTTGGTAAGCTAGATATCGCTGGACAAGAAAATACAAGTGGCGACGCCGCTCTGAGACCCGCACTACACAGGTGACGTAATTTTTTTACGGCGTATGCTGGGGCCCACACAAATTTTTCAAGTAAGAACAATGTGTTCTGAGGAGGACAGGGACTTAACGTAGCGCGTTTCAGAAAATTTGAGCCAATGGGGCAGGCTAAAATACAAAAAAAAAAAAGTATGATGTCAAGCACTCTACGTTTCGGCGCGGAATTCAAAAGCGAAACATTAACCGTCATTTTCTCTTCTAATTTTGCGAATAAAATGTCGGAATAACGGCAATGAAGATCCGGAAAGATCATCATTATCATCAGCCTAGTTTAGGGCACTGCAGGACAAGGATCGACCCGTCCCAATGATTTCCAATTTGCTGAGCGAGTTGGTTCCACTTTATGCCCGCGAACTTTTTAATTCCATCGCTCCACATAACCTTCTGCCTGCCTCTGTTGCGTTTTCCTTCTCTTGGTATCCATTCCGCCGCTGTTACGGTGCATCTGTTACCTGTCCTCCGCATGGCATGTCCTACCTTGGTCCACTCCTTTCTTTTAATTAATGTAAGAATATCGGCTGGTGCTGTGTGTTCTCTGATCCACACCGCTCGTTTTTTTATCTGTTATTGTTCCACCTATCATCTTTAAATATAGTGTCTCACTTTCAATATGCCGTTCCAAAAAAAAAAAAAAATTACAGCATATCCACGGAGTGAATGATGATGAGTGGGCGAAGCTCGGGAGGTTCATCGTGGATCGTGCCGAGTTCCGGATTAATTTAGTTAACGCGCACGCTACGAATCCTTATGGTTCAACTATGCACAAGTGAAATCTCCCACCGGCACTTCATTGCAAGTCAAGATTCAGTGCATATATATATATATATATATATATATATATATATATATATATATATATATATATATATATGTGTGTGTGTGTGTGTGTGTGTGTGTGTGTGTGTGTGGCCGGTGAACGGTTGTCCAACGCGAGCAGTCGGTATTTCTCAATCAAGAAACTCGCTAGGAGACGCTGCCTGCGCCAACGTTGTCTCTCGCGGGTGAGGGCGCGTTCTCCTTCTTTGCGAGCTGGTAGAGCGTTCTTCTAAGAAAGAGCGTTTCCATAGTCAACGCGCGCCTTTCGCTCTCTCTCTTTCACAAGACAGCAGATGGAAGAGTGAGAGAGAGAGAGGCACGCGCCGAGGGCGAGCGCGTGCCTCCCGGCACGCCGGTTACGCCTGACGCAGGACAAGGTTAGACTAAGAGGAGCTTCGCCCCTAAAAAAAAAAGCCAGCCTTAGTACCCGGGAAACCGCCTGGAAGGATCAAAGCTGGGGCCACGCACGGCGTCTATTCGTTTGTCATTTATTTCTTCCTGCGTAACAGCCGCGCCACGGTGGTGTAGTGGATTTGGCACTCGGCTGCAGATCCGAAGGTCGCAGGATCGAATCCCGGCCGCGGCGGCTGCATTTCGATGGAGGCGAAATGTTGAGGCCCGTGTGCTGTGCGATGTCGGTGCACGATTAAGAACCCCAGGTGCTCGAAATTTCTGGAGCCCTTCACTGCGGCGTCTCTCATAATCATATCGTGGTTTTGGGAAGTAAAACCCAGAAACCAATCAAAACAAGTGTTACCGTTCAACAAACAAAAGGAGTGGCCTTTGGTTCACCCTCCCCACAGCGACGAAAAGATTCAAATGGTCGAAGAAGTTTTCGAAGATGGCGCCCAAGAATCGTTGCTCTTGCCCAAGTTACGGTGTTCAAGTTGTCCTTAATTTCGCTAGGGTGGGGTTCGCCATATAGAGAAATGAGGTATGCTAGATGCTAGAGGTTAAAAAGGATGGTAACTAGCGCCGTAAGATTGCTTAGTCCACAACAAAGGTTTCGCCCTGGCGGCTGCTGACAAAACTGCCTACTTCCCTCTCTTCCCTTCGCAAGCTTCGTAACGCGTCTCTCTCCCCCACCATTCTGCGACCTCCCTTTCCGACAAAAGTGGGTGCGCTTGGGGCGGTCCCTGCTCGCTCGCCAGCGGCGGCCGCGGTGGGCCGAGTGTGCGTTCCCTGCTTGGCTCGTTGTGTGCGTGGTTATCGCGAGCAACTCGCGCGTGCGGTGAGGGACTATGTGAAGAATCAACCGGATAACCAATTTCCTGCTGCGCGCCGCGGCTTCTCTGCGTGTTCCCCCGGCGCGCCGAGGCCGTGCGCCACCGACAGCGCCTTGTTTCGACGAGACCGAACGCGTCGCTCCCGGGAGGGCGGCCAGGAGAAGAGAAACTCCGCGGCTATGATCTGCGACGGCTAAGCTACCGTACGTCGTCGTCCTCGCGGCGGGAGAAAAAAACTAAGAAAAAAAAAAAAGGAACTCCTCGCGCGTCACAGCCATCGATTCAACGAGCGGTGAGTCTCTTTCTCCGGAACGGCAGCACGTTCCAGCGAGCTCTCTTCGTCTTCCTGTCCCTATATATGTGATTCGTCTTTATTTTTTTTTTCTATTTCGCTCGGACATGCCCCAAAATGTCCGCGTGCAGCCTTCCATTTTGACGCGCGCGCAGCGCGCACGGGCGTTCGATGCGTTCGCGCGCGTTCGGCCACAAAGCTCGCGTCTGAGCGCGCTACGGCGCGTCTAGGCGCGCGATGTTGCATTCGCTTTGCTAGTAGTGTAAAAAAGGCCTTCGCCCTTTGGCGGTTATAAACACCGCGGTGGCGGCTAGCCGCGCGAACTGCCCTCAGCTGTGGAGGTAGAAAGGGAGGGGAAAGAAAAAAAAAAAATGGTTTGCGTCGTGCCAGCAGGGTGGACCAATGGAGTTTGGAAGCAGTGCCCGTGTGGGTCGATACATAGCGCGCGCGCGCGCTCCCTGCGAGACACACGGCTACCGTGCTACGAAAACGCACGAAGCCCCGTGAACTTTTTTTCTTCTATTCCAAGCTTGCGCACGTTTGCATCGTACGCACGTTCGGTTGTTCAGTTTCAAGATAAGCTTTTTGGGCGAGAGCTCCCAGCTCCCACGCATTTCGTGAGGATGCCGCTCGCGTTGTTCCAGTTCATGTCGTTGCACTTAACCCCGCCGTGTCGGGAATTTTTTTTTTTTTATTTCCTTTGTCCCAGCCGGTCGTCGCTCGATCTCGCTAATCGTGCCGTTGGGTCCTCATCTATATCGCGTTTTCTTCCTTCCCTGCTCCATCCTTTATACATTTCTGTGCCTGCCTCGCGCTTCTTTCCGATTCCCCCCCGTATTGATTTCCCGGGGTCCCGCACTGTTTTCGTTTCCTACACAATGGAGAAGGCGCGCCGTTAAGGTGTGGTACTGTTTGTGTCTGGACGGTTTCCTGTTGCAAACCCAAAGAGCGCCACGTCGTTAAACCCGCCATCCTGGTTAAACGAAGATATCGCATCATATTAGTTTACGTTACATACCGTGCAGGGCCGTCCATTGAGGGACCCTGGTTCAACTATCCCTAGTGTATAAGCCTGGGTTGAGATATTTTAATACATATAATTGCCTTCATACGTACGCGATCCGTACGTAATCGCGTGCGTGATTACCACACGACGCATTTTGTCGCTCCTTTTTCCTCAATTAAGGTGTAGGAGACTGAATAATGCACTTGCCTTGTAATATAAATGCGCGCGTAACTCTATCCGCATCAATTAAGAAGCTGTATGCCCCGCAGCGCGCTTGCGTAATGAGCGCCCGTTTAATCTACACGTACCAAGGTCATTAAAGATGCGTTTTCGCACTCTTACCGAAAGGGCCGGGAGGCAGCCTTGAATCGCGACTGCCCTAGATAACGCCAGTATTTGCACAGAAGCTCGCCGGCAACCTTTGCTCGATCGTAGCCGGCTGTGTTCATTATAAATTATCTGATAACCAGCCGGGCGCGCGGACTTTCGCATCCTCGTTTTTTCCCTTCTCGAGCGACTGCGCTCTGCCGTTCGTAAATTCGTGCTCGCTCTGTCTAGCCGTGCCAAGTTTCTAGAACATTTTCCCACTGCAGATCATACCTACACATAGGCATATTACGCTGCATGCTTCTGCATGCATGTCCCGCTGAGCAACGGCGATCCTTCCACGCACGCTGCACGCTCGAAGGTCATGTCACTTGTCACACACGCCCCCTTTTTTTGTGCGCTTGTTTCATCGTGAAGGGTTCAGCTTCTCAAGGACCTGACAGCGGGGAACGTTTCGAAAGCTGGAAGGAGCTGTTCTTAGGGCTCCTCCTCTTTTATCTCAAGCATGCAGCTGCGCGCCGCTCTATATCACCATAAAGAGAAAATCGCTCGTGATAAGATAATTGAAGCTTTGCTGTCGCATCAGCTCTTTTCATCTGTACGGCCGTCACACCTATTTCATCGAAGCTTAGCCTGAACAGCGCGTTAACGCAGGACGAGAACCTCGGAACAGAACGTGCTGAGCCCAGGTGCATGAACAAAGACGGTAGAATCGGATCACTTAAATTCTCAGTCCTATTTCTGAAACAAGGGACTTTGCACATCCTTCAGCGCGCAGCTAATCGTCGAAATTCAAACCACGCGCGCGAGGAAGCCGCGATCGTTCACTGTAGCGCTACATACATATCAATTTGTGCACGTGCACATGCAAGTCCTTTTTTCTTTTTTCGCGCTAACCGCGACCCGCACATGCAATCCTTTCCCTGCGGAGGGCGCGCGCGCATTTCACCGGCGGAAATTCTTGTCACGTGTTTCACGCGTGTTGCACATACGAGTCAAGCCGCGGGAGCGTCCGGAGAAAGTGACGCATATGCCCAGTGCCGTATTTAGTCGTCGAAACGCGCTTATAAATGCGATCTCGGCGGGAGTGCCGACGGGGTCTGGGATAAAAGAAAAAGTTAAAGATGCGGCAGGAAAGGTGGGGCGCAGTCGGCGCTGCGCGAAGCAACGAGACGCCGACCGAAATTTACTGAAGCATATACGCACGAGACAGAATTAGCAAATATAAGTGTCTCGGGAGCAGGAAAGGGCTACAATCCCTCACTCATTTTCAAGTGCATGCTACGCGCTAAGATTAGAAGGATAGATTTTCTGTGTTGGACATCTGGGATGAATTTGTACCGTTCTACAGCGACATGGTTAATGAGTGTGTTATGAAGTCGGAAAAAGGACAAATAAAGAATATGTTGAATGCTTGAGTGCAAACTATGAAATCATTTAATATGAAACATTGAACCTTTAAGAAATAGCTAAAGAAGTCAGCCTGCACAGTGATGTGCAAAAAAAAAAGAGGAATTAAGGTTACCTTCCCTCACATTGACAAAGAATTTTATAACGCACTTCTCTGTCATTCAGTGAACCAGCTGGGCCCGCAGAATATTGGTACCTGTGAATGGTACTTTTGATTGTGATTCGTATCATTTGTATTTATACATGTATCCTAATCATCTTTATGTGACAGTTATACTTGCCCAAAATTTAGAATTCATTTTGCTAGTTAAAGTGTGTTGTGTAAGAATGTTAATGACCAAATTTTCTATGGATAGCAACATACATCTAGTGCTTTAGGTTCCTAGGACCCACAAACAACACATTTCCATAGTATGCTCAGCTTGCTCATAAAGAAGTAACAACCAGTTGGATGATTTGGATTCTTATTTCACATACCTCTTACTACAAAGGAAATAAACTTCACATTCAGGGATTTATGAGCAGTTGTTTGGACAGGTTGCCTATATATGCATGCTCCTAACATGTGCTATGCCCTGGACATTGTCATCTTCAACATCACATACTGGCAAATGCTGTGTCTTTTGACAGTTCAAATTGCCTCGATGTGCTGCCAATGCCGAGTGTGATCCTTTGACTAAGACGTCCGCAGTTGTTGCAGTGTTAGTGGTGCGCTCATATGGGACACAAGCCAGGAAGTCAATAAAGCAGGTTGAGAAGGAATTACAGATCCTGAAACAGAGGATATATGCTATGTACATGATGTTTAATGACAGAAAGATAACATTGTTGATTAGAGAGCTAATAAATAATAATAAATAATAAAAAGATTAAGAGGACAAAATTGAATTGGACAGGCTATGTAATGTACAAAACAGGTAATCAAATCTAGTCTTTTAGAGAAACGCAATGGATACCGAGTAAAGAGAAAGGCATCCAAGGATTTCGAAGAATTGAATGGTGTGTGCCTGAAGAAAGTAAGTAAAACTGAGTTAGGTGATGCAAGACAACATTAATTAGTTATTCACCAAGGTGAGGTGGCCTGTTGTAAAGGCATATTGGATGTAAACTAGCTTGTCACTTCATGCCAGTTATGAAATCAGGGGTTGCAGCCTGACCTACAAAAATTCGAAAAATTTTTTGCCGAGTGTGATCCTTTGACTAAGACGTCTACAGTTGTTGCAGTGTTAGTGGTGCGCTCATATGGGACACAAGCCAGGAAGTCAATAAAGCAGGTTGAGAAGGAATCACAGATCCTGAAACAGAGGATATATGCTATGTACATGATGTTTAATGACAGAAAGATGACATTGTTGATTAGAGAGCTAATAAATTTATCGTATTAATGTCCTAGTTGAGATTAAGAGGACGAAATTGAATTGGACAGGCTATGTAATATACAAAACAGGTAATCAAATCTACAGTCCTTTAGAGAAACGCAATGGATACCGAGTAAAGAGAAAGGCATCCAAGGATTTCGAAGAATTGAATGGTGTGTGCCTGAAGAAAGTAAGGAAATATAACTGAGTTAGGTGATGCAAGACAAGATTAATTAGTTATTCACCAAGGTGAGGTGGCCTGTTGTAAAGGCGTATTGGATGTAAACTAGCTTGTCACTTCATGCCAGTTATGAAATCAGGGGTTGCAGCCTGACCTACAAAAATTCAAAAATTCTTGCAAGAAAAGAAAGGAATACAAATTCTTCATTCATTGGCTAAGTGCACTGAAGCAGAACAGGAATGCAGATGCAGCTACATAGAAAAAGAAGCTTTTATAATGAGTTCTCGTTTTATAGCTTTAAATGCATTTGTAGCTTCGAACTAATGCTCAGTGAAGCAGTGAAATTACACATGGGCAGCTCTATATTCTTTTCACGATTGCTCTAAGGCACTTTCCATAAAGCAAAAAAAGGAATAAACCACATTGTAAAAGGGGGAGAAGGGCAGTGCTTATGAATGGAAAAAAAATGCTTGCATACACATTTTAGGGAGCAACCTGACGCAGATGCTTGTCTAAAACACTTTGGTGCCAAAATCAACTCAAAAAGTAAAACAGTGAAAATAAATTTTTTTTTTCAATTTAAACGACACTGTAAAAGTCAAATGTGCATAGGCTTCTCTCTCACTAATCATTGTTATTCTTGTGGTGCTAATTCTTGCAGACAGTGACGCCGTGCCCCCACGATGGCGTTGCACGAGGACTACCAGGTGTCGATGGTGGCCGACTGGTTCCACGCCGTGCCGCACGTCGATATCGGTTTTTCCCCCGTCAATTCCACGTTCGACCCCACCAGCAATGTTTACCTTGAGGTTTGTCATCTCCTTCCCACGGTGGAGTTCACCTCAAGTTTCCTTCTTGCCTTTATCACCTTTATCGCCTTTATCACCGATGTCATCGCAAAATTCGATTGGTGTTTTGTGGGCTACAGGATCTGAGAAAAAGCTGTATGGTTGAATATATTGGCACCTGCTATTCACATTTCTAATGCGCATTTGCAAACAATGTAGCTGTGTATGGTTTTACTAGGTAAATTTGCAAGCTGCAAAATTGATCAATTTCTCAAATTCAGTGTAAACTTTTGATGTGTACTGCACATACAGTGCAAGGGGAGAAAGGCAGACGTTAAAACCTGATGAGGGTGCAGTTTGATGCTCTGCATTTAATTCCACCTCAAATCTGTTCTTGTCTCTGTACTGTATGTACAGATGCGGACAATTAAACTAGTTAGGGCTGACTAATTGCATTGTTTCGTTTTGTTTTTGTGGCTAGTCATAATGTCTCTGACTTTGGCTTGCATGCATATTGTCTGGTCCAAACAATCTTTTTTGGCCACTGCATAATCACCAGTGTGAAATTGTGCTCTCAAGTTAACAAGCGCTGAAGCTGTTTGCATTTGATTTGTCTTGTTCTCATTGCCTCTGTCCACGTTCGCACTTGCAATGTTCCAGCAGTTAGTGCAGTTAAAGCAGTTAGTGCAATATTACTGCATATATAGGCTAATGCATACATATGCAGTAATATTTTATAGTATGTGGACATGTTAATGCATTCTGATATAAACCATCTGTGCGTCATGGACGACACCAATCAGCCTCTAATACACCCACCCACCCATCCACGTACCCAATCAGTCAATCAATTTATTTTTGATGCAGATAGCATGGTAGTTTGTTACTGTGAGAATAGGGGGCCAGAAGATGCACATAAAAAATTTGCCATAGATAACAAATCAGCTTTGCGGAAGTCTGCTTTTTGTCCACGTCTAGTCTTTGAGCTATTACCTCAGCACCACGTAAATGAAGTACTTTTCTTTTTTATGCATTATGGCAACATTGCTTCACTACAGCTAATAACATGCGTGTTGTTGCAACAAAGAAAACAATGATGTATCAATGAAAGGAAAAGCAAAGAAAAGGAGATGAACATCACTAATAGTATGCATGTATTTATCACAGAAAGGAGATGATGTTTATTTTCTTTGCCATGAATCTACAGATTAAAATATTCCACTCATGTTTATGGCGTCCTAATCACTGTTTCTACAGTGACTGACATGTTACTGCGTTGAAGCATTTGTAACTGTAACGCCATCACTCTCTGCCCGTGACACAACCACAACTGCCTCTGTTGTCTACTTGCACATTGCAGAGCCTGGGCATCCTGATTGCGGTGCCGGGCTTCTGGTTGATCCTCACCCTCCTGGCATTCCTCATCTTCTTCCTCTGCCGATGCTGCGACTCGGGTCTCAAGAAAAAACGACGCCTCACACCACTCAAGTGGACGCTGGCACTCTTTGCACTCCTCTGCTGGTCAGTCTTGGGATCATAGTTCTTTTCTTGTTCTTCTTCTTATTATTATTATTATTACTCAGCAAGCTACGCATTCAATGTGCTTGAAGAACCCACTACCTGGTCAACTAACTCTTAAGTTTTAAAGTCACGGAGTGAATGTGAGCTGTGTAAATAGAACTGTAATTAATGAGCTATGGTCAGTAACGACATAAATCTATGCTGGCATAGGTATTGTGGTCCAACCAAAAGAAAATTTCACAGGTATGCCAGAATGTTGCTCTTGTACATTGTGTGATGTCATGCACTTTTGTGTGACTGAGATGATTGATTTTCAGATATATGTGTCCCTGTGTGTCGCTGGCTTCTGGTAGTTGAGAGATCTTGATATCAGTGCTCGGCCAAAAGTATTATTTCAATCAGAAATGATGAGCTTTTATGTTTCAATTAGCCTAAAACTTACATAAACAGAGCACAAGTACTTAAATGGATGCTAAATTGGAACATAAATCAGTTTGGTCTTGTAAAGTACCTTTTGAGAACTCTATTGATGCAGTAGCATTAACCCTTTGCGGCTAAAATTTTTTTTTCAAAAAAACTTTCCCCAGATGGTAAAATCACTTTATTGCATATTTTGAATATGCAACATGCATAGAGTCTGGAGTAAGTTGGGAGTTAAAAAAAACCGGAACAGTACTTTGGCATCAGCATCGCTCAGAATTGCAAAATGTTCAATACTATTTGTGTGGGGTACTCCTTGAAACAAGGGTGTACGTACGGCTCCTTCAGAGTTTGGAAGTTTACATATCAGACTTGGAAGTCATCGCCGAGCATGTCACGAGAACAGGCAGTGTGCTCGCTCATAGCGCCTTGCTTTGCTGCGCACTTGGAAAAGAACCCAAAGGAAACTCGGTAAACGGTAAGAGTGAGAGTACCTCATCAGCGCCAGTGACAAGCAAGCTGAGAGTAGCACCAACAAAGATGGACATCAACTTCCGCCACCCCTGTTAGAGAGTGCCTATACAGATAAAAATGAAGTCTTGCGTGCCTCTGTTGCAATCATGCGGCGGAACTGAAACCACGAAAGGGCATTGCTGCCTGTTGCCACAGGTCATGTGTCGTGCTCAAGCTAGAAATCAGTTCGTTTTATCTCTGCAAGAAGGTCGCACAATGAAAGACAAACTCTTTGTAAGTTATGCAAGATGGCGGCAGCTTCCAGCGAGCATGCATCATTATCACGGCGTGAACTCTCGAACGGAAGGTCGAAACCGTACCCACACGGCAAAGACCTTGCGGGATGGAAAACCGCCGCCGTACATGTAGGACAAGAACCCTCAAAGGGTTAATGGGACACTAAAGGGAAACACTAATGTGGTTTAGATTGGTACATTATTCCTCGGGAACTGTATTTTCGCTGGTTTCATCGTTTTACATTCAGTATTATAAGAGAGAATCAAGGTCGCAGTTTCATCCTCGGCTTCTGTGCCGAAACTTTGAGAAGACGAGATCACGAATCCCATTCTTTTTTTTTTTTTTCTCATCTTCTCGCCACGTTGGTTCAGTGTTTAAAACTCTTTTCTGTGACATGAGTTTAAAGCAAAAAATCCGCTGCTGGCGGCCTTGACCATCTCGCTTCGGTTAAGGCGAAAGCTACTTTGGTGCTTCCCAGTGCAGGGTTTATGCGAGAAACATTGCGGGATATTTCGAAAGAACCCGTGTGATCAAGTGGTGATGTCATCAAGCGATGTCACTGGCGACATTATTGATGATGTCCTGGTGTAATAAAAGCACTGTTTCATGCCATATTTCTTGGAGATGTTCTTACGAACAAAGCCAGTTCATGGTTCGTGAAAGAAAATGTTGCGGTTTTGTTGGATTTGAACATGGTCTTTCAAGATGCCAAGAAAGCATGCTGCTGTTCGTACACAGCTGTGCTTGGTCCGCCACGGTCTAGTGGCTGTGGCACTCAGCTGCTGATCCGAAGGTTGCAGGATCGAATCCTGGCTGTGGCGGCTGCATTTCAATGGAGGTGAAATGTTGAGGCCCGTGTGCTGTGCGACGTCAGTGCACGTTGAAAAGCCCCAGGTGGTCGAAATTTCCGGAGTTCTCCACTATGGTGTGTCTCATAATTGTATCATTGTTTTGGGACATAAAACTCCAGAAATTGTTATTGCGGTTATTCACGGCTGTTCCTTATGTGCGGCTGACAAAACGTATGCCTAGTGCGTGTGACGATTTTACGTGACGTGTTGCACTCAACCACCGCATTCTATGCAAGTGCATCACAAAAACGTAGGAGGGATGCCACTATTGAAGAGGCTTGCACTGCCGCAACGACACGGAAATACAATTGCAGGCTTCCCTATGTCTTGCAGATGTCTAAACTATATGTGTTACTGATGTGCAGACTGGCCTTCGCCTTCTTATGTTAGGAGAATGTAACACCTAACCAAATCTTTTTCTTTGCAGCGGCGCGTTGGCGCTGGGGCTGTTTGGAAACGACCAAGCTCACAGTGGTGTGGTGGCTGTTCAGAAATCGACACAGTACATGGAAGACAACCTCAGCAATTTTGGCAACCAGGTAGGCTCTTGGGACGGTTTTGCTCCAGTGTTTCACTTTCCCTTCACTGCGTCTTTGATCGTGGATTGGCCTGTGCTTGTTGGATGTGTTGTGATGCTTTCATGTGGACGCTAGTTTGCTGTTAAGCATGACATCTGCATTTGGCATCTTTGTGATCTGGTTAGTATGACCTTGTTGAGATCAGACAGTTGTTTGTTACTGGAGTGCTTGATCGCTGTGTTCCATGCTGAACGAGTGACTGAATTAGTGGAGTGGCTAGTGACTGCTCGGCAGGTCAGTTCGATTTCTTGTTGTCTTGTGCATTTATTACTGTTTCATTTCTTACAGAAAATGTGCGAGATTCATGTTTATATCTGGCTTACTTACCATGGCTCAGTCAGGCTGTGCATGTTTGAGGGGATTGCTTTACGTGTGTTTTAGGCCAGAGGCCAGCTCGGAATCTAGCGCTGCACGCGTTCACTGTGCATGTCTTGTGTCCCCAAACTGCAGCGTAAGTGAATGCAGCTTCATTGGGTTTCATTGAATAGAACAACCAGCAGTGTCATTTGAAACCAAAATTTATTAAAATGGAAAGAATGAAAGTGACAACAAGTGTAGAGGGAAAGTCCAAATTTTATTTGTGATATGCTGGAAGCAGTGCAATACGATCTGCTGGAAGAATTTCTGTACATGCTACCCGCAAGTTGGGAGAGAGATTGCATCCCTCGGTGTGTCCATAACTGCGTAGAGTTGTTTTGCTGTAAATTGTGCCCGTTGTAGGTACAGTTGAATGTTGATATTGTTACATGACGATTAAGGACACTGACCTGCAGTGGGGTGTACGGTTACAGGGATCTGAGAGACACCCAAGAAAGAAGACGATGATGTACCTGGGGTGAACATGGTGTGACTCCCAGCTTGGTCAGTGTAAATACGAGCGCTGTAAATAATTTCACCGTTCGTTCTGTTCTGTTTCATTTTTGGTGGAGGTGCGTCTTCTTTCTTGGGTGTCTTTCAGATCCCTGTAACCGTATACCCCACTGCAGGTCAGCATCCTTAATCGTCACATAACAATATAATGAAGTATCTGTCGTAAAAAATGCAGTGATAAATAGTGCTACCATTGAAACAATGCTACACACATAAGCATTTATAGCGAATTATCAGACACACTGAAGTGATTGTCACGTCATATTGAATGTTTTATAACCAAGTTTAACTGTATTAAGCAACAGTTCAAATCTGCTGCAGGCTTCTCATTTAGTCTCACTTGTGCTTTGCTAAGGTGTGAGCACATTGATTGAAAAGTGGCATGCAGTGCCAGGTTATTTGCGAGTCTTAATCCAGAAGTGTCACTGACTATGACTTTCTCACAGACACAATACCTGGAGCGAGCCCTGGGCCAGAACGCCAAGGACCAACTGCAGGGACTGACTGAGGCAATGGCTGGCCCCATGCCCGATGCCGCTGCCCGAAACTTGCTTGACCGCTCGCTGGAGCTCATCAAAGGAAACCTGAGCGTGGGCGCCGGGCGTGCCCAGGAGCTGCACTCCCGCATCGGCCACTTGACTCTCAGTCCGCTGCCTAGAGCCCTAGAATTGATCGAGCTCTTCCGGTGAGTCGACGCAAGTAGTGATCTTTGGCTGCTTTCTCTTCCTATGCATTGTCATTATCACATTGATTGATTTGTGGAGAATAGCATGGCAAAGTCAGATGAGGGTAGCAAAGTGCCACTTCATGGGTGCCTCATGCACTTTACCGTTGTTGTATCTGTTGACTGATGCACAGATATGGCTGCATACCATTGTCGAGCCAACATACCGAAGGGTCCCCTTGTAATGTCAAATTCTATGTGTGTCATGTAACGTGATGGAGAAATGGCACAGACCTAACCTTTAACAAAGAGTTACATCGATTGAAGCCACTTGCTCTTAGCTGCCTTGAATATAGTTGGAAATTTTTTTAACAAAAATGGTTACTTTAACCCTTTAAAATGTTTTACTGCATTGTGGCTACCTACCAAAGTAAAAAATACACGCTGGCACGAATGTTTATGTATTTACAAAAGTTATGTTCGTGCAAATACGCCAGTTTGTGAAGTTTTGTATTATGAAGTTGTACATTAGCTTTATATTATGACAACAGTTTTATATTACGAAGTTTTACATTAGTTTCATATTATTACAGCAGTTTTATATTATGAAGAATACATTGTGAAGTTTTATATTTACACGAACGTGCTGTGCACACAACTGTTTTAGTTAAGGTGCACAAGAGTTTAAAGGGTGACTGATGTGCTTCATAGATTGAGTGTGTCATGTGTACTGGCCCACCGCTGTTTTCCCACCAGGTGGCCTGCGACCATTGGCCTGCTGTGCGTGCTCATTCTGGTATGCCTGCTGCTGCTCTGGGGTGTCATCCGGCACTCGCGCTGTCTGCTCATTCTGTGAGTCACATGCACCACCTTATCTTTTACGTGCATATTCATGCATTTGTGCCGAGTGTGCGTCTGCCTGTAGGCTCGCATTCTCTTCACACCATGCAGTACATTGTGCAGAATAACCAATACAACAGCAGTGGTGGGCTACAATACAAGGATAAGTTCGAAAAGCTGTCTCGTAGCTTTGCGATAGTAATCCATTTCATGCATCAGGTGCAATGCTGTGAAGGCTACACAAGTAGTCCGTGAAGAAAAATAATAGGAGAGGTGCATCACTTTGACAAACTAACGACAAACGCAAAATGCAAACTCGTATATTTCAATTGTTTCCCCAGAAATACGAGCATGTTTAGTCAAGCTGGTTAGAAATGTGCAAGATTTAAAGCTGCCAGCGAGGCATTTTTTTCTTGTTTGCTCACTTCAAGCAACGCGCTACTTTTTGGTTTCAGAAGTACACAGCGTATACGTGAATGCTAGCTTTGAGAGTGTTACACCTAATTTATGAAACTGAGCAAAGTTGTAAGTACAGCTTGGTGAAACCACCTGTATGATTTGTAGGGGTTACTTCTTCTACTAATTACTACTGCTAGCAGCGGCATCGCCGCTAGCAACCCCCTGTCGTGGGTTCGAGCACTCAACGAGCAGAGAATGAGGGAGTCGCGCTCGCGCGCTAGCTATCTCAGCCATGCCATCGCCGCGCTGCCGCGCGCTTCGGCCCGCGGCCCGACTCGAGGCAGGGCAGCGCGAACCGTCGCACGCGGCTAAAGAGGAGAACATTAGGCGCATCTCTCCGAGCATGGTAATTTAATAAACATTAAAATAATACAAACAATAACAAGGCCGAATAAAGATCGAATTAAATAAAACGAAAGGACAATAACGATTAACAAAACGCGAGCACGATAACACAAACAAAGGACAGTAACAAAGAACAACACGCGAACACAGAATAACACACAAAAATAACCAAAGACCATGCAAGGAAGGAGAGCCTAACCCCGGCTAGCGCACCCGCGACCGCGAGCCCTCGGAAAAGGAAAATAGAAGAAGAACATACAGACAGGAGCGTCGGTCGCAGGTCGCCGCCGTGGTCGCTGGGGCTCGCAGAAGCACGCCATCCGACCGATGGCCTGGTCGGCCGGAGGGTCCCAAAAGTACGTGCGCACTTCTCCAAGTCCCAGCGTGTTCTCTCGAGCATCTCCAAAACCAGAAACGCCAGAACGCGCAAACGTTCTAGGAATTTCTCGCTGCCCAATGGCAGCCTATGTTAAAACCACATGGGGCAAACGGGCGGGCCGCCGCCCCGTCAAGCTGGGGAAAGGGGGGTGCGGAGCATTTCTGAACAAAAACATGGCGTCGAGCGGGACGCGGCCCCACATCCCTCCCTCCTTAAAAGCCCCCCTAAAAAAACAATACCGACGGTGCCAATACAAAATAAAATCCGCGAACTCCAAACGAAAACAAAGAATAAGGAAACAAACGCGACAATACAACCGAGCAAAGTCCTTCAAATGTCCGATGAAGCCGGCGCGCGCCACGGCATCTTCACCCGGACCCTGGACGCCGGCCGCGGCAGGTCTCACGTGCCGTCGACCCTGTCGAATTCCTGGCCGCCCCAAGTGCCGCGACCACGGCTCCGTCCGCAGCCTCGCCGTCGACGCCGCCCCGCTCCGGACACGCAGACTTCGGCCGCCAAATCAGCGCGGCAGAAAAACACAACGAAAACAACAACAAAAGAACAAAAACAGTCGCGCAGCACAAGAACGAAAAATCAAGTTAACTACGAACAATAAAACAACGCGAGGCTAGAAATCATTCTCAACGTAGCGAAAACCAAAAACCCAAAAAGAAACTGTACGTAAAAAGAAAGGAACACTTAGAACATCGAAGAAAAGCTAGCGAAAGGGTAGAGAAAGAAAAAGAGAAAGACGTCTCTGTCAGGTTATCTCTCCGTCTGGAATCAGTCGGGCAGTAACCAATGTAAACGTGGTCTTCGCTAGTGCGACGCCGCATGACCTTACACTAGCGGACAATCCTTCCACGAACGCACACTGCCCATCCGTGACACCAAACGAAACGGGAGATCCACAACGTGTTGCCTACGGAATGAACAGACGCGGAAGGGACGGCAACAGCTGAGCATTCACACTGCACCGTGCCAAATCGCAGAGCACAGTAACTTTAGCTAAAGCCTTCCGCTCTGACGACTGGCAAGAACTACTGCAGGGGCGCGCTATCGCTCTCCTCTGCTGTCGGGGGGGTGCCACTGCCGACGCGCGTAAACACGCAGCGCTAACCGCAAAGGTGGCATGATACTGTGGCCAAGCTCGTACAGACCGCGCAGAGTGAACCCCTTTCTCTCCCAGGCCACGGCTACACAAGCCGCTTCGGGCCCAAAACCCGCGCTCGTCGCAAAACCAGACAACGATACAGCGCGCGCGCCATGTGCAGTACCAACACATTCAGGCGCCTCGCCTCCCGGAGGCGAAAAACAAAACCGCGAAAGAAACTATTTACATTATGTACACCTGGGTCACTCTGCCGTCAACTACGTCGCTCTTCGGGCCAAACGAAAAAAAGCAAAAGAACAACAAACAAGAAAAAAACCAGATTCCGGAGGTGAGTCCGGTGAGGATGGACCCCCTCTTTCATCCTTTCCCCCCGACCGGCCGGCTGATTAACGCCACAATGGCCTCCTCCTCTCCCGCCGCGGGGACGCTGGAACGCTCTCCCCTTCTGCGTGCGCGAAGATATACAGGTGCCCAAAGGGCTATTCATGGAAGAAGGGTCTTCCTTCTTCTTTGTTCGCCTCAGCGGCCTTTCCGCCATCTTTGCCTCCCTCGGTGCAAGTCGGCCATGTGCACCGAACAGCGCCGTCAACTTTTAACCAAAAGAGACTTCGGGCGACCCGGGCTAGAAATAGCGCGTCAACTATTCCTTCACTGGTTCTGAATTTAGTGAGGAAAGACGCGCACGACGCGAAGTCTAAAGAAAACCGTTGGACTCACCGACTTGAACGTCGCACGGGAGACACGATGGTCAATCTCCCGGCCATGGCATGATGGAAGCCTTGGTAAATCCAACGAGTTTCCGCCACCAAGAACAAACTGCTGCACCTCGGTGGCAACTTGCATCACGCCTTTCCTCGTCCACGCTTCGCCTCACACAACTTCGAAGCGGGTTACCAATCCGTTTGAGAAGTGACATTTGCCTCTCCTCACACCACGATACAATGACAAGAGAAAAAAGGAAGGACAGACAAAGAAAGAGATACGGGCGATACACGGCAGAGACGGCCAACTTCAACCAAAGCGCATTTTACGCTGGGAACCGAACGCAACTTCCCCACTCTGCCGACACCTGCTCGTCGTCTGAGCGACCAAGGGCAAGGCCCCTGGCCCCACGTTGGGCGCCAAAATGTAGGGGTTACTTCTTCTACTAATTACTACTGCTAGCAGCGGCATCGCCGCTAGCAACCCCCTGTCGTGGGTTCGAGCACTCAACGAGCAGAGAATGAGGGAGTCGCGCTCGCGCGCTAGCTATCTCAGCCATGCCATCGCCGCGCTGCCGCGCGCTTCGGCCCGCGGCCCGACTCGAGGCAGGGCAGCGCGAACCGTCGCACGCGGCTAAAGAGGAGAACATTAGGCGTCACTCTCCGAGCATGGTGATTTAATAAACATTAAAATAATACAAACAGTAACAAGGTCGAATTAGTCGAATTGAATATAAGGACAGGACAAGAACGATTAACAACACGCGAACGCACACGAACACAAACAAAGGACAGTAACAAAGAACAACACGCGAACACACAATAACACACAAAAAATAACCATGCAGGGAAGGAGAGCCTAACCCGGCTAGCGCACCCGCGACCGCGAGCCCTCGGAAAAGGAAAATAGAAGAAGAACATACAGACAGGAGCGTCGGTCGCAGGTCGCCGCCGTGGTCGCTGGGGCTCGCAGAAGCACGCCATCCGACCGATGGCCCGATCGGCCGGAGGGTCCCAAAAGTACGTGCGCACTTCTCCAAGTCCCAGCGTGTTCTCTCGAGCATCTCCAAAACCAGAAACGCCAGAACGCGCAAACGTTCTAGGAATTTCTCGCTGCCCAATGGCAGCCTATGTTAAAACCACATGGGGCAAACGGGCGGGCCGCCGCCCCGTCAAGCTGGGGAAAGGGGGGTGCGGAGCATTTCTGAACAAAAACATGGCGTCGAGCGGGACGCGGCCCCACAGATTATACTGTCCCACACTCGTGAGGCAGAGTCACAACTGACTTTGTTGAGGCTGCTAAGACACAAGCGAGTCTGGATGAGCGCAATTTCAGTGAGCTCGAGTCAGAGTGAACCTTAGAATGAACCTTACAAAATTACACCAGCCATACAATGACACAGACAGGCACTTTGTCCATCTGTTCTTACTTTGTGTGTGTTTCTTCTGTGCTAAAAAAGCTAAATGGTATACCAAATTGGCCAAATTACATTTTTTTTAAAATTAAGGGCCCTTTTTCTGTCACTGCCTGTCTCTGCACCAGATTCAGAGGACCTCTAACACTTCACACCAAAATTTAAATCTCTAGAAGTTTCGGTTGTTCCGTTTGCTGCTCTACCTGTGACTGAGTATTATCAGTGAGCGCAGCCTTGAACATTTAATGTGCTTGAGATGATACCACGAATAGTTCATAATTAATTACATTAGCATTAATCATACACTACATTAGAGCATTTAAAATTATATTTTGGGTTATTAGCGACATGCCTACTCATTAAAGCATAGAAGCCGCGATGAAAAATTTTGCTGTTCAACTCCTGCACCAATTGAACCTCATGGTTTCAAAACCAGAAGGCCAACACTCCAGGTCAAGTTGGACTCTTGAGCTACGAATGGCCTGGATGCATATCAGCTCCGCCTGACCTCCTGTATAGACTTGTACAAGCTTCTTTTTTGCCCCTCTCTGCAGGTTTTCGGTCTTGGGTCTGCTTTCCGTGGTGCTGTGCTGGGTGCTGGTCTCCCTCTATCTCGGCATCTGTGTGGTGAGCTTGTCAAAGTTTTCTACATCATAAAAAATGCCGATGTGAAAAGAGTCAATGGGCACACATACTACTATGGGCCTGTGGTGTGTTAGAGAGACGGATTTAGTGTTGTTGTGGGACTGCTACGGGTAGGCGATACGCAGTTAGACCCCCCAAGCAACAGTAACAATACGAATGGCAACAAAACAAAAGTGATCGCAGTTCAAATGATGGCACCGGGCTGACAGACTTGCACAGGGAGGCCAATAACAACTTTAGTAGTGGGTGCTGTGCTTACCTAACAGCTCTGACGTACAGCCACATTTAGAGGGTGTAATGGACGCAATTTTTTAAAATGCTGGGTGTGGTACCTCAGAAGGCCAACGAATGGGAAACTCAATGAAAACCCAGAGATGTGTTTTGGGAGTGCTGAATTGAAGTTTCATGCGTGGTCTTGGTAAACGAATTACTTACTGCTTTTTTACTCAAAAACTTTGCTTTTTATTCATGTACGTGTAGCGAGAAATAAAGGGGACATGGTATTTTCATTTCTCTTAGAGTCACTGTCATATCCAGAGATATTCTAATTGGGGGCGGGTGGGGAGGGGAGGGGTGCTATACAATGTGCTTCAGGGGATATTATATGATGCGGTGTGCAAATAAAGGTTTGAAATGGGCAGATATCAAAAAAAAATTTTGGGGGGTGGGGGGGGGGAATGTTTTGACACAGAAACATCCCCCCCCCCCCTGCCATGCCCCGAAAAAGGTTTGAAAGGGGGGGATACCAAAAAATTCACAGCATATCCACGGAGTGAATGATGATGAGTGGGCGAAGCTCCGGAGGTTCATCGTAGATCGTGCTGGGTTTTGGATTAATTTAGTTAACGCGCATGCTACGAATCCTTATGGTTCAACTACGCACAAGTGAAATCTCCCACCGGCACTTCATTGCAAGTCAAGATCCAGTGCCTATATATATATGGGTGGCCGGTGAACGGTTCCCCAGCGCGAGCAGTCGGTATTTTTCAACCAAGAAACTCGCTAGAAGACGCTGCCTGCGTCAAGCTTGTCTCTCGCGGGTGAGGCCGCATTCTCCTTCTTTGTGAGCTGGTAGAGTGTTCACCGAAGTAAGAGCGTTTATATAGTCAACACGCGCCTTTCGCTCTCTCTGTTTCTCTCTCTCTCTCTCACAAGGCAGGAGATGGAAGAGTGAGAGAGCTCACGCGCCGAGGGCGCGCCTCCCACACGTAGCATCATTCATTTCTTTGAAGGTAACGCACTACTAGGAACAACGGACGGACAGACCCAAACCTTAAGGAGCTTCGCCCCTAAATGTCTTTTTTTGGGGGGGGTGACACATAAACACTGGCCATGCCCAGAAAAAGGTTGGGGGGGGGGGGGTATCAAAACGTTTCAGAGGGGGCCAGGGGGTTGACTCTGAAACATCCCCCCCTGGCTGTGCCCACGCTTTAAGTGGAATAGTGTTGGAGTTACTATGCAAGCAAGGAATTCATCTCTAGTATTATATTCATGCATTGCGTGCACACCATATGCTTTTTGTGCTCGTGTTAGTCACTGTCTGACACCATACCATTGAACATTGTTTGCGAAGTGCTGAGTGTTGGTTCATCCTTTTTGTATAGGCTGGCTCGGACTTCTGCCTGGACCCGGAGCCATTCCTTCAGAAGCAGTCCAGTGGAATGGTGGACAATGGTAGGCATTACTTGGCATTGTTTATTTATTCATTTATTTATTTTGCAGGGCTGTTCTTAAAGATCAATGGCACAGCAATATTTAACTGTGGCTAAGTTGATAGCATCTACAACTGAAGTGATGATGTCATGACCGCAGGGGTGACAATGGTGTGGTGTTGTCAGCAACCTTCACACAGAACCGAAATAAAGGTGACACATATGCACCTGGCAATCTAGGTGATGTGTATAGACTGTATATCTAGTACATAGACTACTGTAGCAGACTGCTATAGACTACTGCATATTTATAAGCAGTTTAGACAAAGGGAAATGTTAAAATTTTCTTTGAAAAGTTGTGTGTGCAGTGGCCTTTTTTTGCATTACTGTGATGAAAATGTAGTAAGTGCCCTTACTGTAAATTTAAAAATGCAATAAATTCTTAAAGGTTCAGCAATACTTGTTTGCATTCATTGGAAGAGAAAGGTGGAGTGTGTTTTTTTTTAAATGATGGATGCCTGGCATGGTGCTCCATACGACTAGGGTGAAAAGTTATGAAGGGGAAAGCGACATGAACAAGCCTTTCTTCCTTTTGCATTAGGGTGTATTAAAACTGATATGATGGTAATCATTTTTTACCCACTCGTCAGTGACTTCCACATAAATAAATGGGCATGCTTTTTTTTTTGTGCCCGTGTGGGATGGTTGTAGTTGAACATCTGTTATGCTGGCAGCATTACAAGGTTATTGCTTATATTCTTGTTCACATGTTTACACCTTAATTACTGCACACTATCGTCTGGAAGTACACTACCTTTATAGTTACAGGAGTCCCCTCTCCCCCAATCAACTTCTCCTAGTCATTATTGTATGAACATTACCCTATTCAGATTGATGAATCAAGACTTATAGAGTGTATTGCGTATGAATAATTCGAATGTGTGTGGTCTGCAAGCCATGTCTTTTCTGTCCAGTCAAGCCTGCTGGGAAATTATTTACAGATTGCTTATCATTTAAATACCAAATATTGTTTGTACTGGAACAGCTTTGATAGTGGGTTTGGGCTGACCTACCTTTTGCTGCTGTGTTTGTAGTTCCACTGTCGAGAGTCATGTTAGTACCTTTCTAACGCTTTCTCTCTCTCTCTTTATCTCGGTGCAGCTGTGCTCAACTACTACCTTCACTGCAGGTCTGACTCTTCCAGTCCATTTGTAGAGGTGAGCAACGTGGCCAGTTGTAACAAGAGATCTGTTGAAATGTCAGTCTGCCAGGGCACTTCATTGCCTGTGAGGAAAAGTTTGGTTGTGGGAATGCTACGGTTCACCATGGAGGTGTACTGATGAAAGCTCAGCTTCCTTTCTTTTTTTGTGTGTCTTTTATGAAAGACAATAACCTGCCTCTTCTTATTCTAAGAGATCAACATTTGCTATTTATGTCTGATTAAAAGAGTTTATATTGTTATGGATGCTTCATACCACCAAATTTCTTTATAATGAGGTGCTTGGGACCTTCAGTATACCTTGTCCTTGAAGTAGCACATTGTAATGCTTGATATAATATCCAGGACATACGGAACCCTTCATTTAATAGGCCCTTTTGTTATAGAGATGTTCGTAGTAGAGCCATTTGTATCGACCATTTTACTCAAGTGTAAAAGGGGTGAGATTTACTGTGGTGTAATTATTGCATCATGGCATAATTTTCTTAAAAAGTCTGTCTAACTGATGGGAAGATTTTTCACCTCAGTCTTTGTCTCAGTGAACAGGTCGATGTGAAAGTGCTGAGCAAAAAAGTAAGAAAATATTCTCTATTTCAGGAAACGTAGCACTGTGACATAGCCTTCACAAAAATGCACATATGTACAGTGATGAGATGTTTTCCACAACAAAAAATTTCATTGCTAGAATGTAATGTCAAGTGAAATTTTCCAGTCATGAACAAGACAAATATATTATGCTTCCTGTCTACTTGCATTAAAAAGTAGGGATGTGCGAATATTCAAAATTTTGAATATCTGTCTAGTGGTGTTTGCTTATTCGATTAGAGTTGCACCAAATTTTACTATTTGGAGTATTTGAAGCTTGCAACACTTTGATCTTAGCCCTAAAAAGTTAATAAGCAATAGTCACTCGGGCCGAGGGAGTCGCCCACAAGAGGGGCCTCCTTGAGACCCCTCCGTGACCTTGAAATAATGATGTTGTCACCACCACCTTGAAGCTTGCAGTTAGGGAGCAAAATATACCGTGTCTGGTGACAAGTGGCCGATATTTGGTACGCTTCGCTGCATAACACTTGTGTATTGCGGCGAAGCTAACACCCACGATCCACAGCGATGCTTACACACCCACGTACTGCGACGAGGATGACGGACAGTAGTTTCATTATTTTCGCATGTTTTTTTAAAATTTTTTTTTTTCAGTTCAGTTTATTTCAATTTCCAGGTCCCCTTTTAGGGAACACACTCGAGCTAAATACTGTGCGATGTCAGTGCACGTTAAAGGAACCCTAGGTGGTCGAAATTTTCAGAGCCCACCACTACGGCATCTCTCATAATCACAGCTGGTTTTGGTAGAAAACCCCACAAATAAATCAATCAATCGAACTAAAATGCTTGATTGCTCATTGCGCAGCCACTCAGAGAGGCGCGGGCAGCTGTCGACGGCGTGCAGACCCTCCTGGCACCAGTGACACAAGTGGCAGACCGCTACTTTCCCCGCAAGGAGGTGAGTTCACCCACTTACGCTTGTTCATAACGCATGTGCAGTCATCCGCACTTCTATTTAGAGCCCTGCTTCTTCAATAGAGATATCCGCGTCGGCACATTGCTAGCTTGCCTGAGCGACAAAGCTCGCAAATTGGTGAAGGCACAAGATGTTTGAATGAAGACAACGACGAGGAGGGCAAATGTGAAACGAATGCATGGAAGCACCGACAAACATTTGTCAGTCTGCACTTGAGTGTCTTTGTTCCACACCTTAGTAGCAAAATCTGTTTGAGAAATGAACCAACAGGCCCATACTAATGCTCTGCTACAAGACAGAGTATTCAGCCTGGTAGCTTGAACCTTTATATGCCTTCATTCTGCAGTGCAGGGCCTGACTGTTGTATATAAATGTATGGATGTCGCAGCTATGTCAGCATAAATTCATAAGGAAACAAGCTGAGAACAACTCTAATTCGTTATTTCTTTTCCAAACTTGCCTGCACCTATAACATTGGTCTCATCCAAACCTCCATATGCATTCAGTATACAAATATAGAGTAAAGTATCTATATATGAATGATGGCCGTCTACGATAAAGTGTATGTTCTTTTCCGTTTATAAATTTAGCTTGAAACAGAGTACTGTAGTCCAAACTTGGCATCGTGAACTTCCCAGTCCCCTCTACAGTCTCGGATTGTGCAGCTTAATTTCGGAGGAATTGACTGTTTTTCACAAGCCTGTGCTTCATATACCTTTTTCGACGTTGGTGAACGCCATGGATCACTATGGAAAACTATTTACATAGTGTGCGCTGATGTTGCGTTCTCATGCAGTGAGCAGGTCCTGGCCTGTTTTTGCTGCACTAATAAATAGTGAAAATCAGTTACAAGAGCTGTGCTAATAGCAAAGTTTTGAGAGCAAAGCGAATTCAATGTTTAATGTTTGAGTGCAAATAAAATCAGATATTTTTTAATGGTAATACCATGTCAAATTACAGCGAAATGTATGCTGAGCATAACAAAAAGAGACAAATTTATTGACTGGCTTGAGTACTCCCACAATGCCGCCACCCCCCCCTAAAAAAAAAAAAGTCCTAAAGAATAACAGCACAACAGAGGACTGTGAATATGCATGAGCAGTATACAACTTCGCCACAGTACACAAGTGTTAACTTCACTGCACTACGCGAGTTAACTTCACTGCAGTACACGAGTTAACTTCACTGCAATACACTGGTGTTCACTTTGCTACAGTACACGTGTTAGCTTTGCTGCTGTATGCGAGTGTTAGCTTTGCCGCAATACACAAGTGTTGTGCAGCTAAGCATACATGTGTGTTCCTTGTAGACTTCATAATTCTTTATTGGGCCAGAGACTTCTTTAGTTGTAGATGGCCGGGGAACTTTTAGTGAAAACATTGGTGGAAAACCCGAAAAGCAAATTCTGCAACTTGAAGGTGCCAGCGATAGCATTGCACGCATACTCATTGCCCGACCAGGTTCACTCCCTGCTGGGTCAGCTGGGCCAGGAACTCAACGGCAGTCAGAACGCGCTCGGGAAGCTCGGCCTTTTGCTCGACTGCCGGCCGCTGAACCGCGAGTACCATCGCGCCATGGACGCCACCTGCACTGGCCTCTTGTAAGTGCTGCCTGCTTTTACGTTTTTTTTTTTTCATTCAATTTGTCGTTGTTGTTGTTATTCAGACCCTGAAGGCCCACTAGTGGCATTATATGGAGGAAGAAGGGGGTTGGGTGTGGGCATTAGGCAGGCCTTACAGACAAAATGATCACTGCAGCTGGACGATAGGGCACCTTGGCCTTGGTATAACACATAGAAAAATTAATACCCTTACAGAAATGCGCAATCAACAAGAAAATAGCAAAGAGAATAAAAGTGAATGAGAGTCCTCTGAAAGCAATCTGTGTTACTGCTCCAGTAGAACCTCGTTATAACGAAACCGGATATAACGAACTATGGGACATAACGAAGTAATCGCAATTCCCCTTGAAATTCCTATAGATGAAATTGATATTGGTTATAACGAACTAATGGTTATAACAAAGTAGTCACCGCTCCCCCATCAACTTCGTTATAACAAGTGCTGTAGTGCTAAGAGTGCTGAATGAAATTAGGTAGACTGCGTTATTGAGGCAATCCTGGAGGTTCCTTTCATTCTCTTATTGACAAGGTTGAAGGCGAATTCTTGCACTTGTTCTGTTTACTAGTCCGAACACTGAAAGATGCTAACATAGACGGCGTTGTACAAGAAGCAACAGTAGTAACAAATGCAGGATTGAGTGGCAGGTTCCAAGCTTTTGTTCAAACTTTGAAAGCTAGCGTTCACGTTGAAGGCCAGCCCTGTGACATGAGCTCAGTACTAATGCAGCAGCCGCTGTGGTTTCTTGCAGTGCATTGAAAAATCTCTTGGAGTTTGTGTGCTGGGACTGTGATTGTAGCAATATTCACCAAGGTGCACATGTTCTTCTTGTATAATAATTCTCACTGTACATAACACCTGTGAAACAAATACAGTAAAACCTCTTTATAACGAAGTTGAAGGGGGAGCTGTAATTACCTTGTTTTAACCATTAGTTCGTTATAGCAAATATCCATGTCATCTATGGGAATTTCTAGGGGAATTGCGATTTCTTCGTTATATCCAGTAGTTTGTTATATCCGGGTTCGTTATAACGAGGTTCTACTGTAAACAGATTGTGTTGCTTGTGCTCTGGTTATAGGCTTCTAATGAAAAAGCTTGCTAGCCATGTTGCTTCAGTGGTACATGTTGCCCATTTGTAAAGAATTTCAGTGAAGTCCCGCCTCTATAACTGTTGTCTAAGCCACTGCGTATTCTTCTGTGCAGAGAGGGCACAGCCTTTATGCTGGCTTCTGCCCTCGGGGGTGGACTGCTGTTCACGGTGCTTATCTGGGTGGCCTCTCACACCTGGATTCATATTCGACAGAGGTGAGTGCCGCATGGCCATGTTTTACAGTCTGACAGAAATAGCAGTGTTGACTTTCAGGTTAAACTAATGCACTCTATGTCAGGAAGAGTGTTGAGCCAGCTATGTGGTGATGGTGAGGGATGGCTTAGAGAATCAAGATTGTGTCATCTGCTTTTCTTTCTTTTTTGGGGGGGTGTGTATTAGTATTTGGATTTTGCTTGTTTCTAGTGCTGGTGCTGCATGTAACAAGTGCGTACGAATGCTTAATGAAGTGGGATGCAGAGCAGTTTGCTTGCGTGCTTTAATTTGTACGTATTCTTAAGTACTAGGTTTATGCAGTGCATATACAGTAAAACCTCATTATAACGCAGTTGACGGGGAGCGGCAATTACTTCATTATAACCAATAGTTCGTTATAACCAATATCAATTTCATCTATAGGAATTTCAAGGCTAATTGTGATTGCTTCGTTATATCTGATGGTTCGTTATATCCGGTTTCGTTATAACGAGGTTCTACTGTAAAAGGAGACAGAAAGGAAGATGAACAGCAACATGGGTTGTCGGTGTTGCAGACTCGGACAGCACCAGCCCATGCCATTGTCTGTGTTCGTTCTTGTCTCTGCTTATATGCACCTCATAAACTTAGAAGTAGGCAGCATCAGCGGAAAGTCACAGTAACTCATTTGTAATGGAAGAAGTCACCAGAATAACTAAAACAATGTAAAGGTATAAAATGAAGTAAAATGTTATTTATATTTAGTCTTAGGTTCACTTGGTTATAGAAAGTCATTATATATAATATGGAGGATGTTTTCATGTTGTGTTTTGTTTAGTTCAAAATAAAATTAACAAGCTTTTTTTTTGTTTTCTACTTGATTTACTAAGTAACAAAAAAAAAGGTATCTCAGTGAGCCATTTTCTTTTATTAGGCTAGGTCAGTCAATGGTGAACTTGTTGGTTGAGGTGCAATGTTCTACCTCAGTTACTTTTTTGTGTTTAAATTGGTTGAGGGACTTCAACTTCATCTCCTTTCACTGCCCTTTTGGCATTTCCTTAAATGTAATTTTCGGTGTTCTTGCCTTTGAAAGGTTTCATTTCCTCTTAGCATTTCTTTTGACTCTTTCTATCCTTTGATTGCTTTTCTCAATTATGTAAAACTTCAGTGCTTCATTTTCTTGCTATTATCCAACCATGAATTTTCCTCTTTTTTTTTCACCTCCTCAAACCTTGTCATTGTGGGCCAGCAAAAGTGCCATTATTACTGCCTTTATTATTATTATTTTTGCCACACAGCTGTTGGGGGCACTTGGCATTTGAATACAGGCAAAGGAGGATACTATAACTGTTTCATTTTTGTAGCAACTTCAGTGTGACCCATGTTGCTAAAAGTTAATCTATTAGTCCTTACACTTGTAAGATGAGGCAACCTCAAAGCAAAAAGCAGCAATTTGCTTTTGGTAAGGTTTTTTTTGTTCATTACTTTGCCTTGTTTATATGCAGAGACCTTTAACAAAGCTGAAGTAAACTTCAAGCATGACCTGCACTCTTAATCCTTTCTGGTCCAATCATTATTTTAGGGATCTATTCTTTAGGTCTAAGAATACCCAACGTGAAGTAGAAACAAGATCCAAAACTACCATGGTAAATTAAATAATTTATGAAGCCTTAGTGCTATCACATACTATGCTCTTGGAAATTTAGTGAAAAATCCCAAAAGCTGACGTGTGCTGAGATTAAGCGTTTGAGTTGCTCACTTGAAGTCAACCTCTTAAAGTGTGTAAAATGTCTTAGGCATAGTATGGAAACAGTCCTTGAATCATTCAGACTAATCGTCAACAGAATGTGCTTGAAATTTAGAAGAATGGAGCTTTGTGCAAGCCACTCGCTATATACTGACCTTCTACAGACGACATGTCGCACATTGCGATGAACTGTTGAGAACCTCTTATTCCATTTTTTCTCCTTCTGTTGTGGTTGACCATCACAAAGCGCAAGTTATTTCAAATGCATCATTCAGACCAGAAATGGTTAAGTTGCCACTGACAGTTTCTCAGCCGGGTGTTTCTTCTTTTTTTCTTTTTTCGGGGGTTTCGAAGCGACGCGTGCGCGCACGCCTGTGTCTCTGTTTGTGTGTGGGTGCCCCAGTGCACACTGCCCCCCGTTGCGGGGGCCGGCTGATGCGCAGGCGGCCGCGAGATACCGTGGACGAGGAGGACCCTTTCCTGCCCCCCTCCGCGGTGGGTGCGCCTCGACGCAGCCGCGACACGTACGCGACCCACCTTCCCGTGCCCTCTCTCTCTCTCTCTCTCTCTCTCATTCCCTCTCCACTCCCAAACTCGCCGCTGTCAAGCTCTGTCGAGTTCTTTGTGTGTGTGTGTCTGCGCCTGTTCGTGAAAACCTCTTGACACGCTTGCTTACCCCACACTCCTGCTTGCCTGCCTGCTTGACTTGTCTGTGTCTCGGGCGCACCCCGTTATGAATTGTTTTGCTAACAGGGAAGGGGTCTAACTCGCTCACGCTAGCTACTGCGGCACTAACACGTGTACCGTCTTTGCTGGGAGTAGTAAGCCGTCCTCCCCCAAAATGTTCTGTAGCGTTTGCCACAGAAGTTTACTGAACACACAGGCCTTGGAGAAATTTTGAATTTCCTTGCACCAAACGTGCAAATTCTGAACCAAGAAGCGCAGCTTGTGTTTCTGCACAGGTGCAACAGTGTTCTTTACGAGCACTGTGAAAGCTTCTTTCTGTGGGTCGAGTGTTCCGGAAACTTCTGCAGCTGAGTGCATCTGGAATCACTTGTGGATGCTGGTGTCGCGGTATGGTATTTGTCTGTGAAAAGATAAGAACTTGTTATATACAGAAATTCATCCATTGTGTTAGGTTAGAGAAACAGGATTCTGCAGAGCCAGTTCAGGTTGTTTCATGTGTGTATGTGGAGCAATCAGTCATTGAGCTGAAGTTTAGTGGAGATAACTTTGCGATTATGACAGCAAATTGTCGACATTTGCCAATAATAGTCAGAATTAGCCAATTTATATGATGCTAGCCACCATATAGCCAATATTAGCCAGTACAGGTAGTATCCAAGTAAACATGGTACTACAGGGCAATACTGCTTACAAATAGTGATGGGGAAATTCACAGAGATATGCTGTAGCATGTAAAAGGTATATGACAGGTGGAACTAACAATTATGTTTATCTATCTCTCAACGTATTCATTGGGCACGTGCGAGTAATCTTGGATAGCATCTGCTGTTCAATTCAATTTGCACTAATCATTTACTACTCTAACTAATCAAAGTTCAAAAGTGAGGGTCAAAATGACTTGCCTGGTCTCTGTGCCAAAAGTGCCATAACAAGGTTAGTATTTCAACTTGCTAAATGGCCACTCTCCAAAGACTCTTTGCTGACGCGAATACTTCTAGTAGAGCAGCCAGGAATGGGAGAATTGAATCAGCATAATGAATTCGCTGCAGGAATGGAAGTGTGTTGCGCACTTGTAATTATAGCTCACGGAAAGTGAGGACTGAACAGGTTGTATCCGTGATTTCAGTCCGTAAATGAAGAAACAGAGGAGTGAAATAATTTGAAAACGTGGGCAATTGATTCATTTCACACTTGCATCCACTAGTGGTTCCCAGATGCGCTTTCAACGTCTATTTAAATGTTGTGTTCTAGTTTCTGTTTAGTTCCTTCAGTTTGTTTGGCGGCAGAGCTTGGTTTGGTTGGCTGACTTCTCTCTAACACTGCCAAGCACCTTTAGAACTCACTGCACTAGTGTTGGCCATGCAAAGTCACTAGCTGGTCGAAGTAACACCCGCATATTTTCATGCTGGGTTGTGTGCTGTGTCTGTGGTGTCTCATGGTGACAAAAGTACAAACCTGTGTGCATCTATTCTGCTCAAATGCTGTGCAACGAGGGTGAGACATTGCTTTTATCTTGTGAACTGTCTTGTTTGTTTGCTTGAGCTTAAGCAACGCTAATAACACCTTTTTAGAAATTTAGCAGAGGTGAGTTTATGAAACATTGTTTTTTTTTTTTTGCAGATTGCAAGCTAGACGCTGTAGTGAGCTGCACAGTCATTAATTGCTATGTAGATAATGTTGTGAAAGCATTACTTTGGCTAAAAATGGAATTTTCATTTAAACTGTGCAAAGCAAAAGCTTATTTCTACCAGGTTCTCGAAAAAAATAAATATTTTGAACTTGAGCGCAGTTTAGCTTGCTTGGGTAAACCTCAAGCCTTTTGGTATTGCACAGTGAGGGATTTTTAATGAGACCCTCATTAAGCTAAAAATGTAGGGAAATAATATAGGCTCATTTGTTCCTGGAGTTGTGTCCAGTATCGTGCGGTGTCGAGCAGTTGTAAACTTTGCACATGTTCAATTGTGCCCAAGTTAATTTGAGCAGACTTCAAGGGCAAATAAGGGCAGAAATGCTGTGGAGGTGATTATCATAAGTACTGAGAATAAGGTGTAGACCTGGTGCTGATATGTAGGTTCTGTCTTTCATGTCCGAGTATAATCCATACTACACCACCACCACGGCCCTGTTGTAGTTTTGATTAACTTGCATCTAATGCAGTGCATCTCCTCAGCCTAGTCTTTGCCTAGTTAGACTGAACAACATTAATGCGTAAAGAGTAATGGTAGTTCATTGTGCCTGCAACTTGCATTATAGCGTATTGCTTATCATTTTCACAGATTAATTTAAATGGAATTTTTCAAATGCCTGACGTCAATCTAGGAGGTGAATTCACTTTCCTGTAAACTTCAAAGGTAAAGGCAACATAACATTTTTCATGCTCACTTCTCAAAGACTGCAACCGAAGAGCTTGTTCTCTTTGTCTCTTATGAATCCTTATGACTAATATCTTTGGTCAGGCGTTCAGTTGAAGTTCGTCAGGTCAGGTAACACAGTGATGAGATTGTGGTCGCTGACCGAGCGAAAGTGAAAAGTGTGCAGAGACATTTTAGGGTGTCAGGTTTGATCAAGACAACTGAACAGGTCCTAAAACGTCTCTGCATGTTTTTCACCCTGACTTGGTTGGTGACTGCACCTTCATCACAGTTCTAGTTTATGCAGCGCAGCTGTCGGGTGTGCACACTTTTTGTGCATTGTGCGTATCTGTTGGTACGTTGGCGGCCTTTCGAAGGCCTCTTTTTTTTTTTTTTCTTTGTCTGTTCCTCTGCTTGCCTCTTGTGGCACGCACCGTAGGAATGGACGTACCGCAAGCCGTGAAGAGCAGGCGTTTCTGCAAGCCAGGTACACACCGCCTCCAACGGTAAGCACCACCAGGACCAGAGTTCTCTCATGCAGTTCATGCTCATTGTCACAGAAAGGGTATTTGGGGTGTATCTTTGTCCTACAACAATAATCTATCACACGTGCCTATTTCTAGTCTTTCTAGTCGCAAGCAGCATGATATCCACATGACGTATCATTCTTGATAAGAAAGTAGTGAGCGCCTAACTTTCAAGAAAGGAAATTAAAGAATGCCAGTGACAGTTGTGGTACAGAAGCATGCTCCATATACACCTACTGTGGCCGCGTACGTAAGGTGACAAATGTTACCCTAAAACTGTAACTTGAACATTAGGGAAATCAAGTATATAGCGTATTCAGAGAATTAGCTTTGGTATATTCCGGTTTAGGTTGTAAAAGCACTATCATATTAACTTGTTTTTTCTCATCACGTGTTGCATCTCTGGAGATTACACTGCCTTCTAATGCCTAATTAATATGCAACTGTGTTGTCAAAATTGGAAACATGTAGCAGGAAGATACAGATTGAAATAGAACCCTTTCTAATGTTCACCTGCAGTGGCGCACTTGAGAAATAGTGTTCGGCAACTGCTAAAGCCCATGTAGTGTTATTGGTAGTTATTGCATCAATATTTAAGCTAAACATATGGGTATGCGAAGGCAGTTGGTATTTTCTAGATGAAACTGGGTTGACATCCCTTTTCGGTGTAACGCATAAGGCATAGGCAAACCTAATTTCGTGCCTGGAGACTGCATGTGCTAACCAGTAACTTGGTGAAAGGTTCCTTCTTAGCTAATGGAATCTAACCTCTCCTAACTGTTTATGAAAGCAAAATTCCCCAAGACAAGTACCAGTTTGGTGCGGGTCCTTTATTGAAAAATGCAGTTAACACTTAAAGGTGTGGCCAGAATAACATAGGGTACAGGAATGATAGCCAATATTGGCTTGGTACCAACTTTGAATACTTAAATGCTACCTCTGTCATGAGAAACACAGCTGCTAGATACAGGTCATTTTAATTGGTGCTCATCCTGCATAGGCCAGTGTGTGCAGGTAGCATTGTGATTGATTTGTCAGCATGGGCGTCCGAGCTTTGACAGATCGTCCGGTAGTGCTCCTCAAACAACAGTGGTATTATCACTAGCTCTTGCTAAACTGTCACAAATGCAAGTGTGGAAGAGAATATGGGGCAAGAGCAGAAAATTGTGTGGATATATTTCCAGAGGGTGCTGGTCATTTCCAGCTACTGCACTTGCACTCCATGTTGTTCTGGCTACATCTGTGTGTTGTGGGAACTGTAGGAATTCAGTGTCATGTTGTCCTGGTACTGCCGTCCCTTCTGAAAAAAATTCGTGCACATTCTCACAATCACATTTTGTATATCTGTTGTAAAGGGAATGTGTGATTGATAATGATGTCTATATTATTGCCACTTCAGTGGTGGGGAAATTGCGAATTACGAGAACGGCACGCGGAATTTTTTTCAGTGGCGATCGGCAACTGCTTGAAACCGTTCATTTTGGTATGCCAGAAAGTGCATCTTGAGCCTTGTGATGTAATCCTTCCTGCACGTCTCGTTTCTTTGGAGACGCATGCTCTACTTGGTTTGCAGCCTTAGCTTTTTGCTGCTGAATGAGTCCCGTTAACATTTGACTGGGGCCATTCGGCACCCCTGTGACTTGCATCTTTGAAATGCCTTGGAGTGTTGTAACATGCATGGTGTCATGATTGCACTTTAATGTGTCATCAATTGCCACTGCTTAGCAAGGCAGCTTAACGCTTAGCTAGAGCACAAAATGCAGAAGTGAGGTTATCCCTGTCAGGCTGTGTGGATCAATACTGGAGACTTTCTAAGACTAACTTAAAGCAGCCATGAAAACTTGTTTGCTCTTTTCAAAAGCTCAGCTTATCAGAAGCTCATATACATACATCGGTATCATATACATATATTTTGTGTAATGCCCCCCTTAGTCAATGCCTCCAATGGGGCCTGTCAGGTACTTTGAAATAAATAAATTAATAAATGAAGTGATGAACTTCAGATATCTGAAATTTGTCATGGTCCCAGCATATGTGACAATATGTCATTTTCTATTTGAACTAGGAACTAGCTGGCTGGTGCCTGTATGCCAGCGGTCTCCCAGAACTCGCAAAGAGGCACAACATTGGCATGCACTAGAAAAATCAATTTTAGCAATAAAGCAGATTCTATTTACGTTCGGCCTATGAAAAACCAACCAAACATTCCCACATTCTTCACTCTATCCAAGTATTTGGCTTAACAGTCATGTACCTTTAAGGGGGGAGGCTACCTTGGAAGGGCAACTTTTTTGTTTGTTGAGATATCCTAATGAAATTTTCAGGGTAGGCTAATAGCAAAGCCATTTGAATAACCACAAAATTTCATGCATTTATGTTCGCTGGTTCCCAAGTTACAGCCATTTATCAGGATAGTCCACATGGGTTTCTTAGTCAGGCTCTGGTGAATTTGGTAAATGTGCTAGCACTGTGAAATTCACTATGATGATTCCTGGATGGGTGCTCTACACTAAGACAGAGCTCTTTTTCTAAATTTCATTGCTGAAAATTTTTAGCAGAGCACTGGATTTAGTGTTTGCCATTTGGCTTTTATCAATGAAATTTGAATTAATTATCACAAATTACAGACACAATAAATTTAAAAAGTGGCTTTGTCTTTGTGTGGGCAATTTATTAAGGTACACAATAAAATAAAACTGATAGAAATCAGATGAACGGTTCCAGAGATATCACCCGACTACCAAAAAGGTCATTTTGAGAAAACGTGCTTTTAAAGTTACGAGCACAATTCTGTGTCTAAAATAACGCTGAAGGGTAACAAAGTGTCATTTTTCTGCACTGCTATTCTTTTCCGATTCTCCTGGTTTTGTTTTCCGGCATTATCCATAAAGGGGTTGCGATCGCCGATGCCGATTCGATATGCTAGACGCGCTTCAACATCGGCAACTACGCCTCATCTATCAATGGCGCAGAATACGTAGGAGTTGGAAACATCGCTGCAGTCGCCTTGCACTGATAAATAAGAGCAACTTCGGCATGATAAGGCTAGTCGTGGTCGTGGGTAGCACGCTTCCCCGTGGAATCAGCCTTGACGTAATGCGTCAGCGCACGGAACAGCCGAACGCGTGTAGCGTCCCTATTGCCGGCGCGCACGACCGCGATACGATCTTGCAGACGCAGAGCGCTTATCACGCGAAAGCGCGACGAGAGATCATAGCGAGGAGGCGACTTCAGAAAGTACCGCGCGCGATAATGAAAAGCGAAGCGGAAAACAGTGACCAGCCGCACGGCGACAGCAACAGAGCAGGCGCTAGGCCTAGCCGTAGCAGACGACGCAGAGAGCGACCGCCGGAGGAGAACAGCACGTCATCGCGTGCAGCAGCCAATGGCAGTCGCGCGTCCCCCCACTTCCTCGAGGAGCGCGCGCTTAGCCCAATCGTGGCTTCGCGTGTGAGATGCGGGAAACTCGAAAGCCCCCGCGAGCTCCCAATCATAAGCGAATCGGGCTTTGACCACGCCACCACCGCTCCCGCCGATGGTGGAAGAAAAAAGCGCAGGAATTTACGAACAAAACAAAACCAAAATGGCGGCCGTAGGTTGAATGGCGCGAAAACGGCGCTCGCTCGAAGTTGGATGTTTCGGCGCGCGTTTGGCCGGTGCACAGGGTGCCGCGGCTCGCGATATACGTGATTTGGGGTGATTTTACGTTGAATTAGGTGCTGATATTTACAGAATAGGTAGTTTATTATACACTGAGCCCAAATATGCGGTTTTCCAAAAATTGCATTTGCCGCGATTTTTCGACTTTCAAGGGCCGCGTCCCCCCTTAAACAGTGTTCATTAACGAAATAGCGGGACAGTTGCAATTTAAAAAATATGTTGAAGCTTGTATGCCTGTTACAGTTCTTTGTCATACTCATTCAGGAACTGTCATATCTACTTGTAGCTGGTTGAAACATGACACATTAAGTTGCAGCATGACACTTCATAGTAACTGCATGATGTTCAGTATGTTCGAGCTGCTGTCATTGGGGCTGCTTGATATTGATGTGTTAGATCCTGTGAGTGCAACATAATCACTATTTGCCGCAGGTGTAGGAAGCCTAAGTTTTGTGTAATGCATTTCCTGTCTGCAAAATGATATCGCTACATAGTCTTGTTGAGAACTTGCCACTAATAATTGAGGATTACTAAGAAGAATACAGGACAAGGTACTACCATCAAATGAAAGGTTCATTTGGAAATAACACCATCATATATAGTACATAGAATCAACGAATGCAGTTGTTAAAGATCAGAAAAGGAAAAAATGATATCCAGGAAAGCAAAGGAACAAAAGAAGAATCTACAAGACACATGCAAAACCATCGAGACATAGGTATATTCATGTTTCCTCGAAAAAAGCAACCTCAGATCCTGAGAGCAAAATGGAAGGCTGGCTCACACATCTACCTCCACCTTATCTGCATCTTTATGATTTTACGCTTGCCCTGTAGTGATAAGATGAACAATTCATTTGGTCAACTGTCAATTAATGTTGACCAATATTGTAATGCCGATGAGAGACTCTGAATATTGGTAAAGAGAACGCAGAACTGCAGATTTATAAGATAAAAGTTAATTGCAGCTATTGAAGATTAATGGAAGTACAATGCCACTAATGCGGTGAAATGACGACACTTGCGGTTGAGTGGCACTGCAACCCTAGCTTGTATTTGCCTAATAGCTCGCTCAAGGTTGCATTGATGTTTCTTTCTCTCTAAGCTACCCAGTTACCCAACTCATAGGACATTCGGGTAGCTTGCAGGATAGGAATCGATGTCTATGGACTTACAGAGATGTGGAAGTCATATGAATTTCGTTTTTCCGTGCCTACGTACATACAGATAACTCGCATGGTATTTCTTTAGTAGCTTCAAGTCTCAGACAGGTAAATAATCATTTTTCATTTTGTTCAAATTGCACCAGTGTGCAGGCTTTGACTGCACCGATTTGCCATACGTGTGCAGTTCCTCTTTCAGACAGAAACGTATAAACCTTGGCTTCCTGTAACTGTCAAGAGTAAAGAGAAACGGCATTTGTTCCGTTACGTCTTTTCTGTAGCACTTGTACGTATGTTTAAGATCAGACAGTAACTCCTCAATGAGGCACTTGTGTTGCACTCTGTGGAATTGGCACATGCGAGGTAAAGCCGGCTCCCCATGATGGCCAGTTCAATAGAGCCTGTCACCTGCCCTCCTTCTCCTCCTCCCGCGTTCCTCAAATGTTTGACCAGGCCAGCATGCGGCCCGTGGCCTCGGACTCGTGGGAACCGTTGTTGGCGTCCAGGGGTGGCAGCGCGCGCCGGGGCGTCACGCCGGAGCGGGCCCTGTCATTCTCTTTTGTTTCCTTTGCGTGAGTGTCTCGATTCCCCGCATGATTTTTCGTTTTTGCGTTTTCTTTTTTTCCCTTTTTTTCTCTCTCCCACTTCCCCTGACCCCCGTTACCTCCACGTCCCCGCCGTTTTTTGGTGGGCCCTGGTCCTACTCCTGCGGGCTGGGCAGTACCACCAGGCGTTGCAGTCTCGGCGAGCGTACCCGACGTGAAAACAAACCTTGTTGGCTGTTTCAGCACCACGACGGCGACCTGACGTGCGCCACAAAGTTCTGAGCGAGGGAGAGACACAGAGACTTGTGACATCCGGCAAATGAGAAGACGTTGAAAACAACCTTTCTTCCCCTTGTTATTCTTGTACTTTCTCTGCCATCATTTGACTGCACATCCGCGCAAACTGTGTCGACATGACCCAACCAGCTATCCTTAAGGTTGAATTTTTTTCTGCCCACCATCCAATGTGCTATAGTGAACATCTTGGTAGAGCTCCTCACTCTTCTAAGTTTTATTTGTCGTACCCTGGCCCCGTCTGATCATGTGCCGGCTGCTTTCTCATCTGCTTTCCCATGTTGGAACACGAGCGATACCTGCTGGAGGTTTGGTGGTGGGATCAGCTTTGTGCCACCGGTGTCAAGGAGTTGCTGAAATGTTCTTTGTGAAGAGTCCGTTTGAAGATGTGTTGAAACAAGCCTTGGAATTGCTGCTTCATCGCAAAGAAGTTCTGCTTTCAGCTTGTCTGCAGTGCTTCTGAACAGATAACAAGATTGACAATATGAACAAGATGTTGTCTTGAGTTTGGAAGACATCTCGATGTGGTAGAACTACGTCATTGCTAGCAGTGACTGGAATGATAGCCCAGCCGACATAGGTTCAGGAAAATGCTTCAAATATTTGGTGCGTGGCTGCCAGTTCTCATTTATGGAATGTTTGCATGGTCAGATCCAAGGTGCCATGTATCTGCCAAGGTTATTTTATGACTTATAGAGCTTGGAAGCAACTTGAGATGGGGAAGTAAAAGGATAGATCAAAGTTTAGCTGTGACTAGACAATGACTATGGGGCAACACTGTGAACCCCTTGCAAACATTCTTGCAAAGATGCCAAATGAAATACATTGACTTGATTCAAGAGATGGCCAGTACAAAGTCTTCTGCTGACATTTCATTGATCTTACTGCACCCGACAATTTTGCCAAAGGTTCGTCGGTGCAAAAATGTGACACTGCAATGAGATAGTCTTGTACCCAAGTATTGTAGTTTGCTTACGTGCGGTGCACGCCTGTGTGACGTCGAGCTACATGAGCGATTTCTGCCAGGATGGCTTGTACAAGAGGCAAGTGTTTTTGCTGGCAATCTGCTTGGAAACAGGCTGAAGAAGAGTTGTGGACAGCTGTTCAAGTCACCTAACACGGCTGTGTTAGGTGGCTGTGGGAAAGCTGAAAAGTGACGTCGCATAGGGCGCAGCGATAAGGCCGAGTTGTGTTCTTCACTGCTCCTGAAAATTCAAGCCAGCGGTGTCACTTCACATCGTGAGGAGACTTCTTCAGAATGTCGTCACTTGCTTCACCGAAAGCTGTGCACAAGGACTGTCAGGTCTGGAGACGGAGCACACACAAGTTCCGCATGAAATTCCTTAACAAGAGCACCATGGTGCATCTGTTGTCATCATAAGATGCTGCCTGATAGGCTGTAAGGAGATCAGAAACGTGGAAGCGGGTCATGAAAAAACTTGGCCACTGGCACTGATTCAGTTGCAGAAACTCTCAAGCTAGGTTCGTAAGGAAGTCTCTTGGTGTTCCAGATCACATCACACAGTTAAATGGGCCAGTTGCGCGGGGAAGACATCAGGTGACGTCGACGACGTTTTGCCACGTTGCAACCCTGTGACTGTCCCTACCGCTGCCTCGCTGTTGCCTGCAGCCCCAAACATTCCTCGTCGTCCCACGGCAGGCCGGTGGTGTTCCTCACTTGTCCTGTTTTTTTCCCCACAAGGAGCCCAGCTAGTCAACGGAAACCCCCACGGGGTTCCAAGACTCTTTTCGGGACACTCGTCGTCCTTCACCCGAAAAGTGCCAGTCGGCGTCGTGTGCCGGTTGTGACTGCCAACGTGACGTCACCGCACGCATTTGTTTGTTTATACGCATTGTTTATTGCCTTTTTTTTTCCCTCTCTATCTCTCGTTGCCGAGAATCTCGCGCTCCGACTTGCGGACGCGTGCATCCACCAATGCTCAACTTGTGTACGGTCACCAAGGCGCGGATCTCTTTGTGGGAGGCATTCTTCTTCTGCGTGTATGGACAACCCGGATAGGCATACTTACGTTCTTATTGCTCTGCGAACTTTTTTCTACTTAAGGTCGCTTAGGTCATTCAGAAGCCAAATTGATATGGAGGAAATATTTCTTAAGGATGTTGGTTTTAAGCAGTGCATTGTGGTTGCAATGCACCACTCCAACAGAAAGCGATGCTAGCACAAGTTTGCAAACTCTTGGACACCTTTTCTTACACTCGATTGCTGGGCCAAAAAGGGGCTGATTGCAAGTGTTACGTCCTTATCGGTCCTCTAGGTCACAAGTGCTCTGTGCTTATCATTATTAAACTTTAAGAGACAGTGTAATGCTTTGCTGTACAACTCAATGTGTTCAGATATTCTCAGCTAGTTGATGTGTATTATTTGAGGCCACTATTCCACCTTGTGTGCAGCCTCTGCGGAGTGAGTGAGTACATTGTGAGTGTAGCTGTCTGTTCAGCCTACACATGCATTTTACTTAATTGGTTTCGAACTTGTGCATTTCTTGTTTTACTCATTTTAAATCGCAATTGCGTCAAGAACATGACCATTAACTGTACTGGAGTTAAAAATGGCCAAGACAAGATTTGTCATTTGTCATCCTGACAATCGATCCTCATATTGAGCAGCATTCCTGCTGTGGACCAAATCATCATATACACACGCATGCACACACCGTGGCGCAACTTCTTTCACATTCCCGCGATTGATGCACTAATTCTTGCACCACGTTCGATCAGCAAGAAAAAAAAAAAACTATGTTCTAAAGAATACACAAACCATCTGGACCAACCGTTTTAGTCATTCCAGGTGTCTGCTGTCCTGTTGCATAAAGGAAGTCATTCCATTCCAGCATTTTATATTACGTGGTCACACAGCATTTATTCGGCGAACATACTAAATGCATGTAAATAGGTTGTATTTCTCTCTCATTTTCGAGCCTCCCCGAAGATATCCGCGAGCTGCTGTGCGCACATTTCACATTCCCGGGCGTGTTCCCGGGTTTGTCATCCGCTCGCTGTATGTAGTACGTGTCGTTACAGTGTGGCGCAATGCCGTTTTTCGGCGAAGCGTAATAGACACGTCTCTTTTTCGTTGTCTACATGTGCAATGTGTGTACATCACGAAAGGAAAAAAAAAAAAAAGCTTTGTTAATACTTCCTTTCCTTTTTTCGCTGGAAAGACTGCAGAAGCAACTCTGTAGCTGTCGAAAAACCAAAGATGTATTGTTCTTTGAAGCTTCTGGGTCTTCTCAGCCAACCATGCATTTGGATTTATGAAGTGCCCTGGAACCAACATGTCTGTTGCCAATGCCGCTTTCTCTTCTTTCTTCTTTTACCGTGAACAATTTTGGCAGAACGCGGAATATCATTGTAGTACTGTCAACTTGTCAGTAGGCAGTTGTGCACTTGGCATGCATGAAATGGTTGCAAGCGCCTGGCCTTGAACTCGAGCAGCAGTTTGGGCTACGTGTACATTTCTAGCCATTGCTCTGCACTTCCGACAAAATTTTTTTCCTGCGCGTTGGCTCAAAAGCGGCAGGAACTGTCTTGCAAAGTGATCAGGTGCCTAAGCATCACTGTCTTGAATGCATGGAGGAGAAAAGTATATATATATATACATACATGACCCATGCGTAGCTTGGGCATTTCATGCCGACGTGTTGGTTTCAGGTGCTGTGAAGAAGATAGCTATAGATTCAGTGCTGTATCCATTTTTCCCCGCCAGTTTCCATTTTGTCAATATCATCATTGACAAATGCGAAAACGCTGTCATCCTTTGCTCGCTAGCACAATGGCTGATGATGATAATGAGCCTCTTTTATGGCGCTCACCCACTGAGGGGGATAGGCCAAGAATTGGGCGGCAATGGCTATTGTTTGACTACCTCTGTACAACATTTTTTTTTTTCTTTTCTGTACGACTATGACTGCCTGTAATGTCTTGCTTTACTGGCAGAATGCTTAAGGCTTGTCTGTGCGACTATTTAAGGGAAATCTTTTTAAGAAACAGTATCATGGTTTTAAGGCTATTGACTGCAACCACTGTAAAGGTGTACAGTTTGCACTTTATCTTTTTTAATGCAGTGTATTCTTGTTTATAAATGTGGAGTGTTAAGTCTGTTACAGTCTCCGAGGTTTGAAGAATATATGTGCTCAATACTAAAAACACTTTAGCTCATTTTGTTGCAGCATTTGAGTTTTAAAGCTTAAGAAAGTGTGCTTAGTTGTTATGGAGACTACTAAAGTTTGATCTTGTGCTTTTTGGGCGTGCAAAGCTTTATTATGCAAAAGTGCATCCATGGTGACAAAAGGTATTCCTAGTAACAGACCAGGTTACAGACTGCTTATTTACTTTAATTTCATTTCTTGCTTCACTTATTTGACAAACTTGTGTTTTGAGTTGTGTTTGAGCAGGAGTGATCATTGGATGGTAGTTGTATGTAGATGCTTACATTATTCCCTTACCAGTTTACTTTTGGCTGTAAACCTTATTCTTTGCCTTTAACACCAGTGTGAAGCCAAGAGGATTTTATGCATCTAACATTCATGCCAACACTCAAAAGTGCTGTTTCACTACTGCTGCCAAGTGAACTGTGAATAGATGCCGACGTCATCAATAGTACTAGAACCATTTAGTTCCCTTTTGTCTACGGCCACAAGGAAACATTTCTTTTTATTATTGGCCATCCGAACAAAACCATTTTCACTGACCTGTGACGAGCATTTGCTCGGCACCAAGAAAAAAAAAAAAACAATTTCCTACAATTGATACACCTAGCAGTTTTGTCAAAATGTAGCCAGAAGAATAAAAAAAGCTTCTTCAGCCCCACACTTTTGTTGATGTCTGGGTCTTTTTGGACATTTGCTGTCTGGTGACAACACAAAGGGACGCTTATTGCACTTATATAAGCAGATTACCCTTCGACAGTAGCAAAAGCACCACTCTTATCACAATACGCTCAGTAAGCCAGAAAAGGAGCACAGAAGTAAGGCACGTGACACTGTCATCTTGGAAGGTTATGCACCAACTCACTGTGACGACCCATAGTATTTTGACTGCGCATGCAAGGGCACGTGTAATTCTTTATCATTGAATACCAACCACATTGTGTTTTTGAAAAGCCAGAGACTTGGCTTAGCAATTTTCGAAAAAATTTTATTGAGCCAACATAGCCAAAACACGAAAACGATGGCGGATACATGCGAGATTGATTAAGCATTAAAATGTGACAAACCCTCGTAGTCACCCACACAGCTGTGATGTGTCACATGCAATCGTACACACACTGTGTTTAGGATCTGTTGTAAACAGGAGCTGTCATGAACAAGTGGTAGCGTGCTTGCTCAAGGTGTGGGTAGAAATTAAACTTCTATTTCAAGCAAGGTTCTATTTGTACCCACACTGTGAAATTTTTTTCCAAAATCGGTTTGACTGCAGGAGCACCTAAAACTGACCTCTGTCAGAGGTTTACTTATTATAGTAAGGCCAATAAGGCATCATCACCAACATCCTTCACCAGTGGGCTGGGATCATGCAATGACACCACATAACTCTATGTTGCGACATCACCATGACGTTCCTACTTCCTCACTTTCGGGTTCACGCCAGATGGCGGTTTCCACGTCTCTGAACTCTTGAGCCAAGTAGTCCTTTCACATTAGATAAGTGCTTTTAAGTTTTCAGTGTCATGCCGACATAGTGGTGTTGGAGCCCTGGCATGAAATTGAAAAAAATGTGATTTTTACCATCATTCCATGTTCATTTGTTTGTAATAACTAGAGCTGTTGCAAAGAGCGAAATTTTGAGTGCAAATCAAGTACTTTTCTAATGTTACAAATTATTTTTAAATTAAATATAGGGAAATGTATTGTTAAATGTGGGCAAAAAAAGAACAAATCTATTGCATGAGCAGTGTACTCCCGCAATGTTGTCCCTAGAAAAAAACCGTCACGTCTTAAAAAACAGCCCAACAGAGAACTGTTCATATGCATGAGCTAACTTCACTGGAGTACACAGGTGTTAGCTTCATTGCAGTAAGCTGATGTTAACTTTGCCGCAGCATGCATGTTAGCTTCACTGCAATACACTATTGTTACCTTTGCCACAGTATGCAAAGGTTAACTTTGCCGCATTACATGAGTGTGATGTGGCAATGCGTACTACATGTGGGAATGGGGTGCTTGTCATGAGATGTAGCATAGTTTTTCGAATAAACAGTAAAAGCCAAGTGCAAATCAAACAGCAAATACGATTAGAAAATTATTCAAAATTTCAAATATTAAAGGGGTCATGAAATGTTTTCTGACGATTTTGTACTAAGTGGATATTCGGGATTCCGACCTTGTAATCAACAACACACATTGTTCTGTTGCACCGTGTGGGTTGATTTAGAGCGATAAAAAAACGTGGTTTTGTTTTCACTGCGCGCATTCCCCCCAACTCGGCAGTTCACGTCATGTTAGTCGCCACCAGGCATCCGAGATCGGCGCGCCCTCGGAGGCCACGGGAAAATTAGAGTTCTTCATTAAAGTCTAGCATTGGAGTTTCATGTCCATAAAGCACATATGTGCACTTCTCGGTGATTGCTGAATGTTCTGTAACAATACTTTTTTCCATGACAGAGTATAAGGGTTGCCGAGCTGGACATTTGTCAGTGTGGCTTTGTACCCAAGAACAAAAAAAAAATGGAACTGGTCTTGTTTTTCCTATAAAAGCTCCATCCGTAAAAGTAATTTGCAGTGATCAAATCTGCATCTTTATTGACACACTTTGCCGCTTCCACGTGTCAGCTCGCTTCAACTTCAGGCATACCCCGCTTGACAATCACGGCACACCAGTTGCCCTGATCGTGGTATTCGGTCTCAACACAGCCTGGAGCCACACTTTCAAGCAATTCTCGAAGTTCTCCCTTCTGGAACAAGTGGTAATACCTGGAAAACGAGGAAGGACGTGAGTAACAGCACTGAGAAAAGGGGCACAGTCTGGAATAATGGTAATGTGGTAAACGAGAAGGCAGACTGAGACGTGTACTGAATGCTTGCAAGTCTTGCTGAAAACCTATGCTGTGCCCAGCATTCTTTGCATTAGCAGTGAGCAAAGCTATGAAAATATATATGCATCCAATGGTGGCACATACAGCATCGCTTAGTGAATGCATTTCGCCATTACTGTTATTCACAGGCTGTCGCAATAGCTCACGGGATCTAATCACGGTCGCAGTGGCCGCATTTTGATGAAGCCGAAATGCTAGCGGACTATGTACTGTGCAAGGTCATTGTAGCTTAAATAACCCCAGGTGGTCCTCCCTTCACAATGGCATGCTTCATGATCGCATTTTTTTGGCAAGTAAAACCTCGTCAATTGACATTAAAACATTAACATTCCCTGTTTCTCATAATACGGTTGAAACCCGTATAGCATGCACTGACATAAGAGGCAGCCAAGTGTAAGAGACGCTCCCCTGAGGACGACTGGTTATAACAGAAAATATCCTTAAATCTGGGTCAAGTCTTGCTTGTGTATGAGGACTTCCAATGCAATAGTGCAAGCAAAACGAGCAAACACTAGCCACCAAAACAATGACAATTATCATGAGGATGAAGACAAACTACACAGTTAGCACTCGCACTTGCAACAGAAATTTTAACCTTAAATTGAGTGCTGTTGGCTACTAATTGCAGCTAATTCTTTGTAGAAACAAGGGAAATGATGACCAAGTGACGGGAGAAAGTTCTTGTGGAGGAAACATGAATTGTGTGCTGAGTGAAGAGCAAATCACCTAAAGAAAAAGGCAAATGGGGCATGAGAGTCCTTGTAACAGGCTGAAGCCTTTTTGTGTGGTCAGTTAGTTGTACTTTGCCCATACCAAAATGAGGGTTGATCAGAAAATCAAAACCTGGCACCCCGCTTGCAAGAAACCTTGCATATAAAGGACAGCTCCGTCGTGTGTGTCTCCTGAAAAGGGATCCAGCAGTAGTACCCTTCGGCTCTTTTGAATGCTCGCCCCTCTTGTAATGCAGTATTTTTATTCCCAGTCTTCTTGTACACATAAATACAGCAACAAAGAAAGCAGCTTATCTGAATGCTAGTGACAATAAAACCAGAGTGAAATAACTGCAATCATGCCATAGTGACTGGCTTATCGAAAAGTTCCAAAGGCAAGTCGCATAGTGTTCACCTGTAGTGGGTCTCTTGCGTACTTTTGGAATGCCACGGCACCAGCATGTCGCTGGCCTGGAACTGAGTCCGGTTGCAGTGCACAGGGAGTGTTGCAGTCTCCGGTGACTCCGCAGGACCATTACAATCTGCGGCTGCTTTGTTGGGGTTGAGATATTTCGACGGCGCGTCTTCTTCGTCACCGCCAGGGCTGTGCTGCTCCAAGGCCCAGACGTAGACAAGTGCACGTCCATCACGCCGCAACATGCGAAGGATTTCGTGCACTGCTGCTCGTCGGCGTTCCTGTTCAGTTTCAACGCAGAAAAAAAATTTTGTAGGAATTTCGCCACAAGTTTCAAGCGAATGCTTCACCATTATGTTTGATTGGCTTGAAAGCCAACATCATCTGGCACAAACCCATATTAGTAGGGGTGTGCGAATATTCGAAATTTCGAATAATTTTCGAATAGCACTTGCTATTCGATTCGATTCGCACTTAAATTTTACTATTCAAACTATTCGAAGTTGTTAATTAAGGGGAAAAGATATGCTATATCGTGTGTCAAGTGGCCCATTTGCTGCATAACACCCGTGTATTGCGGCGAAGTTACTCTGTAGTACGGCGAGGCTAACGCCCGTGTACTACGGTGAAGTTAGCTCAGCTTTCTATTGCGCAATTCTTTGTTGGACTCTTCCTCAGGACTTTGGAACGATACTGTGGCAGTACACTAGTCATGCAATAAATATTTTTGCCCATGTTGAGCAAAACATTTTTCCATAATTTTACATAGTATTAGTAAAGAAAGTTAGTAAAGAAATATGTGAAAATTATTCGAAAAATAATCTATTTGATTTGCACTTGAACATAAATATTCGAATTCACTTTGCACTCAAAATCTTCCTATTCGCACAGCTCTACATATTAGCAACCACTATGCAACGTTAGGAAACTATGCTGGTACTAATGTGGAACTGGTAAATATGGTAGGGCAGCCACAAACTGTTGGCCAGCTTCACGCAAACACATGAAAATTCTTTCCACTTAGCCCCTCCAAATGCCAACCAAACGATAGACAAGGCAACAGAAGCTATGATCAAGCAAAGTGTCTCAGCAAACCGGACACTTCAGCCTGTGTGTGATGTCTATCAAAGGGACACGAAACGGAAATGGCAAGCTAGGTCTGATTAAAATGTTATACCCCTGGAATCTCATGTAGTACGCCTTTCCTTCCATGAGTGAAAAGAATTTTTAAGCCATAAAACGTCAAGAGAAAAAGCAAAAGGGGTGACGATCTCAACACATTTAAATTCCTGCGTTGACTCCCCATTGTTTCACAGGTGTTGGTAGCATCTGATCAGAGCTAGTTATGCATTCATTGCTGTTGAATCATTACATAACAATATTAGCTATAATGAGGTAAATCACTCTTTTTCCTTGCAGATATCAAGGTGTAATGGTTTATATGCACATGAAAAAAATTTTCAGTTTTCCTTTTTTAATAATTCGTTGTAAGGCTCAATTGCACAAGCAGTTGCACTGGCATCGCAAGATGTATTGAGAAGACTTGAACACTCATCCTTTATGGACAATTCTGGGAGACAGTGCAAGTACACAATGTCTTCAAATACTACAATGACACCATCAGAGGCATGGTCTTAGGACAAGATTCAATAAGAAAGACTTAAGTCTTTCTAGACAATTAACATTATGTTGAAGTGGAAAAAGTGTCCAGGTTACCATTTTAATACAATGTTGAATTTTTATATTGTTCCTCCAATCAACACACGAGTTCAGAAAGACATCAAACGTCAAAACCCAGTGAACAGCTCGCTTGTTTTTTTGGTTTACTTACAATGGTCGACAGATGATGCAGCACTGCTATGCTAATACAGGCATCAAAGACTCCTTCTCTAAATGGCATCTGCAACACGTCAGCTTGAAGCACCTCCAGTCCTCGCTGCCGGCAAATGTCGCAAAGCCGTTGGCTGCGGTCGAAACCGAGCTTTGTGAAGAAAAAGAAATAGGCACATTCATTCATATAGTTTTTACTGCCAGTAAAGGCTATTGAAGGATACAGCCTAACATGATCAATTCTGAGCATGAAAGGTTAATTCTGAAAGATACCCAAATGCATGGCGATAAGTTGTACTGCCTTGTGTACAGCGAACAAATTTTTATGGCTTGCTGCTGCTGAAATGTGCAAACTGTTTGGGAGCAAGCTTCTAATTTAGGCCTTCAATCGTTAAAAGCAAAGGCATAAAAACAAAGGGTTGTTACAGAAAGCATTAAGTGTACAGCTTTGAAATTTGACAACAAAAACGAATATGACTGGTCATGCTATGATTGGCACCGAGTTACACATGCTCAGTAAGGACAATGTTCTGTAATAGATATTACACTGTTCTAAAGTGTTTGCGAATGAAGGTTTTGTTTTTTTCTTTTAACTCTTGTAACTATATCACATATTGTAGAACATTATCTAGTAGGGGTGTGCTTCACAGAATAGTGATAACATGCATATTGCTTTGTTATGTAGCCCCACCACGGTGGTCTACTAGCTATGGTAATCGGCTGCTGATTTGAGGGTTGCGGGTTCGAATCCCGGCTGCGGCAGCTGCACTTCGATGGAGGTGAAATGTTGAGGCCCGCATACTATGCGATGTCTGTGCACGCTAAAGAACCCCAGGTGGTCGAAATTTCCGGAGACCCACTCTACGGCACCTCTCATAATCAAAGCTGGCTTTGGGATCTTAAAACCCCACAAATTCAAATTCTCTGGTGTGCACAGCTCAATAACATTTGGTTCACAAGTTCACAGGAGCTTCCAGCACCGTTTTCTATGTTCAAAAGGCATTGGAGGGCCCCAGGGCTTATCCGGAATTTTGATTTTGAGGGGTGGTGTTACCCATAATGTTACCAGAATGCAGAGGTTGTGGATACGGGGGTGTAGGTTAGCTGGGAAACTTTTGACAGGGTGTAGGGATCCACTTGGGGAGGTGTTAAGGGGGTGTAAGGGGGGTGGTGTTGTGTAAATCCCTGGCAGGGCTCCTTTAATAGCACGGAAGTTCAAGAGGCACTAACCTTGAGGAGCTCGGGGTGACCCATAAGGTACTTTCCATTGCCGCAGCCAGCGTCGAGCAAAAGTGAACCTCGCTCTAAGGAATCCAGGAACCCTGCGACTCTGGGCCACTGCTTATACCTGGTATCACTGAATTGCTCCGCTATGTTTTCGTAGACCTGCGCCCGCAAAATCGCTACAGCTTCAGTCTGAATGATGTCAGTCCTTGGACCGAAATCTTAAGCACTGACTCTGCGAACGGAAGAACGATATTCACCTTGTAGACGTGCTCCGTTTCTAGTCTCAGGGCAGAAGCATTGTCCTGATCACTGCATTGTAGTATGAAAATAATAACGATGAAAGTTTTTCATAAAAGAAAAAAAAAAGACTTAGTGAATTCTTTATTGAGAAGTAGCTGTGCCTCTGAAAATTCCTGTTTCTAATAATGCAGCAGCAATCTTGTGTTGGAATCGCTTACACAATTTGTCATAACTTTGAATTTATGTAACTGTCAGCAGCATATTTAACTAGGCCTCTAAAACTATTTTTTTTCTTTACAAAAGTAAGAAGAAACCTTTAGAGCTAAGGAAATTTAAAAAGGAATGAAACGTTAAACCCTACAGCTTAGGAAAAAAAAAAGCTTCACGATATGCACTGTATCATTCGGAGACCCTTTCAAATGTATGTACTCAAGTGTAGAGATGCCACCAATTGGCAAACCCAAGCCATTTTCAATGTCAGTGCACTCTCAACAGAAACTTACCCAAAACGATGAGAGTCGCAAAGCAAGGCATTCCCTGCAAAAATAATAAAAGCGCTTACAACAGGCCTAAACACGGTAAACAGAACTAATGTATTCTTTACAAGCATGCTCGACATTAGGAACTTAAAAACATTTACACACAAAATACATGCAAATACTATATACATGCTAACTGTACCTCCAGGGTGGGTCCCACAGCAGCAACTTTGTTTATTCCAATAGTAACTGTTTTATTCTTATTTCATTTATGCCCATCTAGCAAGGGGCACAAGAATGCAGTCCAATTCACAGAAAATTCATTTCATTAAAAGAAAATATGTTCATCACACTTATGACTGCTAAGTGCCAATTTTATTGAATATGCAACTATCTGTGACTGAAAAGCTTTAGGCCAGACAGCGGTCATGCAACTCACTGTTGACAAATTCGTTGAACTTGCTGGCCAAGCTGTGCCGTGAGCACAAAGCAAATGATACTCCGTTGTGTTTTGTGATTGTTTTTCCTCTCAGGTTTATTAAAAATCTGTTTTGTGAATTTGTTGGTGACGTTATTTAATTTCTTAGTTATTGTGTGCATGCCCTCATTTTTCTTTTCACTATATTCTATGTAATTGAGATAAGTCAATTATACATCTTCTCGGCCTTCTTAAATGGTGTAAATATAGAACCAGTATCGTCATCAATTAATAACAGTTATGTTAAATACATACGTCGTCATATGGTCATTATGTGAACACTTATTGTATACTGGTACAAACGTCTGTGCCATCGTCTTGCAATCCACTCCGATAAAAATCCCAGCAGGATTGACAGTATCACGAAATAAAATTTTATAATCACTTCCTAACAAAACATTGCAAGCCCATGGCTGCATGCACAGCTCGTCTGTATTTACACAATGATGCTTCGCAGTGATTCGAAGGCTCAGCAAAAGAACCATGACTAAATGGTGACTGCTGGACATATACAACGTTCAAGAATCCTTCCTACTGATTGTTGCTGTTATGTGCGATGGTTTCACTAAAAGAACATAATTGTAGGGAAAAATTACTCTAGCATGGTTAACAGCACGCATGCCATGATGGAGCGTTAATGTTAAAGTAAGCCATAATGGATCAGAAGGCAGTGCTCACCACACTTGCATCTTCCTCTTCGGATGTGCCTAAATGTATACGAAATCCGGACACCACGCTGGGAAAGAGTTATACCACTGTCCGAGCCACTGGACCTTGGAATGATATCGAACTTGCGTGAAGCGATCCTGGGTGCATAAGGAAAGCACAACGTAAAGACTTCTCGTTAAGTCTTGAATGTTTGTCGACAAGGTGATAAGGCATTCACATTATGTGCCATATTGTTGTTTTCTATGGTAGCCTGGGACTGCCGCAGACTTTCCTGCAATATTGCTCCTATTATCACCTGCATTTTGACCGTCATAGCAAATACGAATGATTACCTTACACATTAGAGGTAATGACAACTTTTTTACTAATGTAGTCCACTCTCTGCAGTTTTCAAAAAGAAGGACAACATTAATGAATGAATGAAAAGCTACTTATTCCTATATCTGTGAGCTATAAACCATTCAGACATGACTGTGAAAGATAAGAAATGTTGTTATGCGACAACTGTAGAAGTGATGTCCTGACGAAGGCAAGTCCACTTGTCGAAACATTTGCTCAGACGACATTCCCTGTTCTCCATCGTTTTTAGCGATCTATTCATCAATTGAAGAAAGCTTGCTACTTTTGAGAAAAAATGCTAGATTCCAGTGAATGTAAGAAGCAGAGTTCCGATTTAGGGTCTAAAATGTTTTACACACATTGCTGGGAATCGAGAAAATTTTTGGAAAAAAATAGAAGTGCCAGGCATACAAGTTTGTAACTCTGCACAGAAAACCTGCATCGTAGTTTTGTAAAGCACATCTGTTGGAGCATCTAAATCAGACTTAAATGATATACTAGTTACAGAATTTTTGAGCGGACTTCAAGCCTTACTGACAAGGTAGTGTATATATTTAACAGGGGTGTATGACAGTGCTTCAATTTTGTCCAGCTGGCATATAATAATGGGTGCCATTTGTGAAATTATGATACCATTTTTCCCTGTCGACTTACAGAGGTGCAACTTCGTAATGGCTAGATGTAAACCCCGATGTTGCAAAGGCTGTCACATATAGTAGCGGGTGGCCCATTTGCACGGCACTTTTCCATTTTCTGTTGCCGTCTACATTACCACTGCACTACTGATCGGGCCAGGCTGCAAAACTGAGGCCTGTGCACACCTCTAGTTTAAATAGCAGCCTACAAGCTAACACTTCCTTTTAAAGCAAGAGTGCTTTTTTTTTAAATTCCTTTCAATGTGAATGCTAGCAGGCACGTAGCCAGGATTTTTTTTCGGGGTGGGCCCAAAAGCATCATCATCATGATCATCATTTATTCACCTTTAAAGGCCCTTTTCAGGGTAATGCATAACAAAAAGGGGCGACAACAGCGTCAATATCAGCATGGTCATTATTATACAATGCTTAAAAAACTTGCCCGGGAATATGGAAGGCGCTAAATTATTAGACGAGAAAGAGAACAGAGTGCAATGCAGCCCAAGAGGAGAGTTAATCCGAGATGGAAAGGGAGTTTTTTGACACTACAGTAAAGCTAGTGCGTATGCACGAGAAATAGTACTGTCTAACCAAGTAATCTGGACGAAGAAGGGCCATAAAGACTTAGTGACGGAAAAAGGAGCGACTAAAAAAAAAGCAAAGCAAAGGAATCTCGCGCCCACCTACGGATTTGCAGAAAATAAAAAAGATTATTTGTCGGACGCTTTCTTTACTCAATTTCTCACATTTTGTCTCAATTACAGGCTCGCGAGAAGAACGTGAGCCACGTTACGAGAGCAATTCTTAAAAGAAAAAAACAGACATATTCGTGAAAACAGCTTTTTAACCCAAAAAAAAAAAGAAACATGGATGCTTTCGTGACACAAAAGATGCAGAACGCTAACATTCGTTTTAGGAAGCAATATCAAAGAACGACATTGCAAGTGGTTTTACAATATAGTAAAAGCCAATGCAAAAGAGAAAAAAACGACCATGCAGCTTGGCCGAAAAAGTGGTTCACCCTGCCAATTTCATGCGCCGCGGTTTCTCTATAAACACGGTGAAAATTTCGTCGACACTGACTTGCATCCGGTGAATTGGCATAAGAGCCAGGCCATTAAGCCGCTCTGCAGTTGTTCGGCTCCTCAAATATAGTTTTACTCTTTCAGTGTCGAGAAGCTGCGTTCTGCAGCAGCTGTGTCTCGCTGTGATTGTCGCCAATATCTTGAGTGTGTGAAAGTTCGGCAAGAGGGCTTTGTTGCATTCAGGTAAAGCGCCCGTCATAGAGCGGGGAAGTTCCTCCTCTTGCATGGCTTGCCATTTAGTTTTCCAGATTTCCCATTCACCTTTTAGCGTAACGATATGCACTATTGTCATATCTCTGAAGTAAAAAATGAAAGGCCTTGGAGGCGTGCTTTGGCAACACAAATTGCAAACATTGCAGTGTTTTCCGACGGCTTGCAAAGCGCCGTTTCAGGGAGGCTTTCAGGTCATCTATCTGTGGAATGAACGTGGCTCACAGTACCCTTCCGCAGAATTACAAGCGACCCTGGTTACCTTGTTTGTTTATACCCTTTTTACTCCTTCCGCCACGCGGGCGCCTGTCCCCACGACACAGGCTGCGGAAAAAGGGTGGTCGGGTTCGCAGAGTTGCCAGGGGGATTGAACGGGTTAATCGGTCGTCGAAGCCATCGCTTTCCATAGAAAAGTCCCCTATTCCAAGCTTTCCGTTAGCTTCCGCCATCCGGTCATGGAAAAACTCTGCGTCTGCGGAAATGCAAAGCCGTACGCGTGCGTGTTCCCACGCGCCGCAGCTATCAGATAAAGCACCTGAATGCTCCCTAAGTTGCCGCCACTACGCGATTGTATAAATGACACCCGGAATATGTGGCCTGCTAGCTCTGCAGCAACAAAGACACCGCTCCTCTCGTTAGGAAGGACATTTCCTCAGGGAATCCACCGGTGGAGTCAACGCTATCCTTTTCTGTATGTCCTGTCATTCTTTGCACTGTTCCTTGAAGCTATCCAACTACCGAGCGCCCTGACCGTAGATGGGAATCCTCGTTTCGCGCAATATAGCCATGGTCGCTTTTACCCAGAAAACCCGACACCACTAACCAACCATCTTCCTAAACATAACTGATGCGATGAAGAAAATTCGCACGAAGTACGGGCAGATAACGTCGTTTTCACTGGTTTCGAAGCCGTATGACAACATTTTGTTCGCTCTGGTAATTTCATTTTGAACAAGCTGGTCTAACATATATGAAAATGTCCTGCGTTGCGAAGTTTACTGTCTTTTTCCGCAATAGCAAAGCAGTAACTGTTCCCGATAAATAGTTTCAGTTGGTATGACCCTTGTTTCAGGAATACTGATGCTGTGCTCGCTGTCTTGGGAATGTTCGGCTGTCGGGTTGAGATCTCTTGCAAAATTGCAGGGTCATTCCTGTGCTGTCGAAATGTTTCTTTGAGGTTTTTCGTTTCGCCGATGTAGCTCGCATCGCATTTTTGTATACAGTGCCTTGGGCTCTCTCCTTCCGTGAACGGCCTTTGGCAATATGTAGAGAACATCTGTTCGTAGGCTTGTGAGTCACACGGATGCCTTCTTTTCTGAGAATACGGCCGATGGTTTCGCTAACGCCTCAGACATATGGGAGAGGGTGGTGTTTATGTTGTGGTGTTGATTCAGGAGCCGGACGCTGAATTCTCGACAAGCGTAGCCGTGCTTTTGGAACTGAAGTGCTTTCGGAATAAAGGTTCTTGGGTAGCTGTTTTTAGTGAGTTCCTTGACTATCGTTTGTTTTTCATTTGTTTAAATGCACACGTCGCTACTTCTACTTGCGCCTCTATACCCCTGCAATAATGGGTGACTTGACAAATTTCGGGGGGGGGCCGGGCCCCCCTGGGCCCCCCCTTGCCTACGTGCCTGAATGCTAGTACTATCATACAAGTTGGTTTAGCAGTCACTCCTGTCTAAGCATTTGCACATTTTACATACACCATAAGCACCATGAGCTCAAAACTAGTCTTCTCTTAAATGTGGGGGTGATCACACCACAAAGGAATTGCCACTTTGGTCAACTTGGACAGTATACAATGGCTTTTTGAGAAACTTAACTTGTAGTTCAAATCAATAAGCTAAAACATTGCTCTCACAATCTGAGAGGTGGGCACAAGCTTGGCTCACAAAGCCACAGACGTCCTGCCTTTTACCCCTGTAAGAGCCTCCTCTCGGCCTGTTTTTGCTCTGCGAATATAAACATGAGACTCGTGACTAAATAATAGCACACTGTTTCAGCCTAAATATCTCTTACGGGACACTGGTATCAAGATCTCCTATAAAATTTGTGAGGAAGTTTTCGGCGCAAAGAGATCAATATAGTAAAATTAACTATCCTAACACGAACACGCAAACATATTTGACATCACCGAAATGAGTGAGCATAATTTCTTTGAAGGATATTTTCAGGGTCTTGTTGATGCATAAGCAACAAAACTTTGGAGCACCAGGAGGATGCAACACAAGACAAGGTTAGACCGAGGTTAGACCATTTTTTAGGTAAGTGATTGTGTGAAGTAATTAGTACGCCTATACAGCACATGAGCACCAGGAGGATGCGACACAAGACAAGGTTAGACCATTTTAGATAAGTGATTGTGTGAAGTAATTAGTACACCTGTACAGCACATGCCACATATCTTGGCTGCAGATGTGCAAGTCACTTGGCTATTGTCGTAGCCCCCACAGTAATTAGTTCAACAAGCTGTCTCACCCATGAGACCACACATAGCGGCTGTCGTCAGACAGAATCAGCGCACTGCGAGGAGGCAGCACCTGTGCCGCTTGCCGACCATCGGGGTGGCGAAAGTTCATCACAATCGAGGAGCCGAGGCTGAGAAGCACAATGTCGTCATCAAAGGACTCGTGACTGTCGACATGAGGAGGAATTCCTGGAACAGTAAAGAATGCAAGTGTAATGTAGTTGTCATCACACCACCTACGAAAAGCAACACATGTGAAACGTTTCCCTCCCTTTACTTGGCTTCTAAAATTACGCCAGTCCATGGCAGGTGTTTGCTAATGCTGAGAATTTAATGCGCCAAGTAGATGGTAAGCAGCTGCGGCACCTTCCAACTGCCAACAAAGCGGTGTGAAGATGTCACTGAGTTTGCTGTACAATCTGTGAGGAGTGCAGATTGTTGATGAATGTGTGCTCCGCAGCACAGCACCACTGACAGCTCATATGTCAACTTACTCATGTCAAACTGAAGTGCACTCAAAGCATTTTTGCAGCCATATAGATATGAGCCAAAGACAGATAACATTAAAATTTAGAAAATCTCACCATGAAGTTTGACATCTCGAAGCAACCCATGAGCTATCAGAAATACAGTAGTGCTACAAAGCAGAATAACTAGAGCTACCCAGGGTTTTAGCTTTGGCTGTACGTGCACCTAAGGATGTGAGCATTCTTGCATTACGCTCCATTTCCATCAGAATGCAGCCACTACAATCAGAAATCTAACCCATAACTTCATGCTCAGAACCATAATGCCATAGTAGACGCTAAGCCAATGCGACAGGTGTAGATGAGATTCAAGCACGGCTGTTTGCTCTTGGAGTGTACTCCGGTATCATGACTGCAACAATGTCGATGTAGGAAACTTAGGTAAACCCAGTTTGAAGGACTGCAGAGTGCAGTACAATTAAATTAATTAAATGTAATTAATGACTCAGAAAGACTATGTCATTTTAGATCCCGCAGAAACTTTGCCGCTTATGAAAGGCACTTCACAGCGTAGCAGCTCTCTCAAGCATAGATGAAAGTGAACTAGTAATGGAATAACTTGTGTAGTGAGTCCCAGGACACAAAAAATAAATCTTTAAGAAGCGGCATCACATCAAAGTTGAGTTCATGTACCACAGTACAGCAGATTCCACAATCCACTATTGTAAGAGTTCTTAGAGAACCATGGAAGAAAAAGAAAGATCCAGGGAAATGTAACATCTGACAACAAATGCCTGAAACGAGTCTGAAGCTGATCTCGCATTACCACACAAGTTCCAGGAAAACATAGCAAACAGGAACATATGAACAAGGTTTCGGAGTATTCTTTGCAAATGGATGTGGTAATGCTTGGCTTCCAACTGTACACAAAAAGTACCACCTTGTCCAGGGAGGTAACGGGTCACGGTCAGCTGGTCAGGAAGCCGGTCCAAGTGACCGGCAGCAACAAGCCGGTCCAGGAACGGCACACATTCGTCGGGAATTCCTTCAGGGAGTGGGGCATCTTTCCGCACTCCCTGAAGGCTGTAGTCGAAGGCGTACCCAAAATGGCGCACTTCCCGCTGACGAAGGGCTGCACGGAAAGGATGCCAATGTGAGGCCTCGAAAGGAAGATAGGAGTGAAAAAGTATTGTTTTTCACATCCTTCCAAAAAATTGGAAGGCAGGCATGCTTTTACAGAAGAATGTAACCATGCATGGTTTCCAAGACTAGGGTTGCCAACTGCCCGCTTTCTGACTTGCCAAGGCAGTTTTTTGAGACAGTGGAACGTTTGCTGTCTGCAGCTAGGACTGGCCATCACTGGGCAGTTTTTTCGGGCATCGTGTCGCAATATATACATATTCAGCATCCCTTTGTGAATATGGTAGATACAGGTGCAAAGACGACCTCTACACGCACGAAGTATGTGCATTTATTTTTCAATCCGTGTACATTCAGAGCGTTAAAAAAACCTCGGCCACTTTTAATACAAACCTCATTCAACTCGCTGCTATTTTTATGCCAACCAGCAAAACTTAACTGAGGGGTTTGTGTGTGCGTATATGTACATTATGATGATTTATCTCTTGGAAAACAATGCTAAAATAAGCGAGTATGTCGAAAACTGACATGGCGTCTTTTTGTCAACAAAGATGTAGAGCACTGTGGGATAAGTTCAACCTCCTCTATAAGTACACCACCCCACTTCATGAAGGGCCAGTTTTTTTTCCTTCCGAACAAAGGTGGCAACCATAACTAAGGCCACTACAGAAAGGGATGCATCTTTTAATGGTTGTCATGACAAGTACAATTTTGTCAAGAGCAAAACGAATATCTCTTGAGCTGTGACAAAAAGCATATCATCATGCTGCACCAGTTTAATATCAGAGGTCAGCTTTCTTCATACTGTCGCACCAAAAATAATAAAATGCTGCTTCCAGCTGCCCTAGGATCGCTGAGAGGCACACACACACACACACACTTTTTAATTTCTTGCTAGGTACCTCAAAGGAAAAGCTGTTTTTAAGGATTTCCACCACTCCTAACCTGACCACACAAACAACTGTAACCATAAACACTGGCAGCAAGCACCAGAATACCATAAAGTGGGGTGATACCCCTTGCTTGCATGTCAATACTCTTTCCGACAGTGCAACACAACTGTGTCACTGTTTTATGACACGTTATACGGTAACATGCCACTTGGTTTAATTGTGCGGAAAATACACTGTATGGACTCCATGCAGTCTCACCTTTAGACTCTTCTGGGTCACCCCACGTTATCAACTGTGCTAAGACAGTTGCTTCATGCTCGCTGATGGCATCATTGATAAGCTGCAATCCTTGCGGTAGATTTTTGTCATCGAAGAGGTCACTGCACGCTTTTGTGCTTATGCTTGGCACTGACCACATATCAGAAACACAGGGGAGAGAAATAAAGAGAACATCACTGCACAAACGTGGGATAAAGCTGTACATCTCATCTACATCATGTTGAACATTGGCATAGCCAGGGGGGTGGGGTTTTACACTCCCTCCCCCCTCTATCTGGCCATGCTATGTGTGCACATATAACATTCATACATACAAACACATACATGAACATAAAGTGGATTTGGGAAGCTCCCCTCCACCCCAATATAAGATCCTGAATATGCCCCTGTTGCATATTTAATTTTTCATAATGGCACAACAAAAACAGAGGGAATAGACGAAGTCAACATAGCAATGAACTTCAAACGCAATTTATTTTCTCTTCAAGCAGCCTCAACATGTCGTACGGAAGCACTACTGATACATGCGGAACACCACTGTACAGATTTGTTATTCACGTACATCGCATTGCAGCTTTCACAGAATGTAGCATCACTGCAAAACACATGGTGTGGTAACCTTGGCATAACTAAATGAGCCCGGTTATGCACTGTCACCATTCTACACAATTTGTAACATCTCCTCCTGTAGTCATGATCCTTGTACGATTTTACATTATAACTATGAACAACGTCAGCCATTTATTTTCGCTCTATAGCACATCTTCAGTGTTTCACGATAACTTAATAGCAACTAGTGCCTTACATTGCTGCAATAACGCAGCCTCGTGTTTTGTATCATGTTACGAGTGGCCTTTAATTTCAGGTGACTAACCTTTTTCAATGAATGCAGGAAATACGGGATCTTTGGAAAATGTGGGCGTGTTGTTGCTCAGGTAACTGGATGCCGCAGCACTGGAGCCAGAATCCCCAAATACCACTACGGCAAATGGTTGACCAGGAATCAGAAGGATGTCCTGTATACTGCCATAGCGGTGAAGTTCGCTGTAGATGGCCTCGTAGCTCCCGCCACAAACCATGCCACAGTTGTTCAGTACTAAAAACTAGAAAACACAGAAAAAACAAACAAACAAGCATCTAGTTCAGGAGGGAGGGATTTTCTTGAGTCACTGCAACAACATTCACTTGTACATGGAAGTAAACATGAAATATATTCATTGTGAGAAGCAGATTTGATTATTCAGGTTTCAAAGTTTATATTTTTGTTACTAGAGGATCACTGGTGGAAAAAAGGAAAAAGAGAATCTCGGTAAACTTCATGCTTCTATTTTCTTGACACTCACAGACCTTCGGCAATTTTCGCTGAAGAAAGAAATCGAGGTCTTAAGTCGACATCCTGCTTGCTACAATCGCTAGAGCTAGACCTTATCTATAGATTTCAACAAAGTTCACTCAAAACGGTTCAGTGGTTGTGCAATAATAATAAAAAAAAGCCTCTTCGTTTTACGTTTACGTTCAACAGGGAAACTGAAGTGGCTTCGATCATTGGTAATTACCCTCGTTGGACAATCGCATACATCGACGCCGATGTTCTCTCGAATAATTCGGGCACATCTCGCCACTTTTCGGCGAGCTTTTCGTTCCGATTTCGTTAGCTTCAACTTCGCGATCGCTTCCTCGCTCGAAACAACATCGGTGTCGCATGCCGCCATAACAACATCGTGGGCGCCGCCATGTTGGACCTGGTTGCCACGACAACGTTTGCTTCGACTGAACGCGGACAAAATATTTGCAGAGAAGCCATTGAAGTCGAGAGTCTCGTCGCAAAGCTCGAAGGTGTCTGCTTTTTGAGTAGTGCATGCATTTGTGTTGCTGAAACCCGTTGGTTGATTGTCTTGGTATAACTTTGGCAAGTACAACGAGGCTGAAAAGTTAGAACTCTTCTAAAGCAGGGGAGACTTTTCAGGGACTTCAAACTCTCCATGTTCATGAAGCCACGGGAAGTGTATCGTGAAGTTCCAGAATAAGTGTGATGGCAATGGTGAACGGTATGACCATCTCTTACTCCCTTGTTTAGCAAAAGGTTGATTTACCCGTGTGCGCTTTGCTGCCGGAAATGTGAAGAGGCCATCACCTAACTCTTGTGACAGTCTCTTCCCGGTTTGATAAACATCACCGAATTACTGTTCATGGGCTGCTTCCTCAGCATCAGCGCTCATCTCTCATATCACCAGACTTCTGAGGGTCTCATCAGACTTGATGATCACCGACTTTCGCTGTAGAAAAGATCTTGGGAGTATGGCCTCAATCAGCAGCCGCAAAAGCCATGCGAGCTTTTTGCAGTTCTTTTTCTCTCTCTCCCCTCCCGTCTCATTATCCTTCCCACGTGTAGGGTAGCGAACTGAACAGCGTCTTGTTGACTTCATTCTGCCTTTCTTTCACTGACCCTAAATTTGTTGCAATGGGACATCCTCTGCCCACCAAGAACTTAGGAAAATCTCCATGGCATTTCGCCGTACACAAAGTTACGAAATCAAGATTGCTTCCTGTTATTGTTCCATGACTTAGCGATCAGCTTTTATCTGTATGCGTACCTCAAAGGCTATATCTCTAGTGTACTTAAGCGTCAACACACGTGAAGCTCGCCGCATTTTACTAGTACGGCCCCCAGAATTTTCCCTTGGACGCGACGCGCTCGTAAAAACCGACACGACAACGCGGCAACATTGTGCTGCGAAGCCGCTCTCGGCCGCCATTGTTATTTCCGCCTCTTTTCGCCGCCGCTCGTGCGCTGTTCGGATGTTCGATTGCCGAGGTGGCCGAACACGCGCAAGCCTTCGCCGCCTAGCGCAGTAGACGCCCAAGTTTCTTTTATTTCTCCCATCGCGGCCGCAAGCTCTCCACCATGAACTACGGCAGGGCACCGCCGCAGATCGACGGCATGACGTCGCTCAAAGTGGACAACCTCACCTATCGCACCACGCCGGAAGACCTGAAGCGGGTCTTCGAGAAGTACGGGGACGTCGGCGACGTCTACATACCGCGGCATCCCTACACGCGAGAAAGCCGTGGATTCGCCTTCGTGCGCTTCTACGACAAACGCGACTGCGAGGACGCCATGGACTCGCTGGACGGATACATCCTGGACGGCCGCGAGCTGCGCGTCCAGATGGCGCGCTACGGGAGGCCGTCGGACCCGTACCGCCAGTCGTCCTCGCGAAATGCCAGACCGAGCCGCCGTTCCCGTTCGAGATCGAGGAGCCGTGGACGCCGATCCAGGTACTACGTGTTCCGTGGTTCTTCACTTTACTGCGCGTTTGTTTGCCACGTTCTGTCAGACCCCCCTCCTCCTCCCCCACTTTCTGGTATTTGTGATCAACAATGGCTGTTCTGACGCGCGCGACGCTACGACGCTCGCTAATGCGTACGGGTGAGTTTTACCGCTTGTTTCGTGTGCGCACTGGTCGGCAATACTGCAGATCACTGGCACTGAATTGCAGTTTCTCGTAGCTTCGAAAGGAAAGTCGGTAAAGTGCTACCTCGTGTTTGTAGGGGGAGAGGGTTCGCGTTCGACACAAAATGGCCCCATCAATGCGTGGTCACGTGATCGCGTTTTGTTAGTTGCGCGCCAATCCGCGCGGTTTCCTTGAGCGCTAGGCTTTGTGCCGGCTTGTTCTTATTTTCAGTTGTCAATTAAGTTTAATCGCATGAGTCATTTGTGTTCTAGTGGTCCTAGTTACCTCTAGGCGAAGATCCAGCGCAGCCGTGGCCAGCGATGTGTCGGATTAGCGCGCGCGAAAAGATTGGAGCATGACGTCATTTGATCGCATGTTGGGCAAACTGGCGACTATTTTACTGTTGTGCTCGAAGCACTCGGTTCAACTGCTGGCTTCCATAAAAAAAGCTATTAAATTTTTGTTTAAAATTGACTCCCACCTGCATCACGGTGCAGTGTATAACCCTAAGTATTTTTCTGTAAGCTTTCAGCTTTCTAGGAAAATTTAGTAGTAAATTAATAAGCTAATAATGAGCGCAACAGAAAAATTAAGTTGCTGTCTGGTGGTCTGCATACGTTCTAACAATCTCAACCCCCATGTGTTTTCACCTCTGGGAAATTTAGCTATAGCTGACAAGGGTTTTGATATAAGGTCAAAGGCTTTTGGGCATCAAGGTTTTCAATGAAAGGTGGACATTGTTATTCACCGAAGCCCACAAAAGCAAATAGTGCAATAATGTATTAGTGTTCTAGTGCACTGCATTTGTTTGGTGGGCCACATGCCGATTGAAATTGTAAGGATAAAATCATTTTCGGGCAGGAGCCGCCGCCGCTCAGCATCTAGAAGCCGTAGGCGTTCCCGGAGCCGGTCCCGGCATCGCCGTTCAAGCTCCCGATCTCGCAGGTGAGCACCATACAACGGTGCTTTGCTTTTGTGACGGGTTTGCTTTTATTGCTTAAAGGGGCGCAGAACCAATGATCACAGACTCTCTGGAACGTGTAGAGCACAACCAGAAATCTATTACTGAACGTAAAAAAAAAGGAACCGATATGAGTAGATTGTGAGCACAGTGTTTACCATTTCCAGCTGTGTTTACCAGTCTTCTATGTCGAGGGTTAATGAATGCTGGCTGCTCCTCTTTTTTTAAAGATCTGTGCTCTCCTTGTGAATACAGCAGCACTTTGCTACACAACTGGGATGTGGTGTTCACATTTCTATCCTCAAGCCATGGTATGTTTTCTCTCCAAGTTCAGGGCCCCTTTAAAGCAAGCTGCAAATGAAACCTTAGTTTCAAGGAGGTTGACATTTTCTCTGTGACAATCCGTCAAGGCTGTTTGATGCTACCACGTATTAAGTGTTAATGACAGTAAGTTGTCCTGTGTGACACGTGCATCACTGGCATTATAAAAATTCAGGGCCCAGGCACTTTATGGTCGACAGTAGGAGTCAGTTTCATTTTGGTTAATAAGACTTGAGCCCTGATGCGTGAACATCGCCCTTCATCAGCTTGCGCATTGCAATGGCTGTTGCAGTTCCATAACTGTTCAGCTCATTCATGATTGACTTGTACTTTGCATGCTGTGTAAGTCTACTCAAAAAGAGAAGTGCTAATTTCCAGGATGCATAGTCAAATGTTGTTTGTCAAAACATTACAGGTCCAGGAGTCGTTCAAGGGAACGCAAGCGTTCCCGCAGCCGCTCTCGCAGGAGCCGCAGCCGATCCAGGGATCGTCGCAAGAGTCGCAGCAAGTCTAGAGAGCGTAGCCGTTCACGAAACCGTGAAGCTAAAAGAAGCCGTTCCAAGTCGAGAAACAGAAGCCGCTCAAAATCCAGGGAACGCAGCCGATCGAAGGAACACGGTGGGTCAAAGTCCAAACGACGCAGCCGTTCGAAGTCAAAGAGCCGTCGCAGTCGTTCCAAGTCCAGGGGACACAGCCGGTCCAGATCAAATGGACGCAGCCGATCCAAGTCCAAGGAACGGAGCCGATCAAAGACCAAGGAATACCGCTCCAAGTCTGACGAACGCGGCCACAGCAAAGATCGCAGCCGATCCAAATCCAAGGAACGTGGTGACAGCAAGCGCAAGAGCCGATCCGTGTCTGCAGAGCATGGTGAGCGAGAGAGCCGATCGAAGTCCAAGGAACGCAGCCGCTCGAACTCCAGGGATCGTAGTCGTAGCCGCAGCCGAAGCCACCATGACGGCGACCAGCGGGACCGCAGCAGCCGTAGCCGATCGCGCAACGGAGATGCTCGCAGCCCATCGCACAGCCCCCGGAAAATGGCCGAGGACAGGGCGGATTCGAGGTCACGGTCGAGGTCACGCAGCCCAGAAGACAAGCACAGTTCACCGCCACCAGATGGAGCAGAGTCCAATGGTGATCGTGAGATGCGCTCGCCCGAACGAGACCGCCGCTCGCGCTCCAAATCGCAGGACTCCGACTGAGACATGTGAGAATTGTGCTGTTTCCTCTCCTTGGACGAGAGAAAGCATGCCACTCTCTTTGCCCTTTCTTGCAATTACATGTTAATCTTACGTGCTTGCCCTCTTCTCTACACCGCTTTATGGGGTAGACTGTACTGTGTTTTTTCTCTACTTCCATTTTTCTTTTCTCTCATTTGGATGTCAACAGCTTATTGCAACAACAACAACAACAAAAAGAGTAGGTAAACATATTCATGTGTTTGCTGAGGATTTGTATTTAACTGTGCCAGCTGCATTTTTTTTTATCCTGCTTAGTGTGTGTTCCTCATTAATGTGTCAGGAACCTGTCAGTAAAGTTTCGCTTGGCAGGTGTACCTCTGGCATTTCATAATATAGAGTTAAATTGGCCTGCCCACTTTTTTTGCTCTTGAGGATTTTCCCACACATAAAATTTTGGATTTTGGGGACACTTTACTGAGTGTGCGCTTAAAAGGCACTTCTATGTCTTGTTTCCTGTTCACCCATAGCTCAAAGTCTGTAATCACTTTGGCCAGAAGTGTGGCTGCTCTCTGTCAACATGTTTAATATACCTGCTTCGTTAGACGTCTTGTAGTGTGTCTTGCATAATCGTTCACAGTTCCTGTTTTGCCGTTACATTGGTTTCCTGTTAGAAGCATCATGCCTGTCATTCGTGTGTGTTCTGCTTTCAACATTACTTTCTTGTTTCCTATGGGCAGACTGCCACTTCTTGTCTCTCTGTCGGCACCCCCTGTTTTTCACCTTGTATCACAATGTTCAAATTAAACATGCCACGGGAGTGGGAAATGTTTGCAAGGTATAAAATGCCCCACAGTAATTCAGCATGAGCTCGGCAGGGTTCCATTGTTGTCACCTTGTGGCTTGCAGTTTTGCCCACCGACCTGTGTACACAAATTGGTCTTGGGTGAATACGTGCAGTTGTCACGATCACTTAACATTAGCAACCACTCTAGTGTTCGTCATTCTGATCCATAACTGCTAACGTACAATTTACACCCGACAAATGTTGTTGCCTCAGCAGCTTGGTTTAAACGCAGGAATGTTATGCATAGCCGATAAGTTCATTTTGTTATAGTTTTTACTCAACATATCGTTGGTTCACTCAGCACATTTGTGGGGGCACTCTGTGGTTGGGGGTCAAAGGTAAACAATTAATCGAAGTCTATTACAATGTTAGGTTCTCATTGCTTTTCAGTGCATGAGTTACAGCATCCCAGAGCAGCAGCTAGGTTTAAGTTTCGCCGGTTCACGTGGCCGTCAATACTCCCTCACGCCGTCGGCATCTTTCATGGTAGAGCACTTTATCACAGCATTTTCTTTAAAGAATGAGATGTTAATGTGCTAATGGCATTTTTGTGTCCATCTCACAACTGAACGTTTGATGGCCGTGTGAATGCGGCTTTGGGGCGAACGCAGGCAATGTGGTGGGAACGACAAGCGCTATAGTAATCAGATTGCTGCAGGTTTTCACAATGGCACAGCCATACGAGGGATAGGTGGTGGGGAAGGTGGGAATGCTGTGCAGCGTTTTGACTTGGTTTTGGCTGACTGTCGCCGTGTTGTTGCCCCCTGTCTGTGCCCGCAGGCCCTGAGGTGTGGGGCGTTGGTAAAAGGCGTTGGTGGCTCTGTCGAAATGGCGAGACACCCAAGTACGAGTTCACCGGCTGCGCTGTGATCGGGCGGTGGTTTCCAGAGTGCGGGACGTGTGCTGAAGCTTGCGTGAAACCCCAACCCACTTGCTCATCACCTACAGGCTTTACTTACGTTTTTCTTTTTTTTTTTCCCCAACCATTTGCCTTCTTCCTGCCAAATTTTAAGGACAGTGTCTTGCAAAAGAAATTGGCAAGTATGTTGGAGGCATGAGATTGTAAAGAGCTAATGTTTGCATCTCGTAGGCACATCTCTAGGTTTCATTATTGAAATGAATATGATTTGATTGGCCACTGTGAGTTAGAGGTACCTTCTGAAATTTCTAACACTTTTTTTGAGCAGTCACACAGCCTTTAATTGGCATCCTCAAGCATATGTTTCTTAAACAGCCTGGCTACTGCAAGCAGGTACATAAAATGCAGGCTTGATGTTTGTGAAATCACACCTTATTGGTACTATACAAATGATCAGTAATTGACCCTTTGAAGTCTTACCTTTATTTTCTTGAATGCCTTTCATAACTGGATGACCATTTCAAAGGTGTCCCTTGAGCAGCAAAGCCTGGTTGCTCGAGGCAAGCTTGCAAGAGAACGAGAATGCCGAGCGAGCGGTTTGGGGGTCGGAAGGGTGTTGGCAGTCCGGGCAGTTTCGGGTTCCTCATGGCGGCGGTTTGCAGCCGGAGCTGTGGCATGCTGTTGGGTGGTGCCGGTGCGTTGCTGATGAGCAGCCGTTGCTGTGCGAGAAAAAAAAAAGAAAGCCGGCGTAAGTAGTCTGATTGAGATGATGGTGAGTCAATGTTCTTGACTAAGTCTCGCCACAGGCCAGGATCTTCCTTCCTGAGGGGTGCGTGTCGTGTAGCGGCCCGGCTGTAGTTCCGGCTGGTGTTCCAGCTTTGCCTCGTGCGATGGCGTTGCGGAGGTCCTGGCACGTTTGCTGACCCTTGGTGCCGAGTTCCGCGTGGTGGGGCATTTGCTGAAGGAGGTCTGTCGTTTGGTGCCCACTGCTGTTTTTCTTTTTTCTCTCTCTCTGTTTGCCTCTAGGTGTGGCGTCCCTGAAGATGAAAAGCTGCTTGTGCACCGGTGGTTGCAGAGTGGAGTATGCAGTTCTTTTTGCTCCAACACCACACTGAGCAGAAAACATTTATGTGGCATCTAAAACCAATCTTTGTTGGCATTGTTGCCTTTGCGTAGATGGTCACAATTTGTGGTCACTCTGTAGGAGGGATCAACCACGATTTTCTGGTGGTGGATTTCAGGACAGGCATTTGATCAAAAGTGAATTTGACGTCAGAACTATGCTACCGATTTCAAACATATAAAGGAGGGAAAAGTATAAAGTTTAGTAGAGCAAGCTTTTCAGTCATTCCATTACATCCTCTTTGTTACTACCAGCATGTTAAAAGGCTTGATCTTATTTGAATATCATGAAATTCATTTGTTGTATTGGCGTGTTTTTCCTTTCTCTACGCCCAACTGTAAAGGTCTCCGGTGTCTGCATGCTCTGCTCTTGCAAGAATCGAATAAAGTGTTCACCCTCAGTACCATGTCTCTGCTGTCTTTAACTTCCTATGGCATGCAGTTGGATCTTTTAATTCGATGCTTCTAATTTAGCTGTTATATTTAGCTGTCACGTTTTCACAGTACCCAAAGCACGGCTTCGCAAGATACACTTGCCAAGCTGGACGTCCAAGAGGAAATTCACACGGCCACGCTGCCCTAAGGTCACCACCACTACGTGCGTCTCTTGATCTAAAGTGTGTGTAATTATTGGTGAAACGGAAAACATTAAGCAATGTCACCAGAATACCAAAATGTGAATGTTGCAATGGCTAGCCTCTCGGGCACCAACATTTTTGATGCCGAAAACCGGGCACCGAACGAAGGATGTAGCAGCTTCACACAAAGAACAGTGATGAGCTGATGCAGCTGAAGACCACCAACGCCGTGGAGCCTTGTCAAGAAGACTGCATTGCGGAAATGAGAGAAGAATTGGAGGCTCTTGCAAAAAAAGATGAAGCATCTAGATGTGCTCATTGAACCGCACGTTTGCGACTGCGACTTTGTGGAGGAATACGGTGGCGTGTGGAAGAATCAAGTGCTCATCACACGTATGTAAATCTGACTTGAGCACCTGCAGCGAAAGAGCATCACTGACACCACAACAGCCGCATCATCCACCAGCAGTGCAGGGATCTTCGAGCTGCCGAAGGTTGAGCTGCAGGAGTGCAGCGACGACCGGCTCGGGTGGCAGCTGTTCAGGGAGTGATTCCGGCAGGCTGTGCACGAGAACACCACCCTTTCGGACACGGAGAGGTTCCTGTACCTGTGTACGGCTCTGGCGGGCAATGTGACAGCAGCGTTTAGTGGCATCCATGGAATTGAAGAAAACCACCAGTATGCCATAAAGACGCTGAAGGAGCATTTCGGCAGGCAAGACGTGCTTGTGCAGGAACACCTCGTGCAGCTATTCTGCAAACCGTAAAAGCTCGGTGATGTGAACGCACTCCGTCGGCTGTACGACCACAAAGAGAAACGTCGCCTGGCTGAAGAACCTGGGTGTTCAACCGGACTCCTACGGTGCAGTGCACAGTGTTGTTTCGTGTGTTGCCTACCGAATGGCCTGTGCAGTACCACAAATCTCACACTGCAGATTATGATGTGCTGGACAGCTCAACCCTCGATTCTATCCTCGGCTCCTTTTACCTGGAAAGTGGGTGTCCAATGGGAAAAAGGGAGGTGCCTCCTTTGTGAATCAGTGTTGTGAGGCAGCATCATGCAACGCGGTAATTCCGATCAAAGAAATTGAAACTGGAGCTAACGAAGGTGCTACCATTGCGGAAGAGAAGGGCACGTGACGAAAGAATGTAATTGGAATATTCACTGTGTGAAGTGCGGCCACCGTCTCATCACGCTGCTCTGTGATCCTCCTACGCCACCCATTGACGAGAAGACCGCAGCGCCACTCAACGGCTTCGCTGAGCAACCACACCAAGAACTCTGTTCTGCTGCAAACGGCGCAAGTTTGGGTTGACGACCCTCACTGAAACCGCCTTGCGCGGTGTCTCTTATGGAGGTAGCCAGCGGTCGTTTGTCACGGAGTACATCTCGCGGGAACTGAATTCGGAGGTGATCGGCGAAGAGGTGACAATTTGCCTGTTCGGGGAGTTGTGAACGTCATGAAAAGCAAGGGACAAATCGTGCAGTTGCGGTCCAGCAGCCAGTACAGCCGCAGCCAACATTCCATCGGAGCGGCCGGCGTTGAGATATGTTCCGACAGGTTGATGCTGCCGGACAGCATGGCGCACCTCACCGGACTTTCGGATCTACGTTGTCTACAATTGGCAGACGTGTCACTGCCTCCCACGTGCAACAAACACGAGGACGTCGACAGTCTCATTGGAGCCGACAGCTATTGGAGTGTTGCGACTGGTGAGGTGCGGATGGACCCTGCAAGATCTGATACCGCATGCGGCCTCGGCAGTGTGTTGCTCAACGGTGACCGTTCTGCGCACCGATGTTGTCCACCGCGGTTCCTAGCCTCTCCAACAACGAGCTTTGAGCCTTCTGGGAGCTGGAGAGCCTTAGGTCTTCCTTCGCCGCGTTTATCGGCCTTGACATGATTAGCTCGGTCATGGTTGCATGAATCCGAAAATGGTCACAAAGCTATATGGTCTTCGTGATCTTTTCGGTCGCCGTGTTAACAAATTAGGTATGGGGATTAATTACCTTTAGCTAGTCTTGTGCAATATCTTTCACTGAAGATACAAAAATAAATTGACACCGAAAACCTGGAGCATTCCTCACATCTACTTTCAAGGTAAGCAATTTTGTCTTTTCAAAGAAAAGTTATCAAAGCCCTAAGGTCCTTCTTCAAAGGCGTCTACATCGGAAGCGCACGTTAATGCCTTCCGTTGCATATATCGATGAGACTGCAGTTTTTTTTTTTTTCCCTTTTCGTACGCACACTTTCTCGCAAAGTAGTCTTTTCCCGCAGCGGGACAATGTCGTCGGCCCCCGGAAAGTAGGCGATTGTAACAACGCGAACAATGGGGCAAGTAACGATTGTAACTACGCGATTAAAGGAGTACTGCCACGAAAACTTTCTGTTGGCTTTTTTTTTTTTTTGCATGGAATGAAAGGCCCAGCGCTCCAGAGCCCAAAAAACGTACTAGTAAGCGTCAGCACGCCGTGAAAATTTATTTACAGCATGCCTTTAAAAGCTGGTTTCGGTTTCTACTGTAGCCTGACGTCACGACAGTATGTGCCTAGTAATGAGCTCCTCGTGACGTGCTCCCGCAAAAAATCGTGACGTTTTCTCCCAGTGGTCTCTCGCGCACAGCGCCTGCAGCAAGTGCGTGTTTACGATGTACAAAGTTTTGTATAGCGATCCCGTAACGACAGCAAATACTTCGGCACAGTGCAAGATGCAACGTACGGCACGCACGGTGGGTGTCGGCGTGGCTCCGGAGGCCGCGATAAGCTAAGGTGGCCTCCGAGACGACCACGGCATTTCAGGGGCAAAATGCTGGCACCATAGCGAGCTTGCTTTTCGATTATACGTGGGCACACACGACGATAGAGTTGTCTGTCTGCTCATTAAGTTGTTTCTAACTACGATAGAGGGTAATTCGACTTCGCTCGCTCCCTTCACGGGCACTCTTAGCTACGGCGGCTGAACGGCGAGAGCACACGACCTAGAGTGACGCACGAGCGGCCATTTTGCATGTTCTTCTACCTGACGTCATCACAACTTGCCATACTGCTGCGTGAAGTCACCAAAATTTGTACTGTATCCTGACGTCACAATAGTGTCGATGTCAGTAGGCACGCCGTGTGAATATTGATTTGACGTCAAATTAAAATATGTTATCAGCGTTTCCTGAGCTTAACGTTTGCTCAGAGCTGTCTACGCATATCGGAGAGTTATATGGTGTAGTAAACTCAGCTTCGAAAATTGGTGTCAGTACTCCTTTAAAATCGAGCAAAATTCGGCTTCGTAGTATTTCGTCCAGTTTCGCTCCACTTGAACGGGGTCGCATTTTTGTCGAAAATGGCAAGCCTCGGCAAATTAATAAAATCGAGCAAAATTCGGTTTCTCAGTATTTCGTCCAGTTCGGTTCGACTAGAACGATGTCGCATTTTTCTCAAAAATGGCAACTCTATAGCCTTGGGGAATTAATTAAAATCGAGCAAAATTCGGTCAGTATTTCGCCAAGTTCGGTTCCATTCGAATGGGGTCGCATTTTTCTCAAAAATGGCAAGCCCCGCTAAATTATTTTAAATTAGCAAAATTCGGTTTCCTTGCATATCGTCCAGTTCGGTTCCATTCGAATGGGGTCGCATTTTCCTCAAAAATGGTAAGTCTATAGCCTTGGGAAATTAATTAAAATCGAGCAAATTTCCGTTTCCTTGTATTTCGTCCAGTTCGGTTCAGTTTCAACAGGGTCGCATTTTCCTCACAAATGGTAAGTTAATAGCCTTGGGAAATTAATTAAAATCGAGCAAAATTAGGCTTCTTAGTATTTCGTCGAGCTTGGTTCTATGTGAACGGAGTCGCTTTTTCCCCACAAACGGGAAGTCTATACAGCCTTGGGAAATTAATGAAAATCCAGCAAAATACGGCTGCATGGATTAATTAACTCGCACTGACTGTTTAAAGGTCTTCATTAATATCGGGCGCGTAATTAGTCGGAAAAATGAGGCTTTTACTTGGTTCATTTTTCACATGAGGACGCCACAATTGTCGAAAAAAATGCCAATGAGTTAAGCCGGGTTGTGACCGAGTTTATCTATTACGGGTATTAAGTAACTGGCACTGACTCTATTTCTAGGTATTGATTAATATCGGGCGCATAATTAGTCGAAAAAATTAGGTTTTCCTTGGTTCATTTTTCACATAAGGCCGCTAGAAATGTCGAAAAAAATGCCATAGAGTTACGCGGGGTTGCGACCCGGGCTTGCTAGAGCCGCGTTTATCTATTACATGGGTTAATTAACTCGCCCTGACTATTTCTAGGTCTTCATTAATATCGGGCGCGTAATAAGTCGATAAAATGAGGTTTTTCCTTGGTTCATTTTTCACATAAGGCCGCTAGAAATGTCGAAAAAAATGCCATAGAGTTACGCGGGGTTGCGACCCGGGCTTGCTGGAGCCGCGTTCATCTATTGCATGGATTAATTAACTCGCCCTGACTCTATTTCTAGGTCTTCATTAATATCGGGCGCGTAATTAGTCGACAAAATGAGGTTTTTCCTTGGTTCATTTTTCACATAAGGCCGCTAGAAATGTCGAAAAAAATGCCATAGAGTTACGCGGGGTTGCGACCCGGGCTTGCTGGAGCCGCGTTTATCTATTACATGGATTAATTAACTCGCCCTGACTCTATTTCTAAGTCTTCATTAATATCGGGCGCGTAATTAGTCGACAAAATGAGGTTTTTCCTTGGTTCACTTTTCACATAAGGCCGCTAGAAATGTCGAAAAAAATGCCATAGAGTTACGCGGGGTTGCGACCCGGGCTTGCTCGAGCCGCGTTTATCTATTATATGGGTTGATTGAGTCGCCCTGACTCTATTTCTAGGTCTTCATTAATATCGTGCGCGTAATTAGTCGACAAAATGAGGTTTTTCCTTGGTTCATTTTTCACATTAGGCCGCTAGAATTGTCGAAAAGAATGCCATAGAGTTACGCGGAGTTGCGACCCGGGCTTGCTGCAGCCGCGTTTATCTATTACATGGGTTAATTAACTCGCTCTGACTCTTTTTCTAGGTCATCATTAATGTCGGGCGCGTAATTAGTCGACAAAATGAGGTTTTTCCTTGGTTCATTTTTCACCTAAGGCCGCTAGAAATGTCGAAAAAAATGCCATAGAGTTACGCGGGGTTGCGACCCGGGCTTGCTGGAGCCGCGTTTATCTATTACATGGGTTAATTAACTCGCCCTGACTCTATTTCTAGGTCTTCATTAATATCGGGCGCGTAATTAGTCGACAAAATGAGGTTTTTCCTTGGTTCATTTTTCACATAAGGCCGCTAGAAATGTCGAAAAAAATGCCATAGAGTTACGCGGGGTTGCGACCCGGGCTTGCTGGAGCCGCGTTTATCTATTACATGGGTTAATTAACTCGCCCTGACTCTATTTCTAGGTCTTCATTAATATCGGGCGCGTAATTAGTCGACAAAATGAGGTTTTTCCTTGGTTCATTTTTCACATAAGGCCGCTAGAAATGTCGAAAAAAATGCCATAGAGTTACGCGGGGTTGCGACCCGGGCTTGCTGGAGCCGCGTTTATCTATTACATGGGTTAATTAACTCGCCCTGACTCTATCCTAGGTCTTCATTAATATCGGGCGCGTAATTAGTCGACAAAATGAGGTTTTTCCTTGGTTCATTTTTCACATAAGGCCGCTAGAAATGTCGAAAAAAATGCCATAGAGTTACGCGGGGTTGCGACCCGGGCTTGCTGGAGCCGCGTTTATCTATTACATGGGTTAATTAACTCGCCCTGACTCTATTTCTAGGTCTTCATTAATATCGGGCGCGTAATTAGTCGACAAAATGAGGTTTTTCCTTGGTTCATTTTTCACATAAGGCCGCTAGAGATGTCGAAAACATGCCATAGAGTTACGCGGGGTTGCGACACGGGCTTGGTGGAGCCGCGTTTATCTAATACATGGGTTAATTAACCCGCCCTGACTCGATCTCTAGGTCCTCATTATTATCGGGCGCGTAATTAGTCGACGAAATGAGGTTTTTCCTTGGTTCATTTTTCACATAATTCCGCTAGAAATGTCGAAAAAAATGCCATAGAGTTACGCGGGGTTGCGACCCGGGCTTGCTGGAGCCGCGTTTATCAATTGCATGGGTTAATTAACTCGCCCTAACTCTATTTCTAGGTCTTCATTAATATCGGGCGCGTAATTAGTCGACGAAATGAGGTTTTTCCTTTATTCATTTTTCACATAACCGCTAGAAATGTCGAAAAAAACGTCATAGAGTTACGTGGGGTTGCGACCCGGGCTTGCTAGAGCCGCGTTTATCTATTACATGGGTTAATTAACTCGCCCTGACTCTATTTCAAAGTCTTCATTAATGTCGGGCGCGTAATTAGTCGACAAAATGAGGTTTTTCCTTGGTTCATTTTTCACATAAGGCGGCTAGAAATGTCGAAAAAAATGCCATAGAGTTACGCGGGGTTGCGACCCGGGCTTGCTAGAGCCGCGTTTATCTATTACATGGGTTAATTAACTAGCCCTGACTCTATTTCTAGGTCTTCAGGAAGGCGCGCAAGAAGTAGAGGAATGATGTACGATCGGTAAAACGCAGTTTGTGCGACTTCTGATCGAGTCAAACTTTCACAAAAAACCCAAGACTATAGTCTTACCTTTTTTGGCATTTTGGGCAAGATTTTGAGAGACCGTATTTTTATTCAGGAAGGCGCGCAATAAGTAGAGGAATGATCTACGATGCGGTAAAACGCAGTTCGTGCGACTTCTGATCGAGTCAAAATTTCACAAAAAACCCAAGACTATAGTCTTACCTTTTTTCGCATTTTGGGCAAGATTTTGAGAGACCGTATTTTTATTCAGGAAGGCGCGCAATAAGTAGAGGAATGCTCTACGATGCGGGAAAACGCATTTTGAGCGACTTCTGATCGAGTCAAAATTTCACAAAAAACCCAAGACTATAGTCTTACCTTTTTTGGCATATTGGGCAAAATTTTGAGAGACCGTATTTTTATTCAGGAAGGCGCGCTATAAGTAGAGGAATGCTCTATGATGTGGCCAAACGTATTTAGAGCGACTTCTGAACGAATGAAAATTTCACAAAAAACCCAAGACTATAGTCTTACCTTTTTTGGCATTTTGGGCAAAATTTTGAGAGACCGTATTTTTATTCAGGAAGGCGCGCAATAAGTAGAGGAATGCTCTACGATGCGGGAAAACGCATTTAGAGCGACTTCTGATCGAGTCAAAATTTCACAAAAAACCCAAGACTATAGTCTTACCTTTTTTGGCATTTTGGGCAAGATTTTGAGAGACCGTATTTTTATTCAGGAAGGCGCGCTATAAGTAGAGGAATGCTCTATGATGTGGCCAAACGTATTTAGAGCGACTTCTGATCGAGTAAAAATTTCACAAAAAACCCAAGACTATAGTCTTACCATTTTTGGCATATTCGGGCAAAATTTTGAGAGACCGTATTTTTATTCAGGAAGGCGTGCAATAAGTAGAGGAATGCTCTACGATGCGGGAACACGTATTTTCTGCGACTTCTGATCGAGTCAAAATTTCACAAAAAACCCAAGACTATAGTCTTACTTTTCTTGGCATTTCGGGCAAAATTTTGAGAGACCGTATTTTTGTTCAGGAAGGCGCGAATTAACTCACCCTGACTATATTTAGGTCGTCATTAATGTCGGGCACATAATTAGTCGAAACTATAAAGGTTCTTACTTACCAATTGTCGTCAGAATTGTCGAAAAAAATGCCATAGAGGTATGCGGGGTTGCGACGCGGGCTTGCAGGGGCCGTGTTTATCTATTACAGGTATGAATTAACTCGCCCTTACTCTATTTCTAGGTCTTCATTAAAATTGGACGCGTAATTTGTCGAAGAAATGAGGCTTTTCATTTTTCACAAAAGGCTGTCAGAATTGTCGAAAAAGGATGCCGTAGATTTACACGGTGTGGCTACCCGGGCTTGCTGCAGCTGCGTTTATTTATTACGGGGATTAAGTCGTGCTGATTGCATTTCAAGGATTTCATTAACATCGGGTGCGTAATTAGTCGTAAAGATGGAGGTTTTTACTTACCAAATGTCGTCAGAATTAGGTGTTGCCTTTCGTGTCATTTTTTTTGTGTGTGTGTGCAGTGTACAAAACCTACGTAGATGCGCACGGTTCGTTTGTGGCTTCGGAGGTATTGCTACATAATCTTGACAAAGATATTTAAAAAAAAAAGAATTCTATGAACTACAAATCCTCTGACGAGAACGCACTGGGTGCCTAGAGTTACAATCATCACCGAAGTCATGCGTTCAGAATGTGAAACTACGTGCCTCCTCCTAGAGTAGGCGTGAAACAATTATCGTAATGCAAACAAGCTGCTTGAGGATATGAAAGTTTTTGAGTGATGGCGCTTAATTCCTCAATATAAATAGGGAAAGCTACAAGGACTTCAGTCCTTGCAGCTTTCCCTGCTTCACAAAATTAGCGTGCAAGGCTCTTGTGCCACAAAAAGGTAGATGTCTTGAACTCTCACTGAAGTCCCTTACACAGTTTCTCACTCCTCTCTCTATCTCTAACATGGATTCCTGAAAACTTGCGTCAAAGTGGGCACCAATGCCCCTAACAGGATTTTACAAACAGCCCGTTCTGGATCCAAGGTAACACATGTTCTTGCTGTCCTTGACGTTTCACAATAAAAGGAAATGGGGATAAGCAGTTCATTTCCAAGTCACTCCGTATACAAGAGACAGAAAAAGCAAAAAAAAAAAAACCTTGTTCGTTTGACGGCTCTGATTATCGAATTCACAAAAGTTGGAACCACTCTCGGAAGTTGGCACGCATACATCAGACACGCACAAGCCTGCCACGCAAAATGGGAAGAAAAAAAAAGAAGATACACTCGTCTTCAAGAGGTGTTTCTCAGTCTGCCTCATCCTCCAGGCTAGGAAGACTTTGTATTCTACAGCCTCGAGTCAGTAAATTATCTGGGATCCTCGAATGCAACTCGTCTTTGCTCAACTGTCCGGACCAGCTTCTTCCGTGGTCCAAGTAGCACGCCCATGATCTTGAGGTCTTCCTCCCCGAGAAGCGCGTCAGGACGTCCAGGTCCACCTTCTCCCTCGAGAAGAGGTCCACGTACTCGGCGAGTCCGTGGGCAGCGAGGAACACCACGATCACCGGGGTCCCGCTGCCGTCCTCCTCTTTGTCTTCCTCGTAGTACACGTCTTTGACGTCCTCCCAGCACGCTCTGCCTGTGCGCCAGGCTGCCACACGAGCTGGAGTCGACGACGCTTCCGAAGGGCAGGGCGATGCTGCTTGCTTCTTCGTCGTCGATGCAACACGACGGAGGCGAGAGGAGCGTGCCCAAGATGGAGTTGCAGAACGCGACGCAGCCGAATCCTGGACGCTCGAACCCGTGGTGGGCTCGTCCTCAACCAGGCTGGAGTCCTGGTGCACGCCCAGGACCGGCTTGCTGAAGGCCCGCGAGAGGTCGCCCGGAGGCGAGCCGTCCTTCGGGAAGTCTGGTAGATCGGGTTGCGGGGCAGGAAACAGCAGGGGCTCCTCGGCGCTACCCTTGGGCACGAAGATGACCTAGGCATCACACTGGAGGCCCGTCAGCAAGCGAATCGACTTCTTGCCGTCGTTGTCCAGGGTCCACACCTGCGTCAGTGTGAAGTAGAAGTCGGTGACATCGTTTGAAGCAGCCCGTCGAACTATGAACAGCTCCCCCAATGATGAAATAGCAAACGGAAAACAGATGTATACATACTTATACACACTTGCAGGTAAAACGCGGGTTCGATTCTAGCTGCGGAAGTCGAATTTTCGATGGAGTTGAAAATGTCGGATGCCCGTGTGATTGTGCGTTGTCAACACGCTAAATAACCCCAGGCCTAAATAACCCCAGGCGGTCCAAATTTCTGGAGCCCTCCACTACCGCTTCTCTCCTTTCTGTCTTTTTCGGTCCCTTTCTCCTACCCCTATCCACCCCACACCCCACCCCCTCGGATAAAGCCCCTGAAAAAAACTTCAGGGGCTTTATCAGGGGTGTACGGACTTTACCCCTGGGTGCTTAGCAGTGCCCCCAACATGGGATGCAGAAATTAGCGTCCTTTCCTTAACCGAACCACAATCATGATACATCTGCGTCTAGCTTCCCACGTTTATTCTGTTATGTCGCGCCATGCCTGAAAGCTGTTCAATCAGTTGGATGAACGAGGCATCAAGCAAGCGTCCGAAAAAAGGTTTCCAGCAGTGTACATCCCACAGTACTTTCTATTTCCTGTTTACAACGTGCGCATAGAAACGTGCGGTACCAACAGTAGGTTCCAGAGATTTAAGTAACGTCTATTGTGCATCTGACACGGCCTAGCTCTTCCCATCCATCACACACAGGGCACGTAACAACAAATTACGGCTGTAGCATGAACTAGCTTCTTGTTCCAACAATACATTTTACATGTTTTCACGCAGTTTCAACAGTTCCAGCACATTTCATCTCATCCTAGACCGTCATAAGATCTGACAATTTGGCGTACGATGCTTGTCATCAATTAAAAGTTAGTTATACGCAGGATAGGCCTTTGAGCCCTGAAGACAGCTGATCCGTGCGTTGGAATCTAGCGGCAGCATTTGGGAGACCTTTAGTATGTTGTTGTCTGGTACGACTACAGTCGTACGCCATATTCGTCGTGCGCTCTTCTTTGGTACTACGGTGGCACACCAGATCCGTTGTACGCTGCTTCTCTTAATTATGACTAGTCGTACATTTGTCATGTCGCTCTTTGGATGACTACCGTGGTTCGCCATATTCACTGGCTGTGTGGTACACTATACATTCGTAATCCAGATCCGCTGTACGGCGTTTTTTGGTATTATTGCGCTAATACAATTACATTGTGTGTTGCTGTTCTGCACGGTACATTTGTACACCAGACCACTGCACACTGTTTGTACGTATGACTACTGTATAGCTACACCAGATGCGTTGTATGGTGCTCTTTGGTGCATCTAGCAGTACTACGCAACAGACCCATTGAACATGTTCTATCGAGTGATTACAGCTATGATACACCAAATACACTGCGCGTTGCTGTTTGCCATGATTGTTCTAGTGCAAAAGACTGCGTCGTACATTACACCTTGGCAGGACTCAGCTACACATCAGACCCCTTATGCCGTGCCTATTGTGCACTGTTTCTCGGTATGGCTACAAGCAGCACGAGATATTTGTGTGAGCAGGCACTACTGCCGTGGTTTAAATCAAACAGGTTGCCAGATGGTACTGCATATCTCCTAATCCCCCATGTATCTCCCTGTTTTGTGCAATGGGAAACATTATTGCAAGCCACGTCGTTTGTTGCCTTCTGAACTTTCTACTTGCAGCATGCAATGCCACCATGGTGATGGGCAAACGCTGTTTCCATGTGCTATACTGTTCGAGGTGATGCTGAGTGAATATGTGGTGCCTGCGTATCTCGTTAGAGTATATGTACCTTGTTGAATTCACCGGGGTCAATGTTCCACTTTTGCAGGTGCACCTTCTTGGAGACGGCGCTGAGACCCTTGCGACTCGATACGCTGGGTCGAGGTGCCCGTGGTGACCATGTCCGAGAACTTGGGCGCCCACTTCGGCTGCAGGGTGCCCCGGCTGTCGCCCACGTGCAGCGGGATGAGCGTGCGTGCTGTGAATGCCGTACTTTTTGGCCTAGCTCCACCTGAATCATAGAGAATGCATCATTTAATTGATTGATTGAGTTACTGATGAACCGTTTGGATACGTTGGCCGATTGGCGGGTTCCTTGCGTGCTGGACTCGCTCTGCCTTGTTGAATAGTTGCTGCATTGGCTGGCTAATTGACTGGCGGGTCGACTGACTAATCGAATTACTGACTGGTCAACTGCTCCTGTTTGTCAGCAATGCGACGTCACGCAGAACATCGCCATCGACATCGCGGCAGACTAGTTTCGCAGTGGTTTGCAAAAAGCTCCAGAGGCTCCTGCAGTTAGCTTGGGCTTTGTACGCGATAGTGCTGTCCCTTCCCGAGATTGCGCGCAACCGGTATGTTGAAACGCTGGGAGTTTGTGAAATGCTGTATCCCGATCCCTACACCATTTCGGAATAGAAGAAAGATTCTAAACGTTGGCCAAACATTCTGTTTGGGAAAATGTGTGTGTACCTCATGAGCACGCCTGGCATGTACGATAGATAGACGGGTTACAAAACATACAAGGTAGCTTTCTTGCACTGCAGAAACGAGCAGAAATTCATGCCCAATGGCGACAATGCAAGTCCTCGCCAAGTTTGTTGCGTGCAGTGCACCGTTTCACTTGCGTGCTCGGCTAGAATGAGTGGTTAAGCTTCTGCGAACGCACTGCACACTGTACCTGCGTGGCTGGGCGAGTTCTAGCCCCCATTTGTGTTTCTTTCTGTTCTTTATGCCCAGGAACTAAACTTTTATCCGGTCGAAAACAGGCGAGACTGGTCAACGCCCACCTAGATGTAACAGTAAATCCCCTTTATACTTACCAGTGATGAAATGTTGTCCAGAAATCCTGCTGCTGTCCGACAGCTGCACTTTTACTTGGCGCACAGCTTGCATCCACGCTCTTCGTCGATTGTTGTCTTTCGGAAGTCGAACAAAAAAAGAAAAGCTAATGCTGCTGCCTTTTGTTGTGCACTTGGCACATCTTGCAGCGCAACAGCTAACTACCATGTCAAAGCGGCCAGGTGCATGCGCACAAAGCAAACGACTACAAAGTCGACCCATCCGTACGGCAGCATGGAACCACACGGAAGACTGCAATGTTTTGCCAACCAGTCCGTTCGCACGTGCGCGAGAAGGTCACGTGAGTGACGTCACTGCCCTTTCGTGACGTATCGCAGGACAGGTATATCTGTGGATTCAAGAGTCATATCAGTGCCTCCTCATATGTTCATTCTACGCAGTCAAACAAGCATACACTAACAGGCGGCTTCGCTTTTTGCACAAAGGAAGAATCTTACTCGTGCCATACTCGCTACCCCTCTTACTTCGCCATAATGCAGCTGGCGTCTCTCGGGCATCGTGCGCATGCGCTGTGGCTGTACAGGACCTGGCACACACTCACATGGCTTTCAAGTGCTGTTTGCAACATGCGTTTCGTGTACAGATTGCATCGCCAAAGAAAGAAAATTAATTTTTCACAGCGTTTCCTGCGTCGCCATACCATGATTAGACAACCTGACCAAAAAGCTTTTCGCTGCAATAAGACAAAAGGCACCTTAATGACTAATTGCCACTCCCTTTATCAAACATGCAGCTTGTCTATGTCATTGGCAATTGCCAGTTCACAATCATGACGTTTGAGAACGACGGTTATGGGAGCGTAGGCACTAAAATCATCATAGAAGGACTCTCGTTGGAAACCATGATTCAGCATGTACACAGTTATGCCACCAATAACTTGATTGATTTCTGGGGTTTTACGTCCCAGAATCACTACATGATTATGAGAGACATCGCAGTGGAGGGTTCCGGAAATTAATTGACTACCTAGGGTTCTTTAGCGTGCGCTGACATCGCACAGCACACGGGCCTCAACATTTCGCCTCCGTCGAAATGCAGCCGCCACGGCCGGGATTCGATCCCGCGACCCTCGACCGGATCAGCAGCCGAGCACCATAGCTACTAGACTACCGTGGCACATTTCGCATTTGCATGGCACCAGTTCTTGGTCTTAAAAATCCTGCCAGAAGAGCGCGAACTTAGGAAATGACGACACAAAACACGGACGAGTGACGCTAACATCACGTGGGCTTCCGAAGCGGTGACGACAAGAGCCCGATGTGTTGCCTGCTCCATGTCGCACGCACGTCCACGCTTTACTGGAGAATACACTTACAACGTCAACATTCTTATAGTCGGATACAACTCAAGTCTGCAGTGAAGCCCCTCCCACTCCCTCATAACCGCCAGCCACTGTTCCTCCGCGAGGCTGAAAATAGTCCCTACCTCGGTCCTGCGGTTCCGCACAGGCCTGGCTGTTTTTTGCCCAAGCTTCTTGCACGTCTCATGGCTTCTACCGATGAAAGGACTAAAGAACAGCAGACGCTCCGCTGGTACCGAAGGCTTAAGGCCAAACCCCATATGCGCGAAAATGCACGCGACAGCGACGGGCGACGCGAAGCAGGCTACCATCGCGCGAGCTGTAGTTTGCATAACCAAACCTCATTCACGCGAAAACTTCGGCGAGCGATATCCAGTGTTGCTGGCATGAAGGAGTTGATTTTGTAGCGAAACTGGTGCGTAGACCCCGGCTTGCAAAGTAGAGTAGCATGTTTTACTACGCAAAGTACAGAAACTGTTTTTTATAGCCGTGTAATAGTGTTTTTCCTGCGTACGTGCATGAATATCAAGCACATGGCGGCAACCGGCAGTACGTCATTGATGTACATCTTGTTCCGCTTTCTCCTATTGGCTAGAAGGGCATGGCACTTCCGGGCGACAGGCGACCGATTCTAGATTTCCAAAACCGAGTGTTCGCGCGATTTTGACTACGCGACACGTCGCGCGAACGGCCCGTTTCGTCGCTCATTGCGTCGCCTGTCGCTCTTGCGTGCATTTTCGCGCGTGTGAGGTTTGGCCTTTAAACACAGCGCCATTTTAAAAAGGTTGCGTGATGGCATTGGTAATTTCGTTTGCTTCTGTGATAGCCTGGCGGAGTAACACCGACTCGCGTAGTTCGTCTGCCCTTGTTGCCAACTGCTGCTTTTTAAGTTGTATCCTACTATAGTTTCTGATGTAATGTTTTCTTGATGGCCATCGCAGGAGGTCAGAAAAATGAGTCTTAATTACAGCTTTAAAAAAAAACAGTTGGCAACAAGGGCCGACGGACCCCGCGCGCATGTGTTACTCCGCCAGCCAATCATAGAAGCAAACGAAATCGTCATCATGCGACCTTTTCAAAATGGCGCCGTGTTCATGCCTTCGGTACCTGCGGAGCGTCTGCTGCTCTTGAGTGTTTTCATCGGTACATAAGCGATGAAGTGCTCGAGAAGCGTGGACAAAAATGTTCGGGCTCTCAGCGTTTCCATCTGCAAAAGGCCACAGTAGTTTATTTCACCTGAAACTTCACTGAACTTTATTGAACTCGGGTGGCGGCGCTTTCAGCGCCAGGTTTTCTCATTGCAAGCCGTTGATTTGAGCTCAATAAAGAATTATGCCTTCCATGTCCCATTCTAATAAATGAATGGGGACAAAGATTTATGCATCTATCCATTACTGTTGCCACCCCCACTTTTTATTGGTAACATGGAAAGTTAAAAGTCTGAACTATTTGATGCTTCGCGGAGGTACAGCGGCTGGAGGTAATAAGGGCGTGGGAGGGGCTTCACTGCAGACTTGAGTTGTATCCAACCACAGGCACTTCTAGGCATTCAAGTTTACCTTATCGTCGTTTCTTGTCGGCCGAAATTCGTTACAGTGTTTACTACAATTAAGGTGTGCGAATATTCAAATGTTTTGCATAGTCGTCGAATATGTGGGGTTCGGGCTGTCTTGCTGCCAAAGATGCACGCTGCAGCTGTCAGTAAACTCAAGAACAAACATTCATTGAAACTAACTCTGAACACAATGAACTAACCCCCAACACTACGAAAATAAAACAAGCACTCGCGGACAGCCGCACCTGCCCTTAAAGGGCAACTCCAGTGGTTTTCTCACCATGTTCTGATATCACCGTTTTCCAACGGTACTGATAGTCCGGTAGCGGTCAGAGTGGTTCAGTCTTCTCAGAAACGCACCAATAATTTTAAATAACTGACTGAAAGGCTTGTTTAAACAGAAACTGAAATGGGTAGATGCTTCGTGCAGCGTATGCGATAACGTCACTGCCTTCCCGCCATCATAAATATCGCGCTAGGGCCAGAAAAATGACAGTAGCGAGGTCGTCCGATGACTCATTGAGTTATGCCAGCTTTTCCGTATTTGACAGCCACGATATGAGCACTGAAGTATCGCAGTTTCGCTTCGGGCCCGCAGGCTCGGGTAGGCAGCATTTAAGGTTGTGACATCAAAAACACAGGGTTGCCTGAAGGAAAATCCGCTGAAATCTTTTAAAATTCATTTCCAGGAAAATTAAATGATTTGCAACCGCCCGGTGTGGGGTATATCACAGTACCATAGAGAATACATAATGAAAATTTCATCAAGATCAGTGGACACTGAAAAATCACCAGAGTTGCCCTTTAACCCCGACTGCGCCGGGCACTCGCCGCCCAGTCTTTGGATATTTTGTTTTTTAAGTAGTGACAACTACCTCCTCTCCAGGCACCTTCTCGCTCAAAGCCCAGCGTCGACAGCCATGTTCTTCCTAAACACGTGGAATGGAGCACGCGCGCGCACATAGAATCCGGCCGTCAACATTCGCATTCCTATCAAATATGATAGTGGACCTGCCATATGTAATGAAATGCCTACTGAAATGCGCAACTTTGACATTCTCTCGCTGCGGCACTCGAGTAACAGCTTTAGGAAGAACATGGCTGCCAAAAGCAACACCGACCAATCAGATGCGTCAACGCCACATCAAAGCTTTTCGCTACTTCAAAAAAACGGAAAAAATATCTAGGGACTTTATCGCCGCCCACCTGGTGCACACAAACCACGCATGCACCTCGTGCTTGTCCACAGCCGACAGTCCTGGCCGTGCTTCGCAAGCCCGTTCAACCATCCTGTGATGCGATGGCTGTATCGCGGACATGCATTCAGTGACGATGTGGCCATGGATGCACTAATGTTGCAACGGTCACAAGACTATATATTCTTGCCTTCTCAATATCCTGTCTTCGCATTTATATTTGATCGTCGAGCCAATCAACGTTGACACTAGCTCCATTAGTGATATGGTGCTCATGCATATTCAGTGACGAGATTGGACACAGCTACATGAACGTTGCAACTTTCATAAGGCTATACTGTTGCCTTCTCGGTACCCTGCGGACGTCTTTTCGGTCGTCGCATTTATCGGCCCAGATGTGATTAGATCGATCATGGTTGCATGAATGAGGCAACTGTCACAAAGCTAGATATGCTCTTATCTCCTCTATTTAATAGTGTTGACAAATTAGATATACTAGTATTAATTACCCTCAGCTACACTTGGGCAATATCTCACCTGTTCTCAAAGGATGGACACACCTACAACGAAGAGACGTGAAAAGAAAATGTAGCAGCATTTCAAATAATTTGACACGTTTATTCTTGCAATATTAAAGTATAACAATTCAAGATACAAAAATAACTTGACCGCCGAAACCTGAAGCATTCCTCACATCTGCTCTCAAGGTAGGCAATTTCCCTTTCGAAAAAAAAAAAAAAAGTTATAAAAGCCCTAAAGTTCTTGTTCAAAGGCGTCCACATTGGAAGTGCGGCACTGCTATATGCATGAGCCACGTTAATTCGTTCCATTCTATATGACAAAGAGACCGCAGTGTTTTTTCCCTTTTTGTACATGAACTTTCTCACAAAGTAGTGTAATATCTTTCCCCACAACGGGACAATGTCATCGGCCCACACAAAAGGAGGTGATTGCAGCAACGTGAACAGAAGGGGGCATACTCGTCTCGATTCTCCCCTGTTCACGGACAGAGCACCAAAAGAGCAAAACGGGACGTCGCCGTTTCTTTCGAAGGACCTCGCAGGAGCATGTCTCGCCCCGGGAGACAAATGCACCATCCTCTCTCTCGACACACGTACACAATCTAGCACACACGCACAATCACACACTGGATATTCACCTTTCCGACTACCTCATAGGCAAGAAGAAAAGGCGGTGTTGTTATTAAACGCATTTTTTGCGAGGAACGCCTTCTACGCGCCATCTTGCTGTAGTGAAGTACATAGACGCACATGTCACGGCCCCCCAAATGCACTGAACGTCACAACAAATGGTTCAACAAACAGAGAGGAAAAAAAAAAACGAAAACGAATGTGGCAGTTACACGCACACAACATACACGAAAAAAAAATACAGAGATATAACATCGTTAAGAGGTTACTTCACACCTCCTCGCATGACTGTGTCGGCGTGTTAAACCAGGAGGAGCATGGCAAAACCGACTGGCACAACCACAAACAGGATGCAGCGACGGAGAAGGATTGCGTCATTTCACTAGTGCCCTTTTCGTAATAATTATAATGTGAGCATGCCGCGATGAGGCAGGACAACACACAACGTCCAAGTTCCGAGTGTAGAAAAAAATGACGCTGATTATTAGGGCTGTATCAAAAAGAAAACAAAAAAAGCTAGTCACAGTTTCGCACGTTAGCACAGAATGAAAAAAAAGAGCGAAGCGTGTCACACATGGCCAGGTGGACACCACAAAGCATGGCAGAGAGCGATGCAGTGTTCCTGCACCACGATTGTCTAACTCCGTGGCTGGCCAGATTCAGCGAGGAATGTTGCTCCGGTACACGTTTCCCGGGCCACAATTTCAATGTGCAAGAAACAGAGAGGGATCCCCGGAGAAAGAGCAAAAGTGCCGCAACAATGCGACGACACCGGCAAAGGTCTACACACAAGCATCGTCAAGAAAAAGCAACTACAGGACAAAAAAACAAAAACAGGCACCGATTTCATTCACCGCCTCGGCACTGTGCATAGTGTGAAGGAGAATCGTGTGGGGCCGCGGAGGGGCTGAAGCGCTGGTCCACGCTGCATTTCCTCGGAAACATCGTTTGGCAAGGGAGGGCGCGTGGCTAATTGAATGGGACTATTGCAACCAGTTCCATCCTGCACTACGGCTGTCCGTCTTCTGTCAACGATTCCTCGGGCAGGGAGATTGGGCTGTCGTCACCGGCGGCGCCTGGGACGGATCCCCGCTTAAACATCCGGCTCGTCGATCCACCGGTTGCAGCACCGGTCCGCCTGAGGCAATGACAATCGGTGCGGTCAGTCGTTCCACTTCGGGAAATACAGACGCTTTCATGAAACGAGTCACATATTGCGACATTTCAAAACGAATTGGGTGGATAAAATGGCATGCAAAGACGACAACACAGGCACTGACAACTCTGCCGGTCTTGTGTCCTGGGGTGGGACAGTCAAACCTTGTTATTAGAAGAATACACGAAAAAAAGCTTCATTACATTGGATATCTCGTTATAAACATACATTGCTAACACAATTATAATGGCAACATGAGTCCTCATTCGTCTTGTTAAAATCCATTAATTATGCAGTGAAATCAAGTTTGTTTTTTTCATACGGTTAGAAAAATTTTTTTATATAATACATTTTATTTTTCGGGTCCTGTGGAGATCATATCAACGAGATTTCACTGTATTTGTTTGTATTTCGCTACACTGAGGCTCTACTATCCCGTCAAGCTTCGCTAAGTGGAATGCCAATTTCACTGCTCGACAACCAGTGCATGATCTCAGGCACCACTGTACCAGCTTTATAGCTTTATCCAATCAGTACACATTGACATCAACATTCCACTTTATGAACTTTTACAGAATACTACCCGTATTTGCATTGTTTAAGTGTTATGTTAAGCTTCGGCCAACTAGCGCTAACAAGTATTCTTGTATACATTGAGAACATGATGATATGTGTATCCAGCACTAGCAATGTTGTTCAACTTTGATTCATTTCTGGGGTTTTATGTCCCACAACCACGAGATGATTGCGAGAGACACCGCAGCGGACGGCTCCGGAAATTTCAACCACCTCCGGAAATTTCAATCGCACAGCACACAGGCTTCAACATTTCGCCTGTTATTCAGCTTTAACATGAGATGCGGTAAGTCCCCTGCAAATTGTGAAAGTCCATGGGCAGGTGCAATAAGTTACATTTTCAAACATTCTGAACCTGGACATGTGGTATGTTTACTGGCCAGCCATACACAATGTGAGGCCAGAGTGATTCATAAATCCCAGAATGTACATTAAAGGCTAACACTGGCGATTTTTCGAGCATATCAAGGTAATCACGAGTCTATGTTCCTGAGGCACTCGAGTAGCACTCCTAATAGTAGGAATGTCAGTAAATGCGAGCATAATTTTTAATGAACAAATAAGCACGAAACCGCAACCCAGCAGTGATGTCAAATCAGTCAATCCGCCTTTTGCATGGTGTGACAGCGCATGTGCCTTTCCCCTGGCAGTAACGTCTCAAATGTTGGCCAGCGCATGCAGATCTCGAAAGCCATGGTCTGGTACTGGGGTGTTTCTGTCGCTTTGCCGATAATGACTTCAGCACACAGTGTGGCCAATAATTGTAGGAGGCCAGATGGGCAGTTCGAGGTAATCAGTCAAAATTGATTTGTAAGCAATCTGCGCATCTCTCGAGCCTGCAATCTTGCACAAATGATGGAAGTGTGCCAAGGAATCTACACAGCCAATTTTATCGAGATCCACTGGCCTTGAAAAATAACCGGAGTTTCCTTTTAAAGGAACACCACAGTGAAACAGAGAATCAGTTTTTGACTGTGAAGTTATCCTCCGAGTTATTCTTCCATAGCTAGCTTTGTTGTTATACTAGTAATTATGCATCCTTTTAAATGGAAACATCACCTCGAAGATGTCAGCAGGAAACAACTCACACTGTCAACTTACTGCAAATAATGTAGGTAGACCTAAAAATTCAATAGTTCCAGCAGCCACACCCCAAGGCTAACTTATTACAAAGGCCCAATGACCACATTTGACCAACTGTAAGTAAAGGGAGCTCTGATGGTCTCTGAATTAATTGACAACTGCACTGAAAGTGTGACCGTGGCAATACGATTTTAAGTCTACCCATTTTCAGAGCTGTGCAAATAGCAAAATATTGATTGCGAAGCGAATTCGAATATTTATGTTCAAGTGCAAATCGAACCGAATATTTTTCAAATAATTTTCTAATAGCTTTTGAATAACACTATGCAGAAATGTACTGTTAAAGGGCCACTAAACAGGCTCCTACTTTTTTTTTTAAGCCACCCAAACAAGCTAACTCAATCATAGAAAAGGTCGCGGCGATCACATTCCGCGAATATGACAGCGCTGTACGCTACACAGACGCCGTATTTCAAAAAACGATTCCCGCGCCTCTTTCCTGCGATCGACCAGTCGCGCTCGCATCCTAGGTGTCGTCACGTTCTACCTCGAACAACCTTGCGCAGTTGTATCTCGTTGATTGGTTGAAACGTCTATTGTCAGATCCTCTGGCCATCCCAACGGCGTGAGCGCAGGAGCAACCCAACGTTTCTAGAACGGGAGCAACCGGTACTGCAGTGCGAGCGTCAATGACGTCAAATGCTCACGTCAGGTCACGTGTCAAAAGTGGGCGGAGTCTTGACGGGGCGCGGCGCCTACCCTCTCCTCGGTAGAGAAGATTGGGGAGGCCGACCGAGAAAATGAAACCGACGCAAGCGGCCACTTAAACCAGTGTAACTTCTTTATTATTGCACCTATTCGCAAAATTCTTGCAGCAGCATGTTCACATCGCACAGGGGCGCAGTTATATCTTTAAAACAAATTTTGGCCTTCGGGGCCCTTTAAACATGGGCAAAGAATTTATTGTATGACTAGTACATTCCCACAGTGTCATTCCAAAGTCCTGAAGAACAGTCCAACAGAAAGCTAACTTCGCCACAGCACACGGGAGTTATGCGGCGAAGCACACCACTTGCGGGAATGGGCCACTTTTCACAAGACAGCGTATTTTTTTCCCTTAATTACCAACTTCAAATAGTAAAAGTTCAGTGCGAATCGAATCAAATGGCAAACGCTATTAGAAAATTATTTAAAATTTCGAATATTTGCCCAGCCCTACCCATTTTGTTTCAATTTTACCATCCAAAATTAAGGTTTGACTTACAATCGAACCCGAAATGTGCACAATCAATTTCCTTTTCTTGTGACACGAATTTTTGCTGGGGGTCGGGCCACATGGAATTGACTTACAATCGTGTAAACACTGTAACATGAATGACAAAGTGACTGAGAGACTTGAGTAACAAACACGGCTGCGCGACCCACCTCAGCTTGCTGCGCGCGGCGTTCAGGTCACTCTGGAGCTTCTCGTTGGCCTCCAGCACTTCCTCCAGCTCCCGCTGCAGCTTGCGTCGCTGTGCCTTCTCCCGCGAGCACTCTTCCTCGACCTCGTCCAGCTGTCGCTTCAGGTTCTTCATCCGGTTATTCGTCTTCTCTCCCTGCGAGGAAGAAAAGAGAGAAAGTTGATTACATTAGTGCCGCAGGCCTGATCAGCCACACGGCATAACGATGATGAGTGACCCATATATGAACACAAAGACCTACACATAGCCCACTGATTGAAATTACAGGTGGCAAATCAGCAAGCCAACAATCACTTATAAAGATGTATTTTGACAGCAGGGCACACTGAGAGGTAGTTGTGCTGACAAAAGAGTCACACTGGCCGACGAGTTCAGTAATAATAATAATGTGTGAGGTTTTAAGTGTCGAAACTAGGGTATTATTATGAAGCATACAGTAATGAAGGGTTCTGGAAGTTTTGACTGGCTGTGTTTCCTTAACATGTACGGGTAGCGCACAGTACATGGGTTTGTAGCATATCACCATATATGGCATTTTTGTAAGGGAGAGTTCAAGGCCACACAGGACTAATTTTAACCACCTCACATTGCTTCACATGCGAGGTGGTCAAAAGGTGAGCACTCTGGTACATCTACTTCCCTTGAAGCAGTGAGCGAAACCTACAACCTTGGCTGTGGCGGCAGAACACCAAAGCCGTGGCGAGAAAAAGTCACCCCAGATCAAGGAACACCAATTTTCGCAAGAACCGATACTTTTCGGTACTCTTTTTTTTCCACAAACAATAGCCGACTGGAATAATCTAACCGAAGCACCTCTCCAATGCTCGTGACCTGTACACCTTTCCATTTGTGTCAATACTGTTGTTCTTTCGCAACGCCTTTTTAGTTGTATCATGACCAAGTTGTTCAATTGTTCTTACAGTAGTCCTCTACAAACATAATTGTGTAAGAACGTGTTTCAACTTTCGTTCATTCTGTTATTTATCTCTGTATCATATGTATATTCCCTGCTCACCCTGCTTGGACTTCTTGTCTGCAGTATTTTATAAATAAATAAAATAAATAAACATTTAAGGGGTAGAAATCTGCAGTATTTGCAGTGACCGGGCAAGATCACAGGCCCACAAAGCAACTATTGTGCTGGAAGCAACAAGCCAATTGCCGCTGTTTTGATTACCGAAGCGAACTGGACTGCATGTTGTGATGTGGCCCAGCTGTCTTTTCTAGCAGTGAAGTTGCTTAAGCTAGCCATAATTTGTCAAATGTGCCAGTTTTAACAGAGAAGCTGTCTAAGCTAGCCGTAATTTATCAGCCATCATGCAATACCACATGACACTACGTAGTGTGATTTTGGCGGGAACACGTCACATGACATCGAGTTACGAGATTTTGGCCAAGAACATGTCATGTGACATTTCATTACGTGATTTTTGAGAAACATTGTCACGTGACATTGCTGTCACCGTGACCTTGGTGGAAACGTGTCACGTGACATTGCATTACGCATTTTCGGGTGATCATGTGACATGTTCCCGCCAAAATCACATAACAATATGTTGTGTAACATGTTACCACCAAAATATCGCACGACTATCAAGTGACCAAATAAAGTTTTTCCGCTCCACTATCAAGTGACCTGTTTCAGTGAACTATTGACAAGCGCTGCTGTGATCTGGCATTGTGCAACCTAGCGGAAGCTGTGTACTTTATTTTTTTGCTGCAGCAACCATCACATGACACAAGGCACTGCCACTACATGCACTTCCAGTGGAGTATCCTACTTTTGCAATGTTATTTAGTGGCTTGTGCCGACTGGAATTTCACCTAATGAATATTCTTTCAAGGGACAAGTCTACACCACACAGAACCCTACCGAGCGCCCAATTTACTGCTATTACATGAAGCATATTGCTTCACAATCCCAATTAGTGAAAAAAGTTTTGAGACATGCTGCCAGCACCTTCAGAGAATGCTTTCATTCAGGGCAAGTTCAATGCTGTTCAATGCATCTTGTTGTAATGACCCAATTCATCAGCCATAGTGGCCAATTACCCAATGCTAAAACTGAGGTTCACACACCTGTTCTTTGAACTGGTCTGCATGCCTCCGCTCGTCTTCGACCTGCATCACGGCCTCCTTGAGCCGCTTCTCCAACTTCCGGATTGTCCGCATGGCTGCCTGTTTCTCCCTGCAAATGGAAACAGTGATGGTGGCTTCAGTAAAAGCAGTTTTCCCAATTGGGTACCAACATTATATTTTCATCACATTTCACCGTCCTATCTATCTAGAGCTTATCAGTCGAGCTCGTCAGGCACGAGCCTGACGAGCTCGACTGACAAGTGCTAGTCTGAGATTGCCACGATGCAACTTGGAGACCACACCCCGACCGCTTGGGCTAAGCTGCGCTAGTCTCTGCAGCATGCATGACGGCACGCCTCGGCGAGCGGGAGGGAACTGCGATAGAACGGAGGAATACAGAATTGCGAGAGGAAATGATGTCACCGCTGCAGCTATGCCCAGCAACGTGCGGCAGTTTGATCGGGACGCAGGACTTATGAATCGCCACACCGAACGACTCGTGAACACCACGCATCGAGTGAAGTGGGAAAGCCACAGCGCGACCGTTTGTCGGACTGCAGGGGTCTCAGCTTGGGGGTGCGCTTATTACATGGGAGAAAAAAAAATATCCCGAATTTGACTAGTAAAGCTGGGGGTGCATTTATTATGCCAGCACATTCATTACACGAGTAAATACGGTACTTTGTGTGGTTTCGGCTGGTGCGCCTCCCATGCGACACTGTTTTCTTTGCAGATCCCCGTGCCTCTCTTCCCAAGCTGGATGGAGATGCGGCTGTTGACTGTTCATCACTGTCAATTCGCCGCCCGCTTCACCCATGAGGTTCGAATTGAGGCCTTCATTGGGCGGTTTTCAGTTTTGGTGGGAATAGAGCCACAGTGTTTGCATGTCTGTCGATTCGGCGGGGAGACGACTCTGGGGCCATGACAGGTGCGTAACGCATTTTGGCTTCGATGTGCGGGTGGCTCGGTTTTGGACTTCTCGAGTAGCATGGGCCAACCCTGTCTCTTCCTCTGTATGTTTCCTTTCTATTATTCCTCCTCCTTGGGCGAGCGATCGCAGTAACGCTGGCCGAGGAGGAGGCTCCTTCTCCCCAGCATGGTCGTTCGTGTATTGGCGTGTATGTGAGCGTGCCATTTCGTGTTTTGTTGTTATAGTGTTTGTTATGTCCCTCGTTTATATGTAATTTGGTTTAACATTCCTTTAGTGTAATTTGGCCTGTCTGCGTGTATCGTTTAGTCCCCGTTAATAAACGACCGTGTATGGAGAGCGACACCTAGGGTCCTCATACTTTTAACAGCACAGCTTGCTGGCCTAGTTGGTATTTACTTAAGGACATGATGAGCTCTCGCGCATTTGCCAATGCACAGCAAGAGCTGCACGTGTCAACCACGTTTTAATGAGATCAGGATTTTAGGCAGGAGCAAGTATCAAACTGCACAAGAGCTCATGGAAGCATATTGCATAAAAAAGAAAGGGACATGTTGTATCAGCGATACGTCCATATCTTTGTACGATTCGGAGAAGAGATTGTTTGACCGCTGGATAACGTAGGCTGTGAAGAGACTGCGCATATATCTTGACTATTTATTCCTGGGATACACCCAGACCTATTCAGTTGGGAGTGCCACTTGTCCTGTTGCTATGTTTCTACCTTTGTGGGTATGTTCTTCTAGTGGCAGCTCCATCATGTCTTCATCCTTTGCTGCGTGCGTCAGTCTCGCACTGTCCTGCCTTCTCGAGATAGGACGCGGGTCAGCGCATGCGGCGTTGCATGGCAGGAGATCAGCAAGCGTGTGGACGCGATGCCCTCATTCTGCATGCTCGTCGAGTGCACAACTCCACGGCGGCTTAGCAGAGCAACACTAAACCCCACAACTTTCACTGTACTGACATTCAACTGTAGCATTTCTCTGGTACTGACATTTGTAAGTGACTAGCATTGTATGACGCAATGGCCCTGCCCGACTCACTGCTCGGCCTGGTCGAGCTGCTCCTCGACCTGGGAGAGGCGGCCTTCCAGTTGGCTTGTGGCAGTGCGCAGTTTGGACTTGCACGCCGTCTCCACTTCCTGCAGCTTGGCACGAAGCTCCTTGGTCTGCCTTTCCTGGACCAGTGCGTTGTTCTCCAGCCGCTGGGAGGTGGCACGCTCGGCCGCAAGGTCGGCCGTCAACTGGTCCACCTGTGAACGGAAGACAACAGGGCGAGGTCACCAAGGACACCGCGCCTAAATCCAAAGCGCGGTTTAGGTGAAAATTCTGCTCTTGACCATGTCTGCACCAAAGTGCCATTCGATTGTATTTCCCATCATTTTGCCATTCAAGGTGCAGTGCTCACGCTCTGCGGCAGGGTATTGCTGCAATTTAAACTGGAGCTGTTAGGAATTTGGGTTTCCTGTTTATTTCTGGTATTTATGCCTAAGGACTTACAATAAACAAAAATAGGAGTAAGATTCTAAACATGCGAAATTATAATGCCCAAGACTATGGTATGTGCGACAGCGACTACATTATTACTGTGTCATTCTAGACTTCCGAAAAAGGAACTGAATCATGTACAACATAAGGCAATGTAACATTGATAAAAAGTATATTTGGGGGGGGGCTTTAGACTATTGCAGTCCTAACGAATTCAGTGTTGGCAAATATAAATTTCATTCACAGTCCTTGTGGTGGGCACCAGTAGACATAATAAATCGCGATGTGCAAACGCGTAATGCGCACGATACAATTACTGCACAGCTGCGTCTAAAGCCGATAAGCTGCGACACTAGGGTACAGCTCAAGAAAAAAGCGGCATCTGCCCGTCAAAGGAACCCCCTCCAGCCAATGGTGCCGTTCTGTCAGCGTGATGTCAGCGTGATGTCGCAGCCAGTAGGCTGGAGCAGGGTCGCTTTTTTTCTTGACCTGTACCCAAGTATATTGTTCCAGGATTACAATTCACAGCTCACCTGTGCCTGAGCCTTACGAATCTTGTCGCTGAGGATTTCACCGTTGCTCTGTTCTTCCTCGAGCTCTTCCTCCATGGCGTGCATCTTCGCCTCCAGTTTCCTCTTGTCCTCCAGGAGCAGAGACCTGCATTGACGAGCTATGGTTAGCCAACTGTGCAAACGAGTCACAGGTGCAAGACCCTAGAACAATGCAACACATTTGTTGCCGTTTTAAAATCTGCCCCCTCGGAGAGACTGCACAGGTTCCTGTGCCTTGTCGCTGGCTGGGTACTCTTAACAGTTTGACGGCAAAAGTTGCAGGGGTCCTTAAGATAAACTTTATCTGATGCTGAAGCAGCTTCATTATATCCGATCATTCGTTATAAATTCATGTTCGCAATACTGTTTTATCTACAATGCCATTTTTCTTTTAATTCGTTATAACCAATAATTTGTAAAGTGAATTGAACCAACAGTAACAAGGTTTGTAGAGGACAAGGAGGCACGTAGACAGCAGGTAAGTTGCAACTGCAGCAACTTGCCTCTATCACTGTATGCAAACTTCCATCAGAGTTTCAGCAATACTGATGACAAGATGCCCGTTTACTCGTGCTCATTACTTCACGTCCTGGCATTAGAATATTGTCAAGCTTGCCCACTCTGAAGACCAACAGGACCATAAAGCAAGAAGAACTGTTAGATGATTATGGTGGCACACTTGTGACATAGGAGTGATTGGAGTAAAAAAATGTACAGATGTAAAAGGCAGACAACACGCACAGCAAGCACTTGTTTTACTCCATCTTCTGTGGCCGTACGTTTGAGCTGCCATAATGTGTGTTTATAGCAACCAGCTAAGCTCTCCACTTCTGCAATGAACCCAGAGCTAACAGATGTTAATTTCTACACCTTGATTTGACTGCAAACAGTAGTAACCACTACACATGACACAACTCTCATCTACTGCCAGCATAAGCAAAATTCTAACCGCACTGCAAAGTGGTTTAAGTTCAATGCAAATGTAAACCCATCTCAGAGCGTTATGAATCTGTTGCCTGCATAGACAAGTGTCACTACACAATTTCTTAGCTTTACAGGTATACTGGCCCTCAAAACAGACATACTTCAATCAGTGACTTCTTGCCCCGAGGTATCAGTAATGCATAACACGTGAAGTTACTGAACGGACAGAGCCAAAGACGACGTCTCCCACTCACCCTTTGGCAGCCTGCACTGGCGATCTCGTCCTGCAGCTCGTCCCGCTCGCCCTCGGCGGCACGCCGCGACCGCTCCGCTGCAGCCAGGTCCTCCTGGAGCTGAGCAAGCTCGGCCTCCAAGAGCTTGGCACGCTTCTCGGCCTCCTTGGCCTGTGCCTGCAGCTCCTCGCGTGAGCCTCGGGCTTCCTCGGCCTCCCGCTGCCAGTCCTTGGCCTGCCCCTGCAATGTCACAATGCATCACTGAGTGAGTCTTCTATCAACTTCAACGCTGTCAAAGCTGACAAAGCTCAAGTCCTGGTTACACCTGTCTCCGCTCAAGTTTGCCTAACTGGGAAAGGTATGCTCTTGGCCTTGACGTACTACCCGCACTGCCACATGATAGTGGCTAGTGCAAAGACGATAGTAGAAAGAAAGAGAAAGAAAAGAAAGTCTATTCACAGCCTGTACAAGATATATTCATGCCCTAGGCCCAGTTCCCACGGTCTTGCCCCTCAGTCCACTGTCACTAGAGTGATAGTGAAGAACAGAAAGGAAAGTCTCGGGTTGTGCAGAAGGGAAACGCTAACCTGCGCCTGCCCTCAACCACACTACCCACACCTCGACCTCAGCCTACGGCTACATTACGGCGATAGTAATAGTATCACATGAAAGTACTTGACACCTTTAATAGCAACAATTTCAGGGGTTTTATGTCCCAAAACTACAACATGATCATGAGAGACTCCGCAGTGGAGGGCTCCGGAAATTTCCATCACTTGGGGGTTTTTCAACGTGCGCTGACACTACGCAGTACACGGGCCCGAACATTTCACCTCCATCGAAGAAATGCTGCCACCGTGCGCTTGACACCCTGACCCCAGCTCAGCTGTTTACTCAGATTTCACAAGTGGGTGGAACTGGCTTTAGTATTTTTCTTCTTGATAGGTGGCGTCGCCCTCTTGACCTGGGAAGCGCCCGATGTTTCAACAAACCCCTTGTTACTACAGTGTGCCGTAACTGCGTTTCTTCAGACATTACACACGACGTGTGGCTGTTGTGACCCCCTGGGGGCTTCGATGGTGTGCTATCCAGTCGCTGTCGCCAGATCCCCAGTGTAACATCTTTTGTAAATGCTACCTAAATTAGGTTATTTTTTCTTACTGCCATTATCAGGGCAAGCTCATGGCATTTTCATGTAAATAAGAATCCCTCAGTGACAATTCGCAGTATAAGACGTTGAATTTCGATTGAGTGACGCTTGAATATAACGAAGTAAATTGCCAATTTTACAGACTTAATTATATCGAGGTTTAAACGCATTTACAAATTTGAATTTACAAATGACAGCCATGCAGTGTTGACACTACTGCACAGACCGCGCTGAATGAACTACACGTCAATGGCGTCCACTGCTATCAAAAGAATGCAACTTAACGAGGCAGGGTAACTTGAGCAAGTGCATTCCAAGTAACCATGAAGCATTAACATATAGGTTGGTATGTGGTACTGGAATTCAGAGAGAAATCAGGTGAAACATGTTAGGGGTGTAAGAATCGGGTAAGGTCGAGTTTTACCAAAAATGAACAACCCAACGTATCACATGCAACATGATAACAGGGAGACAGCCTAAATGCACTGCAAATGGCTTGAAGGTCAGTGCACACTAAAAATGAATTAAAGTACAGTAAAACCTCGTTATAATGAAGTTGACGGGGGAACAGTAATTACTTCGTTATAACCATTAGTTCTTTATAGCCAATATAAATTTCATGTATAGGAATTTCAAGAAGAATTGCAATTGCTTGATTATATCCAATAGTTCGTTATATCTGGGTTCATTATAACGAGGTTTTACTGCAAGTGAAAACATCTGCAGTTATAAAAATGACAACTGAACACTGACAGGCTGCTTGATTCAGTTGTTTCCTCACCTGTAGCCTCTTCAGCTGTCGTACGGCTTCTTCCTTGGCCTTGTTCACCGTGTCCAGCTGTCGGTCAGCCTCCTGGAGATCTGCTTCGAGCTTCTTGCGAAGTGTCAGGGCCGCCGACCGCTGTTTCCTCTCTTCGTCCAGTTCGGCCTCCAAGTCTCGGACCTTGAAAAGAGTGGGTCCTTCCAGCTACTGCCAACTGCAGACTGACTCTCGCGCTCACACCAATGCTGAGCATCATCGTCGATGCGATCTTTACAGAAACCAGAAAATAAGGAAGCATCATCCGAAAAATTGTATCAAATGTATAGAAATGCATTGCACCCTCTGCGGTGTTGGTCAGGGGGAGAAAACACATGTTTTGAAAACAGTAGTAAGCCAGCCCAAATAGGTGAGATTTCACTGCACATCATAGTTGGAACTTGAAAACAGTCAACCTTTCAGTTGTCAACTGATACTTTTCATGGCACAATGATGATTAAGGTGACACTGTCGTCGCAGACAATGTAATACTAATTGACAGGTTTCTACATGCCAAAGCCATGGTATGTCTGTAAGGTAGGCCGTAGTGGAGTGCTCTGGATTAATTCTGAACGCCTCTAGTTCTTCAATGTGCACATAAATCTTTGTACGTGGGCGTTTGCCTGCATTTTGCTTCTACTTAAATGCGACTGGCACAGCCCGGAACAACACCCAGAACTCGGCTACCATGGCGGGTAAGGCAATATAAAAAGGCAATCAAAGAGATTTAAAAGCAGGTATGAGATAAGAATTGATGGGGTTTTATGTGCCAAAGCCATAACATGGTCATGAGGCACGTCATAGCGAGAAAAGGGTTTCGGATTAATTTTGACCACCTGAGATCTTTCAACGCGTGTCTAAATCCAAACACACAAGCGTTTTCATGCATTTCGCCTCCACTGAAGTGCGATTGCCGTGACCAGGATTCGATCCCGTGACCCTCATCTTAGCAAGCCAACACCATAGCTGCCAAGCCATCATGGCGAGTAAGGCCGAGATTTGAAAGCAGGTACAGGAGGCGCCTACCTGCTTGGCCAGTGCCCGCCGCTTCTCTTCGGCCTGCTCGTCCCTCGCCTGGAGGTCCCGCTCGTGCTGTGCCTTGAGTGCCTGTAGCGTCACGTCCAGCCGCAGCTTGGCGTCCTCGGCCAGCTGCAACTCGTCCTCTAGTTCTTCCAGGCGAGTCTTCTGCGCCGCCAGCTGGTTCTCCAGCGATCGCTTTGCCTTCTCCAGTTCGTGAACCTGCACCAAAAAGTTAATCAATAATAACCTAGCAAAAAGTTGTTATCACAATAAAGTTGTTACCAACCAACCAATAAGAACTAGTGTGCCACGGTCTCCAGTGTATGGCTTGGGAGTGACAATCATGCTTGCAGTCCATGTCCTGTTCTGACATTCAGCCATAACGCTTGTAGACAAGAGAGCTTTACAGCTGAAAATTCTGGGGCATTATTACGCGCTGAATACACAATATCATCAAGAGTTGTACCATAAATGAGGGATTCAGGACTGATCCTGACCATCTGGGGTTCTTTTATGGGCACCTAAACCAAAGTACCTGGACTCTATTGCATTTTGCCCCTCAAGGTGCAGCTGCCGAGTTGGCACTAAAACATGCATTGTTAACAGCAAAATGCTGCTACTTCTAGATCACAAAACCAGGTAAACAGCAAAAGAGATTACACATTTACACTACCTAAAAGCAGACTGGTTACATGGTATAAGCTCTCACTGAAGGTGGCCTTTGAATTGAATGCAAGCCACCAGACAGTGGCACGGCAACTTGGCAAGGAGACCAGTGCGGGAGCAAAGCCCGGGCATGCTCACGTTTCTGTCGGCCGTGCCCTGCGAATTGACGAGGTCGTCCAGCTCCAGCTGGAGCTGCTTGCGCGACCGCTCCAGTTCCTCAAGGTTGTCGCTGCGCTCCTCGAGCTCCCGCGTCAGTGCCAGGATGCGAGTCTCCTTCTCCCTCCATTCGCGCTCGGCCGTGTCACGCTCGGCTGCCAGCCGCTCGGACACTGCCTTCTCCTCGGCCAGTAGCTGGTCGAACTTGCGTTGCTTCTTCTCTAGTTCGGACACCTGCAGTCAACAGAGGGCGAGAACGTTGTGCAAACACGTCGCAATGATTATAACAAAAGCTCATTACTTGTCGATGGTTTGACACTAGAGAGCTTAAAAGAAAAGGCTAAAGTACCAGCACAGTCTACACCCAAATGAATGACAGCATGACTGCATCCATTATTTGACGACTGTCTATTGATACCCACATGTTCCGTACTCGCTCTCTCAGTTGTGAGATGGTTTTATAATGATGTGCTCGATACCTTGAAAACTCTGAAGAGTTTTCAAGGTTCAAGAAAACTAAGAAGAGTCGTATACACCGCTTCGCTGTAAAGGTCATCTATTGCAACACGAGCAGTCAGGTTGGGAGGTAAGCATTCCTTCGTTATACCAGCCATTTTGCTCAGGAGACAATTCATTGTAACGACACTTTTGACAGTATAATGGTGTCTCAGCTACCACCTATTAACACCCACATGTACTTGCACTCCATCCCACAATCTTTAAACTCAATGGTATTCCATGGACACCCATCCACGAACTTTCATCCTATCCCACATTTGTAAGTAAGGATAATGGTGTCCCATCATTCAATCACATATGTGCGTCCACACAAACATGCATTCCCTTCCAACGTCATCCATGAACTACCAAATGGAAATTTCACAGCCCACGCTATCTGCTTGTGTGTGACACATCGTCTGTACCACATTGGCCACTAAGCATAACAGCATCGTCAAATAGAAATTTCACAGCCCACGCTATCTGCTTGCGATACGTTGTCTGTACACGTCTACCACATAGGCCACTAAGCATAACAGCGTCATCAACAGCCCACCGGCAACGTGACACCACAGCTTTGATTCAACATGAGCAAGCCCTACTGCAACGGCCACTGACCTTGGCCCTCTGGTTCTCCAGCTCGACGGTGACGTCCTCGACCTCGGCCTGAAGCTTGCGCTTGGACTTGTCCAGCTTGTCGTTGAGTGCCTGCAGCTCCTGGATCTGCCGCTGCTGGGCCTCCAGGTCCTTCTGGAGCCGCTTGCGGGCGTCCTCGGCCTGGGCCGCCAGCTCGCTCTCCTCCTCGGCTTTCTTCTTGAACTCTGCCACCTGCTGGGTGAGCGTGGCGATCTGCTTCTCCAGGTTGCGCTTGGCCTCTTCCTCCTCGTCCAGTTGTTCCTGCAGCGTCGTGCGCTCGCTCTCTAGCTGTCGCAGGCGAGAGCTCAGCGCCAACTTCTGCTTCGTCTCTTCCTGTAGAAGCTCCTGCGTGCCAGAAATCGACAGCGAACAGATAAGTGCACAGACACACCTCGACAACAGTTATACGTACAGTCAAACCTCGGTAATTTATAACAAATTCAGTATGACATGAGATTTGATGGTTTTCTGGGGTTTTACGTCCCAAAACTACTATTTGATTAAGAGAGACATCTTAGTAGAGGGCCCAGAAATTTCAACCACCTGGGATTCTTTAAACGTGTACTGACATTGCACAGCGCACGGGCCTCGACATTTCGCCTTTGTCGAAATGCAGCCGCTGCGGCTAGGATCCAATTCCGTGACATTCAGTTCAGCAGCCGAGTACCATAGCCACAGCGGGGATGTATGACATGGGAATACCTTCGTTACATCCAATACTTTACTATAAAGATGTATTTATAGTGCTGTTGTAGTCGCATTATATTTTTCATTTAATCGTTACAACTGATAATTTGTTATATCAAGGTTACCTACTGACAATATCTCATATATCTAAGAAGGGTACTACTGATGCAACACAAAAGTTCTCTGTTGCTCAATGATTGTTCTATGCCAGTTCACATGGCACAATGCAACTGAAGCATGGAGATATAAGACTTTTTCCCGTAAGAGTCAGTGCAACAAGGAATCGCAAACAATGATTAGGTGTCCCTTTTCGGTTTTTTTGTCTACAACTGCATGCAGAACAGAAGGACGCACCTGCACTTCGGCATTCTGCGTCTCAAAGGCCTGAGCACTCTTGACCGCCTGCGAGGCGCGCGACTCGAGCTCCTCGAGTGCCCCGTTCGCCTGGTCAAGGTCAGCCTGCAGGCGCTGGCAGCGCTCCATGGCGTCGCTACGTGCCCTCTCCAGGTCGGCCAGCTTGACCGACAGCTCCTGCAGCTGGAACTCGAGGCCCTTGCGACGCCGGTCCGACTCCTGGCGGGCCGTGCTGATGGCCTTGATCTCGTTGGCCATGTCCACGTTCTCGGCCTCCAGGTTGGCCTTCTGCTTCTCAAGTGTCGCCTTAGCCTGCGCGGTTCGGGAGAGACTGGTCAGTCCAGCCATGATTGCAATGCCCACATGAACTTGCACAGTGCATTATGGCCTGCAACGCAAAGGCAGGGAATACAAGAAGAGAGACAGTTTACGGGAACTCCAGCACTGTGTCTCTATTTTTGTGGTGCCTGTCTTAGGTCACACTCTAGTTCATCGTGCGTCGCAAGCTTGCCCAGATTTTCACGTGGCACAGTGTCTCACAGTCATCAACAGGATGGCTTCATACCTTGGCTTAAATTGATTATGATTTCACCTTGGCTTAAATTCATTACGAGCGAGCACAACATACCGCTGAACCAATCCTGCCAAGGCTACAAGGCTGGTAATTGCATAGTTTGCTTGAAAGCAGCCTTCGATGAGAACCTAACCAGACATGTGCACCCAGTGGTTGTCACGTGATCAACAGCACAGGCAGTACGCAGAGCAGTGTTTCTGGATAACAATGGGCACTATAGCATCTCACTGTGTGCAAACCAGACTTAGCTGTAAGTTGGCATTCATCCTGTGATCTTCGTCGTCTGTTCTTTTGCGCTGCAGTTACTGGTACGAGTGAGTGAGTGTGTGACTAGTGAAAGAATGATAACTTATGCAAAGCCATGTGCTCACCTTCTTGAGGTTGTCCAGGTTGTCGTTGAGCTCCTCGAGCACCTGGGCATGCTTCTGCCGTATCTCGGCCACCTGCATCTCGTGGACTCTGGGCCTCCTCCTCGAGGGAGCGCTTGAGGCCCACCACTTCCTGCTCGCGCTGTTTCTGCAGCTCCCGCTGGGCGGCCGTCGTGTCCTAGCGAGTCCAGCAGCTCGTTCTTCAGGGCCTCCAGCTCCTGCGAGGTGTAACATCGTTCCTCGATAAGCAGGTGGTAAAACACTATTGCAATTAGGGCTCGTGGTTATGCTACTGCATTCAGCACAGACACGCGTTACTTCATGGCTAGCTCATTAAGGTAGCATCTCTGCTTTTGAGACAGTTGCTCTCTTGGCTTCGAATAGGTATCTACTGTGCAGTGAGTCTTAGGTCTGCAATGAGTTACTGCAGAGGCAGCGGCCGATGTCACGCTTCCTTTTGTCATTTCGGTTGCCAGAACATGTTAAAACAGTGGTTTATGGACAGAGTGACAGGCAAAATTAAGTCAGGGACAGAAGAGGCAAGGTAGCGAATTCCCTGGACAACGTTTTCATCATTCAAGAAGCTTTGCTTCCTTTAGCTTGGTTCAACACAACTGTGTCCATGGCTTTTCTAGCGTTATCGAAAGGTAGCTTCTACAGAGGCTTCTCGACTATCGTGTACCATCGGCCGCAAACGTTTGCAGGATTGGCACTGCGTGGTGGCGAGGCTCCCAGCGACCACGCCACGTGATGACAGATAATGCAGTCAGGTAGTTTTGCGTTACTCTGCTACCTGTTGCAGATCCTGCCAACTTTCGCAACAGACAGTACTACTCTTGACGGTCAAAATAAAGTAGAAGTGAATATATTGTCACAGCATAGCTACAAAGACAATGATGACAGTGGTGTGGGACAGAGACTTGAGCTGCCCCAAACAGCTGGTGCGTCCTGTGCAATTTTGCCGGGACAAGTGTATGCCGTGTCTCGCATGATAAATACTCCCCGTAACATATTTTTGGTGGAGACGCATAACAACCGACTACAGATGGGTGGCTAGAACTTTCTCTTTCACAATATCAACAAACAAAGAAACAAACAAAGGGAAACAAGGACAAGTGAACCTCCAGCGCACCTCATTCAAGTCCCGCTTGAGCTTCTCCGACTTGGCACGGGCCACCTTTTCGGAGTCGAGGTCCTCCTGCAGCTCAGCGAGCTGGGCCTCGAGCTCGCGGAAGGCCTTCTGAGCCTGTCCCTTGGCGGCCCCCTCCTCGTCACAGCGCAGCAACGCCTGCGCCAGCTCCTCATCCCGCTTCAGCAGCTGCTGCTGCAGCTCCTCTACCTGCGCCTTCTTCTCGCCCAGCTGCTCGCGAGTGTCGTTCAGCTCAGTCTCCAGCCGACGTTTGGCCCGCTCCAGCTCCTGGCGCATCTGCAGGCGTTGTCGACAAAAACAGAAGTGGCGGCTCGCCGTGAGAAAGTGCTGCCTCCTCTTAACTTCAAAAGTTCTGAGCCCAGATTCCAGTTTAGAAACCCATCGAATAGCTAGATGGACTGGTGGTCACCGATGGTCAAAAGATAAAAAGCCACACACAAGAAACAAAATGCAACGGGAAAACCTCAACGTAAAACACTCCCCACATACAGTAAAACCTCGTTATAAAGAAGTTGAAGGGGGAGTTGTAATTACTTCGTTATAACCATTAGTTCGTTATAGCCAACACCCATGTCATCTATAGGAATTTAAAGGGGAATTGCGATTGGTTCGTTATATCCAATAGTTCGTTATAACGAGGTTCTACTGTATAACCTGAGGATGTTCAGCAAACATCAGCGACCACCGTACTCCTTTTGTTTCTACTGTGTTACTTCATTACTGCACAAATTGTTGTTACAGTTTGTTGAGGTGTTTGTGTATTTCAAATCACTAAAAAACGAAATTGCCAACCACCATTTATAGCACACTGCTATGAGGAAAGACAAACAGGTTTCTTAGAAAGTCTAGACTGTAGAAACGATTTCTCTCCAAATAATCAGTATGAATTTTCTTGTAGCTTTCTTTGCTTGCAAATACGTGGTTGCAAAAACAGTGCAAGGAATGGCACAAAATCTGCATCAAGTAGTACCTGACACTTGCCCAGCAAGCAGTCTTCTAGGCTTGAGATGGCAGCCCACCGACGAGCCTAGAATTGAGTCTGTTCTCTGCTGTGGCCTTGCTTGAGCAGTTCTATCAAGCTACCCCTATATAGAATGCCTAAGTGCGCGACTAGCGTCGAACCAGAAGCATTTGTCACTACAGAAAATTTGACACTTTTCTATGGACACTATGTCCCAGCTGAAGGACCAACAACTTAGTGATTACCCGTCAGGAACGCTAGCGTAAGCATGAAATGCACATCTATTGCTACTGTAAGTCATTCAGTACAACCCCGCTACACTCAGGATAATCCAGGAGCATTGATTCATCTTTTAGTCTAGTGGTTTTCCCAGCTACAGTGAAAATTTTTTCAAAAGCCATGCAGCTAGAGTACCAAACGATGCGAATCATTCATCACAAGTAAACAAGCTTACTTGTTTACAGGTTAAAGATAACACACTGAACCAGTAGCCCTTTTCACTAGAGAACTCGGGTTTGTCCGTAGACTTCATTATTTTACGGATAGCGAGTTGCTGGAAAAGTATACATAAGTGGAAATGCTGATGCTGCCACGTGTTGACATAAATCCTAACCAGAATTGCACAAAGTTAATATTGCTGTGACTTACATAACTGTTGGCATTAAGAGGTGGCAGTGAAGATAATCATTAACTCTCAGTACCTCCATTATTTTATTTCTATGAGAATGCTGAGGCAATTGAAAGAACACAACACAAATACACTGCATGAGCTGGACAAAATGCCGAAAGATGTTGCTACCTGCCCTAGCAATGCTGGCAACGGCTCCGTTAAAACGGTACTTCATAACCGTAAAGGAGTTTACAGGATAAGCTAAAATCTTCTATTCACCACCTGGTAACTCCATCAGCCATGTTTCAACTCTTGTTTTACGCAAGGCTCCAATTTCAAGCAGTCATGCTTCTATCACCCCTATTCGACTCCCCTTGCCGCTAGCAAACACCCCTGCGTGCTCACCTGCTGCTCGCGCCGCAGCCTCTCCTCGAGGTCGGCGATGGCGGCCTCCTGCTTGGACTTGAGCTTGCCCAAGTGCTTGGCCTTCTCCTCCTCCTCGGCCAGGGCCTGTGCCAGCTCGGCCTGCCGTTCTTCGAGCGCCTTCTTCTCCTTGGCCGCCTTGCTGCTGCCGTCCTCCATGACAGCGTACGCCTCCTCCAGCTTCTTGAGCCGTCCTTCCAGCGTGTACTTCTCGATCTGCAGCTTCTGTCGCGCACCTTCCTCCTCTTCAAGCCTGGCAGGAAGAGGGCAACCACCAGCATTAGAACAGTGTGTTCGGGGTGACAGCCATTACGTGCACACGAAGAAATTTAAATAAGATAGACAGTGGAGAAAGTCCTGGACACAAGCTGTCCTTCCTCGTCTGGCCTCCTCATCGCAGTGTTTCAATTACCAAGTAGGTCGTACAAAGTAGGTCACACCAATTCGCTCAGGCTTGCACTTTAGCAGCCGGTGCTTACGAGGACACCAAGTACAGTCAAACCTTGTTTTACAGAATCCAACAGGACATGGAAATAGCTTTGTTATATATGGTAATTCATTAAAAAAAATGTACATAGAAAACCTAGTTAATTCAGATTTCATAGGATCAAGATAAATATTCGAATTAAATGAATGTCCTAAATGACTAAAAGCATCAACAAAACAAAGGAATGTCCACTGCATCAGTTGGACTTTTATTTTCTGTATAACAACACAAATTCTGTACTTATTCTGCATAAAAGTCTGAAAGCCGCCGAGTGGCGAACTAGAAGGAAACCCTCCACACTAAGATGTGTGTATTTATGCATGCTCGAAAGGACACTTCAACCAACTAACCAATTTTTGGATACTGCTGACAGCGCATGTGCACAACATCAGGTAAAAGCAACACACACACACACACACACACACACACACACACACACACACACACACACACACACACACACACACACACACACACACACACACACACACACACACACACACACACACACACACACACACACCAAGCACTGGTAAAAAAAGAACTGGAGTACAAATGATGAAATGTCTTGGTAAGGACTCGTGCACACAGTGTGGAGGATTTTTTTCCGGATTCAACGTCATTAGTAAGTTAGCTCTCCTGTTGTGTGCCTCTCTGTCTACTATTGTATCGCCTATGACATGTTTTAACATTTCACCTTCAACCTTACATAATATATTGCAAACCGTGGCTCACAATCCAAAAGTTAATCTGGGTCATGAACCATAGCCTACAATTCAGATTAACAAGCATGTGAAGTCAGGTCAAACTGAGCATACAACGGCCATGCGCCACTCAACTGTTCCTCCAAGTCCTGGATGGTGACTTGGAGCTTCTTCTTGTCCTGTAGAAGCTGCTGGCACCGTTCTTCTTCTTCTTCGACGCGCCCTTCCAGGTCGTGCAGGACTTCCTCCAGCTCCTGCTTGCGCGTCGCCAGGCGCATACGCATCTCTTCCGCCTCCTGCGCACAGCTCGGTCTCTGCCTGGAGCTGCTCCTGGAGCGTCACCTTCTCGTCTGTCGCCTACATTTAGAAGAATACAGCGGAGTCGGTGAGGCATGAGATAAAACCATTACACAACTCCCTGACCTCACTACATCTCGGATGCACAGCAGCATTACACATGACATTAATGAGACACAAAAGAGAAATAGTAAATCAGTTTATACTGATAGATGACATATTGTTCTCCGAGAACTCTATTGTCATTGATTTTGCCATCATGGGTTCAATATTAGAAGAGGAAATAAAGGTCATAATGTTTAGTCTCTTGAGTCCTGAAGCGAAACATCTGCACCCCAACGCAAGCATGCACCACGGATTTCAATGTCAATCATGTATCCCGCAGCAGACACCTCCAAAATCTACGATGTCATGGCTAGTTCGTGCAGAAACTTCAACATGGTGTCACTACTTGCATTTTATTTTTTTGCGTTTTCTCGCTTACTGAACAGCTTCTCGTCAGAGGACTGGTGCTCTTGGAATTGTGAAAGGCGAGCTACTGATGCGAAAAAGAAAAAAAATCCCTTCAATTAAGAAGAAGAACATGGCAACCAACCTGTTGCAGGCAGCGCTCGGCCTCCTTGAGCTCGGCCTGCATCTTCTCCATGCGGTCGCGCATGGCCTTCAGCTCATCCTCCTTGGCATTCAGCTTCTCCTCCTGCTTCGTCACCTGCAGCAGGGGCTTCACCTGCAGGGAGAGAGAGCAAGAACAACATTTGCATGAACACACAAGTCATCACCATCATCAGTCTGTCTACGCTCAATGCACTGCGGAGGCTTCTCTCATACCTCACCAATTAATTCGGTCCAGTGCTAGCTGCAGCCATGTTACCCTGCAGATTTCTTGATGCCGTCCACCCATCTAACTTTCTTGCGTCCCCCGACACGATTGCATTCCCATGGAATCCACTCCGTTACTCTTCACTGACACTCGATTATCTTGCTTTCTCATTACGTCTGCATGGCTTGCATATGGATTCATGCATAAGTTAAGCAGAGAAAAATAAAGAGAAGCCCAGCTTGCCTTTGTGTAGAGCCGCCACCATGCCCAGTTGCGAAGCTTGAGGTAAGAGGCACAATTCCTCTGGATGATGCGGATGGCATTCAGCTGCTGCATCCTCTTCTGGTAGTTGCTGCATGGCAAACGAGGGTGATTGGGACCACGCAGAACACCATTACATGGCAAATCTAACACTTCAAACACGAGGTCCTCTGGAAAACACTGAGCATGGCTGGCGTACCAATTAGCATCGTGCTGAATTGTTTTTCTCTGTAAAAATGCCACGGTTGAAAACGACACCTCTCCTTCGCCATAACCACAGTGAGAAGTTCTGTGCATCGGCACCAGTAAGTCCGTTCAACAAAGACTCGCCCACTAATATGAGGCAACAGCACAGCTAAACTAATTCTGTGTGATGATGCCTTCCACTCGATTCTGCGTCACAGTTATCTGCCATTCACTGGCAGCTGATACCACTGATAACATGGGAAGATTGCCAAGCTGACAACAGAGAAATTGAAAAAAAAAAAAGAATCATATCAACAAATATGAATCATGATGTCATTTGTCATCCTGAATCCAAAACTCCTATACCCCCTGCAGTGCCAATAGACTGACAGCTCACTACAGCATGCAATCATTATGGCGGAAGCTGCAACGTATACAGACTTGTAAGCCAACAACTTGTCATGTTTAAAAGCGGGATTGACGTGGACCTTTCCTGCAATTCGAAGTGTGCGAATAGTGACTATTGAGACTGAATCGAATACAAATCAAAGAGTGGCGGAAGCAAGTCCAATCAAACTGAATGTTGAGTACTTTATAAAGTATTCTCTAACATTGAACAGCTATTCTTTACTGTAAATCGATGCTCAAGTCCTATTCATGACAAACAGCACCTGGAGGAGATAAGCAGACCTTTGTATCCACATAACTGTTCAGAAAGCTTGAACGATAATTGTCTAGATGGTAAAGCCATGCTCCAAGAGTGAAGCAGCCTGCTGCATCACTTCAGCACACATGGTTTAAGCCTGTAATATGCAAGCGGCGTCAAATATCACAGAAGTGTTCATGTTTTATGCCTGTGACACGCAAGTGGCGATCATATTTGTTGTACTTTTGGTGTTTATTTCCATGCAGTTAGCACCTTGTAATGTTTATAAACTACTGAAAAAATAGTCACATTAACAAATAACCTAACCTGTGCAAATAGCAATATTTCTAGTGCAAGGCGAATGCAAATATTAAAGTCTGGCACTCACCCTGTTGTCTGCCTTGCTTTCGTGTTGTCAAAATTGCACCTTTCCTCGCAACTTAATGTCCAAGTGACAATTGAACAGTTTTCCAATAAGGTTCGAAATTTTTCTTTTTAATAATGCCATGTAGATTGCAGAGACATGTACTGCTAAACATGGGCGTAAGAAACAAATTTTACTGCATGACCAGTGTACTCCCATATATCGCCCCTAGAAAAAGAACTGCTAAAGAACATTCCATGTGCATAAGTTAACTTCATCACAGTACTTAGGCATTAACTTTGCTGCAGTACACCAGTATTAGCTTTGCTGCAGAATGCGAGTGTTAGCTTCGGCGCAGTACACAACAGTTCGCTTTGAAACAGTAATTGATTGTGATTTGAGGGGCTTAACGTCCCAAAAAGCAGCTCTGATTATGAGAGACGCCGTAGTGGAGCTCTCCAGAAATTTCGACTACCTGGGGTTCTTTAATGTGCGCTGACATCGCACAGCACACGGGCCTCAACATTTCGCCTCCATCGAAATGCAGCCGCCGCAGCCGGGATTCACGCGGCGGGGCGCTTTGAAACAGTAGAGACTGTGAGCTTCACCACTGTACGCGAATGTTAGCTAGTGCTTGCAAATATCCGTTAAAGTGGCTGTCCAGTTTAACCAGCGGGAAATTAATTCAGTCTCTAAAAGCGGTTATCTGGTATTCATCTTCCAGAAAATATATATCTAGGGTATCTGGTTTAAATACCTAGTTAGCTGGATATTAGAATTTCCAGCTAGAATAAATGATGTCGCTGATACTTTATTAAAAGAACTTGCCATGATGTAGCTAGGTGAGCCTCCCAGAAATGGAGCGAAGCCAGGTGAAAAGTGGGGAACATAGCGCTCATAACACATGCGCTCATACTCGGTCACTGTCCTCTCTTCCCTAAAATTCTGTGGTCAAATACATCTTAAATGCATTTTAATCATTCTAAGAAGCTTTTACGACTCCGTAAGAGGGCTGCTTCAGGGTCCCTGTAAATGAAACTGAAGCAAATCTTACCGGCGTGCTAGGTTTCCTCGGCAGTAGGCCTGGAACTGGATGATGAGGTCCGAGATCTTCATGTCCCTCTCTTCTTCCAGTTGGGCCAGCACCCCGGCACGGAAGAATATCTTGCTCTGCCCAACTCGGTACAGGTTCGGGTCCAAATCCAGGGCTATAATCTGCGTACACGAGCAAGTTTATTTAATGACATAAGGGAATCCTATTCCATTTCTCTTCCTGTATCCGCATAAGCACTTCTGTACTGGTCGAAATCTTATAAATGGTGTAAGACCATTCCATATCTGTGATTGGTTGAATTCCTTGGAGTCATAACGATCACTGCATTTGTATGCCACAGGATACAAGGAAGCTTCCGACAACTGACCAGCGAATTACTATGACAAACAAAAACTATTATGGAGTGGCTGGAGAGTGCTCTGCCCCTGAATGAAACAGAATGTGCATTTCATAGAATGTTCTGGTACTGGGTTCTCACCAGAACCTAGCGGCCCCAAGTGAAGTTGTAATCTACAAGATCTGTGCAGTCAGATTTTATTCCAAGTGGATATACCTTGCAAACTCCACAACTGCTATTTGTGATTTGCACTTGCAATCTGCCATAAACTAAGTAACAAAAGAAGTTGAGTAGTAAGTTCTAGTTTATTAGTTGTACATTTCAATTTTTGTACAAGTAACATTTGCCACGACAGGCAACTGAGTTCAAGGACAATCAACTATGGTCACAGGTGGCCTAAAACTTCTGGACTGTATTATTTGAAGAAAAAAATTTTAAAAAGCTCTAAATTGACCATCACTGAGTGGCTTGGGAAAATTTTGTAAACACAACATCAATGCACAAAGCCACTAACAATGCATAAATATAGAAAAGGTACAGTTTCTTAATGGCCATAGCTCTACCAAACCCTGCTTAGAATGTCGCCGTACACATTGAGTCAATGCGCTAAAGCGACGCAGCTGCACTGTGAACCTGATACACTGTGAAGGAGCTCACCATCTTTTCGCAGGCCAGCTTGCCATCCATGAAGCCCTTTGGAATAGTGTTCGGTGTAAGCAGCTCGTACCTGTAGCAAGAGGGCAGCAATTTGTGAGCGACACAGCCGGTCGGTTCACAACAAAACCTGCCCAGGTTATGCCATTATGTAAGCTTGTGGCCAAGCATAAGCCACCATTGCTTGCATTTCATGCACCAACACCACAGACATTCTACTTGTTCAACGCCCTATGTAAGTGCAAGGTGACGGCCATTAGAGGCACTATTTCCCGAGTGCTGATGCAATAGCAGCAGGCTTCCGTTGATCCAACTGATGTCACCAATTAACAGCCACGTCTTCATCTCCAAAGCATCAAATGCATTAAATCCAACATGTCAATTTTTTATTACCTTTACATAGAATGCCTAATAAGAGTTTCTGACAAGCTAAGGTAAAATTTAAGATAGCGCAGCATGCTGAGCGAATGAATTACTGCCGTATTCACTTTTGTAATTCACTGCAAGTAATATAGCAATGGAGTTGTACTGTTATATATGCACGAGTGCTGTATTATAATTACAGGTACGCTACTACAACTAGCCCCAACATGAGCCTCAATCCAAAATCGAGTAAGCTAGAGGCATAGTGTTGAAAAACAGCCGTGGCATCACCTTTGCCGGAACTCTTGGAAAGGGATTCGATTCGGGAAGCCTTGTCGACATATACGGATGCCCTCGAGGACGCCGTTGCACCGAAGCTGGTCGAGGACAAGAGGAGCATCGATCTTGCCGGCCTGGAGGAGAACAACCACACGGAGAAGAGCCATTGGCAAATGTATCAGGGGTCGCTCGTTTTCGGGAAAAATCCAATTTTGCTCAATTCCTAGACCCCCGACCATATTTCAGAAGAACCAAGTTCAACCCGATTTTTCCCCGCATTCCTAAACCTCGTACCAAGAACTAAAGTGCTGCTTAAATAACCTTGCTTTCTGGAACTATTAAAAATGCTTCAGTAGTTACACATGGTTATAGTAGAACTACACTGGTGCAAGTATGTTTAGGTGAAGTGCATACACATGCATATCCACTTCTTGTCATTGGCATTTCAAACATTTAAAGACTGTGGAATTTTACTGCTTTTATTACACAGTGCAAACCTTACATGTGTCTCTGTTGTCAATATTTGCACCAGAATTTCTGTACAAACTCTGCTGCAGTTGTCTTACCTGCTGAACTCCCAAGCTAGCTATTTTTCTAGAATATAATGATGACTATGCTACGTGAATTATGACTATGCTATGTCAACTTTGAATGTCGATAGGACTATCCCCTTAAGTTCTTTGATTTTCTGTGCCAGCCTTCAACTTTCTCACCCTGCTCATAAGATTGTTACATGACCTAAACTCAACTAAATAACAAAAACCACAACTACCACCGGCACTACAGTTAATACAAACACTGCCACTACCATTACTACTACAACTACTTCCGCTTCTACAGGAAAGAAATTGCAGGGAGACCTTTTACTCATCTACTGGCATGCCCACAAGGTTGTGAATTGCATTAAACAACTGCTGCAATGGTTGACTACTACTGTTACTATTACACTACTACTACTATCGCATTCGAACACCTCCACAGAAAGCAGTTCTACAACAAAATGACCCATAGAGTGAACTACTACTACTACTACAGTAAAACCTCGTTAACCCGGATCTCACGGGACCGGCGAAAATGTCCGAGTTAACCGAATTCCGGATTATCGAATGGACCATGAAAACAAAAGGAAAATGTACTCGGCACAGACAAACCTTTATTTCTTGAAAAACTGCGTTATTTTTGTCTGCTTCGTCGTCGGAATTTGTGAAAGAACGATCTTCCTCAACCCCATCAGGTGGTAGTGCGCACGCTCGCTGTCATGAGAACCGACACAGAACTCCTCGAGGACCGCGAGGGCTTCGGCGGCCTCCTGCACGGTGCGATGTCGCGTCGGCTCATCTGGACTGTCATCATTGCTGGCTGCTGTGGCCGCTTCACTCCGGTGGCGGTCGCCATCACCATGAAGCGCGACAGCGGCGGCAACGGCACAAGCACAGACGGAGAACGCAATGTGTACGAGCTCGCGTGTTCTCTGGCTCGCACGCTACGTACACAAAGAAACCAGCTGCGTAGGCGTAGCAAGCAGCTCAAACAACTGCGGTGGCAGTGGCGGTGGCACCCCCTAATTGCAGCGCAAGCCGTCCCGTGTCCCGTCGTCCGTGTGCGTTCCGCTTTTAATAGACACTGGATGCACCGGCGGCCCAAGCGCTTCCGCCGGGTGGTGACTAGCGCCACCTAGCCACTTCATTTCACTATCATCATGATCATATTCTGCTGCAGTCGTTCGTTCGGTTTCGGTTTCTCCAAAACTCCGGTTCCGCGGGTTCCACCGTCGGTTACGGCAAGCAGTGCTTGAGCCGCCGAGATCGCGCGACTAAACGCATGGAGTCCCTCGATAGCCATCTCCGGAGTTCTCCGAGTTAACCGGTGCGCGGCTAAATCCTTCCGAATTAACGAGCATTTTACGCCATTGAAGTATATACAGTTTTGCCGGGACCGCGCCGCGAGTCCGAGTTAACCGAATTTCCGAGTTAACGAGATCCGGATAAACGAGGTTTTACTGTACTACTACTACTACTACTACTACTGCTACTACCACTACTACTAACTACTTCTACTACCACTACTACTAACTACTTCTACTATTACTACTACTACTATTGCTACTACTACTACTACCACTACTGCTACTACTACTACTACTACTACCACTACACCATGCTGAAAAAACCAGTTGCAAGGGAGAGCTGCCCACCTTCTTCTCGTGGTTGGGAATGATGCATCGGACGAAGTTTGGGTTGGTGTTGCGCAGCGTCACCATGAGCCGCGCCAGCTGGTCCTTGTACAGCTGGCTGACGGTGCGGAACATGCCCTTGCGGGTGCGGGCACCAAACTGGGTGTCGCCCATGGTGGCCGTGCCCATGCCTACGATTTCCGCTGCTCTCACCCACCGACACGCACAACAACGACACGCAGGCAGGCAGGGGAGGGGTGGCACGCAGACACACACCGAGGCATGCGGTGATTTCGGTGGTGACGGTGGAGTTGGCGACGAAGGTATTGGCATGCCAGGCAGTGAACACACGGGGAAGGGCAAAAAAGAAGTCCAGTTAGAAGCACGGTACTCCAGCCCAGGGCAGTAACTAGTTACTAACAACATGACACCGGTTACTTTCCCTAGAATAATTTGCACAGTAATACGAACGCTAACTCCAGTGATTGCTAAGACACATGGTTGCATTTATTTATCTGAAAGTATTTTATAGGGCCACATAGGCATTGGTGCAAGGGGAAGGGGCGTTGTAGAAATTATAATAAATAATGATATTTCAATGATGAAAGAAAAAAAAGGCAACTACGGTGAATAACATGAATACGTATCATTGGCAACTTGGCCACAAATCTAAATTTAAAAGATGAGATATAATGTTTGTGTTTGCAACGTTTCAATTATCCTCCTTAGAGTAATGAGAAGATTACAACCTTACGTCACCGCCATTTATAAGTTACTCTGTTGAAACCTACAGCTGTAACACTTACTTTATGCTAGTAACATGCCCATGACTGTTGTACCTTAATGGCGTATATTAAAGAACAAAAGCATTACGGTAAGTGTTAGGCCTACGTAAGTGCACAGTGTCTTAATTATTGTGCCACGGTGCATGGAATTGTGGTTTTGTGCAGGAAGAACATTGGGAAATGTGGGTGCAGAATCTTATTTGTAGGGTGCCAAAAAGCACCTTTTACATTTTGCTTTTTTTTTCTATAGAGTGCAAATGCTGGAGAGAGGTAACAGCAATTACTACGTACAGCTAAACATCAATATAACAAACCCGGTAATATCGGCAATTTGTTACATCACAACTTCGTTAAATTGAAATTTACATTTTTATGCAAAGGTACAGCTGCTGAAGGATTCTTTTCTACATGGTGATGCCGCAAGAGCATTTGAATAATAGAGCAGTATGAAAAAGTACTTCAGTAATGCGTACAAAAAGTTTTATGTCGAACAGGAGATCCAGCGGTGACATAATAATGTGCCGTCGAAGCCCTCGTCACAGCGGTTCCGCTTGCTCTCGCTCAGAACGTATCCTGCTCATCACATAGTCTATAAATATAGCTTCTTTCTTGTCAAGAGTTGTGAAAAATGAGCCGTGGAATGTGCAGACATAAGCACCAACGCCCTTTTTTTTTTTCTTCTCACCAATTGTGATAAGCTACAAGCTTTGTCGGCGACACCCATACGATCGCCATCTCTTGCAAGGTAAGCGAAAGCCCGCTGCCTTTACTACACTTCTACAGCTACACATACCTACTGCTAGGCACTCGGCGACAAGAAAACACCAAATTGGCCACTAACTCATGACGTGGGCGACGCAAAATATGGAAACACGCCACTTGCAAAGTGGTGCAAGGCGTGCAATACAATGCGTGAGGCCAGCGAGGCCGTTAGCGTGCATGATCTAAAAAAATGAGTTCTAGGCACCTGAAGAAGTTTCCAATTACTCCCGGTCTTCTTCTGTGGCAGCAGTAAAACTTCGTTATATTGAATTCGTGGATAAACATGCTTTGTTATATGGATGTAAAAAATACATTAAGTTCCATGAATGTCACATAACAATATAGTAATTAGTTATATCGAGAATTTCGTTATAGTGAAGTTTGTTATATCGAGGTTTAACTGCACTAGCAGACATGCGAGGCACTACCCATGTGTGAATGCAAAAGGAACGAAAAGCTTTAATTTGACATCCTTGCAGTGGTGCGTGTTATTGTCATCAAAATAGTGTACTTCTTTTTTAAAACTTTTTATTAGAGTGAACAGCCTGAAAATCCCACTGAAAGTTGAGTGACAAGCAAAAACCCTAAAGGGCACTTTACAGTCAAGAGTAGGCTTATTACAGGTAATTAAGAGTTTATAAACAAGTTGACAAATGTATTATGGGAACATAACACTGTAAACTATAAAATAGATTCATTAATTAGTTCTTAAACCACCACCCCCTCCCCTTATACCTCCTTAAATGCTATCAGTAAAATGTGTGGCTTAAGCAACAGCTCCTGCTTTGATTTCATATTTGATTTCATAGATAAGCTTCAGGAAACTGTAATCAAGCTAATGACGAATGAAGTAGAAAATACAGTACAAGAACTTACAAGGCAATACAAATTTTAAATTTTGTTGCAGTGAGTGCTGTCATGATGTACTGACTCACAAGGGTAGCCTTACACATGCCACAAAACATCAGCACTACATTTAAACAGTCTACAGCTACACACACGTAGTTGACTCTGGAAGATTCAGTACACTATAAGCGTTATGTATGTCACTCATGCCAGCATTTCCTATACAGTGGAACCCCGCTGTTACGTTCCTCACTGCTGCGTTTTCCCGGCTGTTACGTTGTTTTTCATCGGTCCCGGCATAGCTCCCATAGGATCCCATGTATTGC